>VFFE01007566.1:9906-171284 GCA_008921705.1 Burhinus oedicnemus
TCAGCATATGGCAGGCGCACACTTGAGAAGACTTTTAACACTAAGCAAACATTTAATAATTAGCGTAACTATCCATTTATGGAAACAATATATTTGGTTCTAAAATGATAAAATTTAAAAAATTAAAGGAGTTTTACCAAACAACTTCTCTTCTTGATACAAGATGAGTAAAAATTTAACAAAAACACGATAAAAACTACATCCATTTCATCATTGTGCTAATTCACACTCATTAACATTGCACAGAAATCAATGAATGATGTTGACTTCCAATTCAGACAATTTTTTTGAGCCCAAAAGTATGAAGAGCAAGAATATTCGGAGGCACGAAAGCCCCAGTTTCACACTCCATTCCTCAGGGGTGCAGCCGGCGCACGCGGCACCCACCTTCCCCTGCCCACCACCACCCATCGCCCCTCTCTCCCAGCAGTAACAGCTTGCATCAACCAGAAAAGGGCCCACTCCAAGTTTAGAATAACAAATTTCCACTTATTTATTTGCTTTTATAACAAAAGCCCAAGCAGCATAGCCATCAAAGGAAACTTAAAATGAAACTGCAGCCTAGAGTCCGGATGCAAGGAAAAACGCTGACCTCGTTGGAAATGAAGAGGTACCGCCAGCTTTCTGCTCGTATTCTGCATGCCCCTGACCATCCTAAAAGACTCTCAATCACAGCTCCATTCAGAATCAGACATTTCCAAATCGTACAGAGTAAAACATAAAAAGGAACAAAGTGAATCCTGTTATGGGTCATTGAGTTTTTTGTTTTTGTGATTATTAAGATAAACTTAGAGAGACAAAAGCTTAATAGTCTGCAGGAAGAGAAAAGGCCCTGTGATAACGGATTTAAGATGAAAATTGATCAAGTAGTTTTTGTAAGGCATAAAAAAAAAATGGTATTTTCAAAGAGTAATAAAAATTACAAATACTCATTTCTTATATCCCCTTAGGACACATGAGGAGTCACCAGCCAAGATCTCCTGATCAGATGGTTGGCACCACTCAACAGAAGGAGGCTTCATTTGCAATTTGATTTGTAAAACACAGAGTTGAAATGAAGGGCAGTGAATTTCTGAACTACTACATTACATGCATCCAGCCTGGAATTTCATTTATCAGAGATTATTTATTTTTTTTTCTGGTGTAAAGTATCTTTTAGTCACACTTAATATTTGGCTAAAAAGTGAATGGTCTTAATGATGTTTACTCCTATTACTTGAAGATGTAGGAAAGGGGAAGCAGGTTCGGTGGTTAATTTAGCCAATTTTATTTTTCATATGATTTTGGAAATGTGTAGAAGCTCATGCTTGCCAAGGTTCATGGTCTGGCAGTTCTGCAAGCTGCAGTCTTTTAACATCAGGACTCTGGAGCACAGAAGAAGTTAATGCTTGGAGGAAGCTATGTTATTGGGCTCCTGGGGATTCCTCAGGATGCAGTGTGTGGCTTGTCTTCCCTCTTCCGGCATAAGGACCATCTTACACCACGTTGTAAGAACAGATGACCAAGATGAACAGCTTACACCTAACACCATGGCATAAGGAGACATTATCTGTGAAAAAGCTAACATTTACAGTTGAATAAACAAAGTCCGCATTAAAAATCTGATGGAATTCTGAAGTAAAAAGTGATTTGTCTTCATTTTTCTTCTTATTCAGAGACTACTTGCTACTGTAGTGTCCAAGCAATACCACTTAGAATAAAGAGTCATAGCAAAATCACAAGTGGAGTTAGCGATGTCTCCCTTTGCCTAGGAAAGAGGCGGGAAGTGGAAGAGGAATAAAAGCTCCATCTGACCTGGGCTTAATTTTAGAGTTCAAGTCTGTGTTATTTGTCTTGTTTTCAAGCAGTAAGTTGCATTATCTTCTTAATAAGATTTGAAATTGTTGATTTGTCAGCTGAAAACCGAGTAGAAAGGATGCTGTATCATTTAACAGTGGAAAGACATTTTAGAAGGGAAAGACTGCAATGTTTGTCAGACATGGTCATGCCCTAAGAAGTCCTTGTCTTTCAGTAAACTATTTAAACATCACTTAGACCCTAAGCCACAGATTCAATAGCATCAGCAAGGCCTCTAGAAGAGAGCATGAGAATCATCTGTTGTTCCTTCCCCTGGCCAGAAGAGACCTCGCTCTTCTTCTAGCCACACATCAACCGCAGGCTGAAGTTAAGACTAATCCTGTTGTCTCAGTTGTTCCCCAAAACCAGTAGCTGTCAAGCTACTCTATTTTTGTGGTTGGGTATTCTTTTCCGTCTTCAAATAGGTAAAACAAAGTTACTGATCAGGCAAGTAATACTGTGGAATACCTGGGGGCGGAAGAAGGAAATGGGCAAGGGAGGAATGGGAAGAGAGAAGGATTCAACTCCACAAAAGAAATCATTCTAAGTGTTTTGTGATTTCACTTCCATCGAAAGGGTTGTGCACATGAAGGAGAGAAGACGTACCTGATCTTCCCAGGACTTTCTTACAGGATCCCAACGGTCAAGTAAGATTTCACGGAAAGAAAGACTGCAGGACCGATTTCCCTCAGGCTGTCTCCCATCGCCTGTTGACAGGAGATGTTTGCAGGGTGCTTTAGAGAAACACAAACACTAATCTAAAAAACAGTTGGGGAGTGGGAGTGGAAAATTCCTAAATTCTTAACTGTGCAACATGCGGTGTTTCAACAGCTTTTGTGAAAGCTTTTGAAAACATCAACAAGCCGTCCATCTCCCAGCACTTTGCAAAATAAATGTCCCCAAATATTAAGGCCGCAGAGGTGACTTTGTCAACCAGCAGAAAACACGACAACGGCAACGTGGGGAATGCGGGGGAAGTTGTTTGGAATTTTTATTATTGTCAACTACGGAGATAAAAACGCAGGCAGAACTCAGCATCTACTCCCACAGGAAAATCGCATTCGGCCTGGAAGTCTACTTTAAAAGAAAAACAACAAATAATAGAAAATGAGCAGGAAAAAAATAAAGGCTTTTGAGCCAATTTCTCCATTCCCTAATTGGCGCAAGATTGCAAGAAGGAAGGGAAAAGCTATGTTTAAGGCATCTTTTCACCTTCTGTGCTCTAACCACCAGGTCAGCTGGGACCAGAACAGAGGCCTGAGGTATTCCTGACAGGTGTGTGGGTGAACCCTGACACCAGAAAGGGAGGTCCCACTTCCCCGTAAGTTGTGTGACACCCTCTAACGAACTGTAGAACCCCTTCAATGAGCAGGCTAGGGAGAAAAACAATACAAAAATAAGCCTTAAAAAAGTATTTTCCTGCCTGAATTAGCTCAGCTCAGGATGACAGTGGAGGAAGTGGGAATGCACAGAGGAAGGGCAGGAGAGGGGGTGGAGGAGGCATCCTTTTGATGCCAACAAGCCATTAGGTCGCCTGGGCTGCAATGACAGCAGTACCCTGTTCTCTGCAATGATGACACTTCCCAGGGATGCCAGAGGTCAGCGTATTTCTCCCATACCCTGCCTCCCTCACACCTTATCCCTGGAGACATTCATCAAACAGGAATACACATACTGTATTCAAACAGTATGGCCAAACACCAGCCCAATTAACAAGGTAAACAGTTGTTTTGTGTCTCCAAAACCATGTAAAGAGCACAAGTGTCATAAAACACCAGAGGCATCATTTGAGGGTTGATTTTGGTACCAGCATCACCCCTGGTCACACTCCTACCTGCCCTTCCACCCACAGATGCTAAATGCAAGTATTTCTAAGGCATCAGAATGAAATGATGCCACGTCTAAATAAACTTTGTAAAATTAAAAGAGGAAAGTGAAGTGCAGATATTAGTACTGATGACCACAAAGATCTAACTCAAGGATCAGATTCACAAATGACTATGCCAGCCTAACCAGGGTGAGGAAGGACATCAGTGTGACACTGAGAAAGGGGGGGCTACAACCTTCTCAAACCACTTTTTCTGCCAGCACCAGAATAGCTACACTGGAGGAACTGTGACGCATTTAAGATAGGCTTTTTACACTTCCAAAAACCTTCAGAATCCATGCCATGGTCTTCAAGAGGACTTGTGAGCCAGTCCTCTCCTAAAACCCATTTTCCTCAGTGCTTAAACTGCAGGTTGGCAGAGGGACAAAAACAAGTGGAAACTGTTTGCACTCATTGTTTTAAAGGGGGTGGGGTGAAAGCTAAAAGGAATTTCATTTCTTTGGGGCCAATAATGTTCAAAGACAAGAGCAGCTTTTGGTATCAGACCTCCATCTGGGCTGTACCCAGGATTCCCATCTCAAAGTCATTGAACCTTGCAACATTTTATCTTACAGCCCTCAAAGGCAGTAGCACGTGGAGTAGGGTACATTTTTTAAACACACAAAGCAATGGAATGTGTTTTCCATATGTTTGTCATATGTTTAGTTCAAGTCCCTTTGCCAACTCTTAGCACAGCTGATACTCAGTGTATTCGTAGGGCCCGACCTTGGAAGAGTTTAATCTCAACTGTGCATTTCTGCCTGTTTAGTTTGTGCACGGCCACTACAACTGTTTGTACACGCTGAGCAATTATGCCTGAAAACACCTATTTCTCAAATACTTACCTGATATCCCATCATAAAAGATATGTTCTACAACATAGCTACAAAGTTTTGTTAGACCCTTTTTGTTCTTTTTTAAACAGGCACATATGCACACCAAGTAGCGGCTACAGAAACCATCTACAAGTAAGAAAGGCCAAAACCAAAAACTGATAAAGCCAATAGAATAATGTTACAGCTACACACACTGCTTGTGCACACAGTAACACGGATTTTATCATTACAATGTTTTAACTTTCTCCAATTAAACTATTCCTTCCTTCTTTATCCAAGTATAAAATAAATAAATCTATTTGTTTACATGGATTTATATAGTGTATAGAAATGAAGAATTCATGTTTCCACTTTTCGATTACTGAGTTTTGTTAAACTGCGTTCTGACCACAAGTATTCTTTCTACAAGTTTTTTTCTGGGGGGTTTTTGTTGCGTGTTTGTTTTTTTTTTTTCCTAAATTATTAGCTAATGAGTAATGGCATATTTAAAGAATAAAGTAGCATGTTGTTCAATAGCAATTTTTTCATTTTTCCTTAGGAAAATTCAACAAAAAGCTTTTTCTTTCTTCAACCTAAGAGGAAAAAGTAAAATTCATCTTAGGTAGAGGGGAAAGCTGGGACACTTTCCAGCCAGTTTTAATAGTTACCTTCCTAATAGGCCATAAGAAGCAATCTCAGCTTGTATGCCATTTCTAAGGTGTCTATACTGCCCAACCTAAACAAAACAAGTCCCCCAAGCCACCAGAAACCTGCACAAAAAATTCTTCACCCTCAGTTTGTGAGAACACAGCAGAACCAGTAAAGAAATTCAACTACAGCCTTGTGAGTAAGGAATATGGACAGTCAATCCATTGCAGTCTCCGCTGCACCAGATTCCAGAACTCAGTTCTGGTTCTGCCACCAACGCTGCAAGGTCTTGGGCAAGTCATATCACCTGCCATTTTCCCAAACCTTTTCCAATTTGGATTTGATTTCTCATTTAGATTGGAAGCTCTTCAAGTCAGGAACTGGATACCATGACTTGTGTGCCCAGAGTTTACCACTAACAAGGGTCGGGTGTCCACTGTGGCCCCAGTACTTGGGGCTACTTGGGACGATGGTCAGGGTGAGACAAGGCGAGCAGCCCATGTGCCTGTTGTCTGTGTATGCGATTACAGAGCCAGGCCCACTTCTACCCTTCATCTTTACAAATAGTTACATTCAACATGGAATAAGCAGGCACAGCCCAAATCAGTTAACAATCCTGAAGAGCTAAAAGGCCCATGGAGACCTGAGCGTGCAAAATGATCTTGAGTAGCCAAAGAGGCAAGTCACTGGGCTTCCTGGCCCCCATGGGTGATGGGGAGCAGGAAATAAGTTTCTGACTGTACACGTTCACACTTCTTCAGAATTAGACACATTTCAGTTCGGGATACTCTGGGGGAAAAGAACCTTTATACGGCACAAAATTAACCCAAGGGATAACATGTTTAGCTCAAGCCTGCTCACTGGTACACAGCCGAGCCGGTTACTCAAGTTTGCCTTGGCAGCCGGGGTTAAAAGGCAGTCATGCAGCAAACTACTGTCTGGAGTAGGCGTGTTCAAGCCAGTGTCCCATCACAACAGCCAAGAACAAACGTCCTCCCACAATTCTCTTAAAACTCCTCCCGCTAACATCCTCTTTCCTGTTACTTACTCTGGAATCTCAGACTGGATGTTATTTCCCTATATACATGGGACAATTTACAGTTCTTACCCTCACTAAAATTCTCCTGCTAATGATAATAGATTTGTTTCTGCCCTGATCGAAGCAGAATACTCCAAGAACCAGGGAGAGAAAAGTTGTATCAGACCCTGCTCCAAAGGGTTAAGATCTTTAAAAGCCCTACAGGCAACCGCTGCTAAACTGTATTCTGTCTCTACTACTGCACTTCTGTCTAACGTCGCTGGAGTGTAACATAGTGTGCCTTGTTAATCGGGTATTTTCTCTTTAATTTGCATATGCTCGAAGCTGCTGTAGATGCCAGCTTCAGTACTATGGCTGCATACACAATCTTCCGCTACACCTTTGTACACCAAGTTTTGCAACAAATCATCATCACCCAGCACAAAGGTGGACACTATCTTGTACTACAAGCTCCCTGTGCAAGTTATTAATGATTAAAAGCAATTTCCTACCTTTATGTTCACATCTCCATTGCCCGTGCACTTTCAAAAGCAGTATCTAATACAAATGACATGGCTTTCAAAAGTTTCTGCTTTGCCCCGGGCAAAAACAATAAACACCTTGATGGAGCTTTTATCAATCAATTTTCATTTAGTTTCTTTCTATTAAAATGTCTTAAGATGCTATACTTAACACTAGGAACAACAGCAACGCACTTCAAGGCAAAACAACAGTATTACTCAAAAGAATGTGAATGGTACGTTCTGCAATTTGTGGAGGTAGATCACATTGATCAACTTTATTGCAAATCACAGTGTATCATGGGATTAATTTGGTTTTTTTCAAATATAAAGCAGAGAACATTACTCTGACTTGAAAGGATTTTATTTTGTAATAAACTGGTGAAGTAGCAAATACTATTTCATCTACATTTACCAAATAAGAATAGCTATTTATATTGGGTAGCACACAATGTCACAAAATTATGTTTTAATTTCCCTAGGGAGTAGCTATGAAGGTGCAGATACCCCATTCCTAATCAAATTCTAATTATTATATTAATAGTCAATGCAAATCAAAACGTTGATCCTGGATTGATTTAACAGCTTGACCTAGTCTAAGCAAGCGGTGTAAATCCAGAGAAGTTTCTATGAAGTTCCTCTGGTTTTACATCAATCTGTTTGAAATCAGAAACTTGGCCCAAAATGTTAAAAAGCACGGAGCAGCTGCCTATTGATGTCTGTACAGATTTGAAAGCTTGATGCAACAGCGTTAGCGTATCGATTTTTTTTCCCCTCCTAGGAATTTGCAAGAAAAGAAATAGAAAATTGGTGTTTGATCCCTAATCTGAACAAACTTCAGCGCCTGCTTACAGTTTGGTACAGAGAAACAAAGCAAGGGAGATAAGAACGTACAGATTTCAGTTTGTACCAGGCAGTTACAAATGTACTGCACTGACCACAAAGACGACAAGAGGCTCTTTTAAGTTAAAAGAAGAAAAGAAACATGGGTTGGAAATTATTTTCTTAGAGTGAAACATCTTGCAATGAAACGACTGGATACTGAGGATATCCAATTACTATTGTTGTGGGGAAAGAAGCCTTTAACAAACGGGCCGTTAAACACAAAAGCAATCTTATCAAAGATTTCTTAATCGAACCTAAGGTCTTATTGGAATTACAAATTGCTTAGGTACCAATGTGGCAGGCATCTCGTATGGGTCTGACCCAGCTTCTACTCAAGTAAACTGAAAAAGTCCCACTAATCTCAAAAGGCATTAGGATCAGGCCTGAGATAACCAAAACTGGTGAAAAGGTTTGGATTTACAAATAATGCAGCTGCTGGTGTCAGGAGTCGACTAATTGTAACTGAGGATGAATTTGGAACTGGAGCAATTCCAAGGGAAACCAGTTTGCATGTTTCCCTTTATTTGAGCAAAAGCAGGTTCTTTTGTAACAAAACGTGAGGGATTTTCAAAACTAGTTAGCGTGTTTTAAAGCACACCTCATCACTCAAAAACCTTGACCATACTTTGGGCTAATCATCAAGAGTCAAGGGGGTTGAATTCCCAGATCCTAGAACTGGCAGTGGGGTAATTCTAGTAAGACTCTGCCCTGGAAATTATCCTGGAATGCAAGAACAGCTTGGGATCCCAACATTTCTCCTTTATAGAACTTCAAGAAACAGAATAATACTCTTCACCCTAGGTTTGATAGTTACATAGACAACAATTCAGGGGCTGAAAACTGCAGCCTGAAAATCCACTAAGGAATGCCTACAGTGGGCCTGGGTCGGTTCTGGCCTCGCTCCTCCAAGGAAATTTTCCTTAGTCTTGTCCTTCCTCCCAAGTCAGGGTTAAGAAGCTTCTCCTTGCTCTTAAAGGGCAGGAGGCTGGAGAGTTTGGTTGTTGTTTTTTTTTAATTAGAGGATCAGTGAAAGGATCACACGTAAGAAAACTTTGTTTCTGCTTCTATGAGCCCAGATAAATCAGTTCCACAAATACAGTATCACTCACCAACCACAAATATCAGCCACCGAGACAGGGAAGCATCCCTCCTGCCTCTCTCCTCTGCCCCTGTCCCTGGTGACAGGTCCCACCCATTTCTTTGCTCCAGGTGTGGTATTCACCAGTCCCATCCAAGCTGTCTTTCAGCAATGCTCAACTACCACGACCACTCAGCCCTCTCAGGTAACTGCCTCGACGTCCGTGTTACTCTTCCTCTGGTTTTCCATCCCACGGTCATTCATTACTTATAATGCAGCAGCAGGTAGAAGCCCCATGTGCTGGGTACTGCAAATCTGCTTCCCAAAGAGATCGCACCTTCATAGTCCACCTTTGCATCTCGACACACATTAAACTGTCCAGACAAGATTTTTATTTCTTGCTTTAGCCATTTACTCCTCCATCCCTCTTTTATCATCCCAGTAAATTTCTAATAATTATTTCTTTCAATACAAATTAAAATACATCAAAATACTAACATCATGTCCTTTGAAATAAACCGGTCTGCACCATACCGGAATAAGTATGAAACTGGTACGTAACCATGTAATTTGAAAGCTTTCTCTCATCACATACCCTGACTCCCTGTTGGGAAGAGCACTTAGACTCAATCAATGCCCATGGGAAGCAGACCAGCAGCTATTTGCTGACATGAACACAGAACGATCAAAATATTTTCCTGCTCAGTTTTTAAGTCTTGGCTACTTCTTAAGCCTACACAACGCTACGCGGAGTGCCAGCTCTGAGCATGACCCGCTATTTCCAGGCACAGCTCTGCAGTATTCCCCAAGGACCACAACTCAAACAGCTCATTCCAGGAGTCCTTTACGTGCGGACACAGGCTGCGGTGAGGCATTCTGTGGGGTTCAAGAGCAGGTTAAGCTGCGTATGTAGACATAGCGGAGTGAAATCCTCATCTTCAATTGGGAAGTTAAGCGTTTCCACAATAAACATAATAAATAACAGTGACAGCATTCGTGTGCCAACTCCTCGTTTTGGTACTGACACAGGTGTGAAATTGTGCTTGCACCTGAATTTTCTGTGAACTAGTTAACGTTTCCATTGGACTATTCATAAATAAAATAAAATCATCAGACAACTCTTCTAGCATAACTGCACTTTCCAGCACAGCTTCCAAAGCTGGAAACATGGGTCAACACTGGAAATATTTCACATGGCACCTAACCAGTGTGGAAACAAATGCCAAGCATGATCTAGTGTCATCCAGATTAGCTCCCGCTGGTGCTTGGATTCAAATTAATGGGTTACCCTCCCAGCAAATGTCACAGGAAAACCTTGCCAGGAAACAGCTTACCCAAAGAAAAAAAAAAAAAAAAATCCTATTTCATCTTGAATGAGGGATTCCATTTCAGTCAGAAGGTTCCTTCCCACAGCCTCTGTCTGAGCACAGCTTGGGAAATACTTTTGGGAAATGAGATCAAACAGGCATAAACAAACACCGACTTACACATACGCAAGAACCAACAAGGCAACTGAGCATCCAAGAGTATCAAGACAATTCCTGTCCCCTGAGCCTATTCCCTCTCTTTAATATTTCTGATTCCATTCAAAACGTTAAAAGGTATTATACATCTTTCAGAAGTGAGAATGTTAATTACCACGCAGCTTCAAAAGGCTTTGCCTTCATCCCTTTTCTGGATGAGGTTTAAACTGTGACAAACAGTGGTCTAGGATGGCAAGATATTTCATAGTGTTTAAAAAAAGTGGGACAAGTTCCTGGAAATCTTACTGACCAGAAAGAAAGGGCTATCAATTTTTCTCACTGTACCTTACCTACAAGTCTTCCATCTTGAAACAGAAAAAAAATCCCATTTAATTGGCTTTGTATACTTTAAGGTAGGTAAGTTTTGTCTTTTGGATCCAAGGGCCTGAACTGGTCTTCTTGCAGTGGTCTTCCTCAGCCAGTTTAACTCCTTGGCCCAGCTTCTCTCATAAATGCTGATGAACACCAAAAACGGGGCAGGAACATGCAGTTGGAGGTAAGAAGGATGGTAGGACTAACTCATTTGATGGCAGCTGGGGGTTAGAGCATCACATTCATAAGTGGCACCCTGAGCTAACCCACCTGGTTCTCTTACAGCCCAGACAAACCAACCGATTTTGAAGTAGTTCTGAGGAAGTGGTAACTGCAGCACAGCCATCTGTAGACTACAGCTTTCCAAAGGTGCTATAGTGAGGGGTAATGGTTGCCTGATATAGTTTCCTGCACATGATGGAGTTCCTTTGCCTACTGCAAAATATGAGAACTTAAGTTCCTTTCTTTTTTGGAAAGCCTATATGCTGATATGCTCTGGGTTTCCTCCATAGCCAGGAAAACTAGAAACTCCCTTTCTTTTTTGAGTGAGATTTCTTGCAAAATAAGATTACACCAAAAGGAAAATCAATAGATAATGCAGTACTCAATTAAATGGTATGAACTGATATTGTTGGGCCTTGACTACACTTGATTACTCTAATAGAGCTATGGTTTTAAATTTACTGTACAGTATATCAACGATAACAGAAATTTTTCAAATACTTTTTGATGAAACTCAGAACCTTTTTAGCTAGTCTGAGATATTATTTCTCTGAACCAACATAGTGAATTCAAGTAAACAGATGCTGTAACCCTTCTATCAGACTTTCCTCAGTGAAACCAGGAAAGAAACAAGTTTGGCTCAGTGTAATTTCCCTCGCTGTAGTGAAATCCTGTGCTCAGTGGTACGAGGCGATACCTGTGAATTGCTGCTGTCAGATGAGGCAGTGTTAACCAACAGATATTCTCCAGTAAAACCACTATAGTTTCTCCTGGTGACACCGGGAGTCGTGCCGAGAGCTGCCTGCACTAGTGCTGGGTACGTACCACCGTCCAGACGCGTCAGTTGCTGATGCGGCATCAGTTAAGAGACGTGACAGCAGCCTTGGGCAGGGGCGTGCTCACCCCTTTTCTCACCACAGCTAGCGCTGGGAGAAAACATGTGCACAGCCTCGTGAACAAAGGAAACGGGAGATTGCCTTCCTGTAAGGTGGAAATATTACATTCAGTATTCCACTTAATACTAGATGTAATCTAAAATTAATCTGTATTAGGAATTAAAAGTCCTTTGCTTTTATAGTATTAAGACTGGGAAAAAAATAGTTAAAAACCAGTTTGCTTATTATCTTTTCTGCTGTTTGTTTACTCCTGTATGCCAGATGGCTTGGAACGTGAAAACAGATCCATGAGATGACACATAATCCTGCAGCTATTCAGTGCCTGGACCTCCGGTGGAGCTTGCTAGAAGTCCCGTGCGCATGGTGCCTCTGAATGACTTTTATTTCTGTTTATAATCAGCTTCACTTTCTCATTGTCTCAAATTAACAAAGTATTGCCACATTCGGGCTGCAGACAAAGAACGTACATCCCACACATAGCTGTTCTATAAATCCTCCTTCAGAAATAGCATCAGGAAACACTGTTTACCTCTTCCCAAAGACGGCTCTCCACAAGCCCACTTTGCCTACCAAGCCTCTTGATTTTTTCCTTTAGAAGTTCACTACTTGCCAAATGTTTCTAAAGGTGATTTCCACTTCCTGGTTCATCTGATCATCTTCTACTATGAATTAACAGATGATGCTGAGTCATTGGCACCACACTAATTTCCATAGCACCACGCTGCAAAGTCACAAACACAGGAAAGATCAGAGCCGCACATCCCCCACGATTGCCAGCTACCCATTTAGCGTGCCTCCGGCACATGGGAGCCGCAAGTCCCCTTCTTCCCCCCCGCCTTGACTATGGACCTTTTCCACCTTCTCCAGGGAAAACGTCACCAGGGCTTTCCCGCAGCTCTCAGGGAAGCCGCATACAGCCACCGCCTCAGTTTGCTACTGCTGCTCTGCTCCTGCCTTCCCTCTTTCACCTCGCCCTTCTCCTCTCAGAGCAGGATCTGGGCATGTACCTCTTCGTGCATGCCTTCCCTAGGGCTCCGAGGACACCATCTCCAGTAGAAGACTCACCCACAGAAGACGCAGCTGAGCTGGAATAGCATCTCTGACCGAGCACAACTATGTACGTGTGCCGTATAAGAAACATAAAGGTTAAGGCGGCCTCGTGCATGCATTCACCAGCTTCCTCTCCAGATGGGGCGAGACCTCCCAGACAACCATCTGTAGCACTTCTCCACATTCCTGCCTGCCTGGGTCTGCCTGTGTGAATCTTTGAGAGTCTTAAGCAACTCCATGAACAACCCACACAGCTTGTAAACAAATTCATACTCCCTTAAAATGCTAACGGAACGGGGGATTTCCAAAGGGATAAAGTACAATTAAGCACCCAGAGCTCAGTGGTCTTTAATGCCACCGTGGCGTTTAATTTCCTGTCTGTGGCAAATTAACAAATACCAAAGTCTTCCTTGAAGCTGCCTTCCAGGATCTCTCCGCAGGGGAATGCCTCTCCTTGCCTGCCCACCTGTCATTAATATTAAACTCATGTCAAAGGTGTCACGCAGCATCAGGAGCAGTTCCTCTTACGTGTTGTAGAGGCAGAGGCAGGCATCATCTCTTTGCCCCAAACTACAGGAATATTGCCTGCCTTCTTTCTTGAAAAGCATTGAGTTATCAGCTGAGGATGTTGGGTGACAGCAAAAAAGAGTGCGTGTGTGTCACGGTGTGAAGATATGCTCAGATTTCCTTGCAACTACTGTGAAGTTCTGCAACTATCAAAAATGAGAGAAAATAACAAGAAAAAAAACAAAACTAGAAAGCAAAAAGAGATGCCGAGAGTAATTCTATGCTATTTTGTAGGTGTAAATCTGTAAATCATACTTAATGATGTATTAGTTTTAAATTCATGTGCCAGCTGCATCTGTCCAAAGGTACCAATGCCTAATGAAGTCAAGACGACTAGAGTAAAATAATAGTATTTTGTAAGGTAAAACTTTTGCTTTCCATTACTTTATCTGCATTTAACCTCCTAGAGGCTTCAGCCCAGCACAAGCCCACAGAATTAAATTCATTATTATTCATTATTCAAACACCATCCCTTTGTTTTCTGGAATAGCTTTGTAGCCTGGAGTCAAATGAGCTAAAGTAAAATTATGTGACTTGGCATTGAAAATATATTACCTCAGCTGCCAGAACGGATTTAGCAGAATATGTGCGCAGTTCGTCACTTCTTCCACAACTGCCTTCATGCACACAAAGGGGTATGACAGCCCCTGAGTTATGAGGGGCCATTCTAGGGGCTGTGATGGATTAGATTGTTTTATGCACTGACTTAAGATCTCATTTCCTGCAACATTCACAAGTGCTTTCTCCACGGCTGAATAGAAACCTGTTCTGTCCTATGTATATTGCCTTCCCTTGTTAGCCAGGGAAACTATAGATGCGGGGAATTCACACCAGAAAGAGCTCCCACTTGCTCAGGGATTCAGGCAAAGCCTCCGAATAGGCTGAGACATTTAAGAAGTGACAAGCGGGTTCTCCCCGTGCTTTTTATTGAGTCCTAATCGATTTACTCTAGAATAAGGGGAACGGCGAGTTGCTCGCAGTGAGAACAGGGCGGGAAGCAAATTCTAATCACATCTCTGACAGGTCTCACTCGGCAAATCTTAAAATGCAGAACGCTGGCTATTAACAGAGGGACGACAGGATGAACTCTTCATCCGGGACTTTCTGCACACCGCCATACTGCACACCGCCAAACCAGAAGTGCCACAGACACAACGCCGCCTCAGCTCTGCTTCTGCGTGCCATCGGCTGCAGTGCCAGCTTAGGGCACTTTTGTCCCGCCGGTTCCCACCTGCACTTCTTGCCCTACGGCAAGCTGCTTTCCACGCTGCTCCAAACCAACCCCTTGCAGGGCCAAACTGTGAGCTCCACCAGTGAGCTCATCCAAAATTATTGAGAACTATCCACTTTTGAACTAGGGTAAAGCAAAACCCTTTTTAACTTGCCTTTGCCACCAAACCCCACCAACCACGGCACTAGAGTTTTGCCGTGCAGGTTCATAGTCTTATGGTCCCTCCTGGAGCCAGCAAGCTGGCGGGAAAACAGCGAGCACCTGCGTAGTTTCCGCACCGCGCTCTGGTTAACGTGCCAGAAGCACAAGCACGGCCGCTGGCAGACCCGGCTGGGGTTTGTACCCCAGGTGACGGGGTAGCGCACAAATCCATTATTAGCATTAGCTGAGCCACAGTCCAAATGGGTGAAACGTGAATACCAACTTCCCTCGCTCCACTGCGGAGAAGATTAATTTCACCTATTTAAGCGTTAACAATTTTAACTGTACTAACCTGACAAATAGTGCCATTTTTTTTAAGTCCTAGAAACTCATCAACTCCATTAAAATGAATGTAGATGGGAAACTGTAAGCACGTAGCAGTTCTTGCACTGTCGTGCAGTGACAACCAACCAAAGAGCGTAAGCACAGGCTAACACAGAATCACAGGCTAATCAGCTCAGTTTTTCCCCTGTTCTCTTTGCTTGAGCTGTATCATAATAGAATCTATGAACTGCAAGGTACATGGTAATTAATCTTTGAACTACTTGTTAAGTTAAAGTGTGAGCTGAATATCAAGTCAAATGTGTTTGCAATCACTGCCTTCAATAAAGGTGTGTGGAAAAATTACTCAACAGGATAAAATAAATAAATAAATAATTTAAAAAAAAAAAAGGGGACAGAAAACAACACAGAGCATCATCCTCTCCCAGACTAAACAGGGGGTAAAGTGAACTAAATAAAGTCACAAGTAAAAACAATCTCTTGACAAGTTCTAGGCCCGATTTACCCCAGTGCAGTGGTAGCTAGAGGTGCCCACCAGTAAGACCATTACAGGGCGGCCACCAAAACAGGCCTCCACTCTGGAGAACTCACTAGTTTCACACTGTAAACCTGCCATGTGAGAGAAGAGAAAATTTTAAGTGTCTTTTCCCCCCACAGTCTCTGATGAGGAAACGGGGAAAGGAAAACACAAACACACACACACTTCTCTCTCCGCATGCATTTTTTAGTGTAAAGATGGCAACAATATTAACAAAAATTAACGCAGGCAGGCAAGGGAAAATATAATGCACTGGAAAAGAGACGCTCAGGGAAACCAAGCTAGTTTTTAAAGAGGAATCGGGGAGCCTGAACAAAAAAAGACCTTGATAACTATTTTTATGGAACATGAAAAGTTTGAAGACTTCCCCCCCCCCCAATTTTGAGTAATGCTAGAGACCAGAATGCTGAGCTAATGTTTACTATCGTCAATATGTCTTTCATATGTTACTAGTCCATCACTGTACTGTACATGTGCTATAAAACAGATTCCGAAACATGTTTGTAATTTGCATTAACAAGAGCTCCATGCTATACATATTTAATAGCCCAAAAGATACCAAATAATCCAAAGTCTAATTTTAACCCACCTGTTTCCCACCCTCTCTCCCTGCCTTTCCACCACATTTTTAAACTGTTTAGCTCAGGGCTCATTGGACTCAATGGAAAATTTTCTATAGAGTCCAACCATAAGACAAAAGTTAATCAGCTTATTTCTAGTTAGCATGCACTTAATACTGAACACATGTGCAACAGATTAGCTGAAAAGATAGATCTGAGCATGGGCTTAAATGCCTCCTCGAACTAAGGCCTTAAAAAAAATCCTAAAATACTGCACATTTACCCAAATATTCAATTGTTTCAATAGGTTATTTGACACATACTTGCTAATTCTGAACAGAACACTATGAATCTGTTACTTAGTTTCATATTTAAATGTCCATCAGTATACACTTACAGTACAGAAGCATAACAAAGAGATATAAACCAAATCATTTGTACATGTCTTAGCAGCAGAATATAAAGCTCTTGAGTCAGGAATATCGGATCAAATTGGTAGAAGAATCAGATATTGTGTGGGATCTGTTAATGAAATAGCTCCTATATTGGTATGGTTACAATGGCAAATCAAAGACTTGGGCGTCAAACTACAGAAGTATCGTATTTACATGCAACTAGGAGCCCAAATACAAGAAGGATCGACACAGAGTTGGTTGGCATTTTTTTCAACAAGTCTTTCCTCACCTCGTTCTACTTGTTCCTCTTTATTTTTCTTAGTTCCCTTTTTTTCCTACTGAGTCAGACAAAAGTATCCCAACAGTCACTATACTCAAGAACACAGACCTGAGCTTTGTTCTGCGACACCACCGCTTGGGACAGCACGTGGGGCGAGTAACTACTCGGGGGGATGACCTGCGGACACAGGGCTGTTACAGGACACAAGTGCAGAGTGCCAATACAAACTGCTTCCTCTGGAAGAGGATAACAATTGGGGATTTTTTTGGTTCTCTCCCATCGTGGAAACGATGAGATGAGCTAAAGCCTCCTCATTTCTCAGATGATTTTATATATATTATGTGTATTATACAAACATTGGTATATTGCCATGAATATGTTATTTATAATATCCTATATTACTATAATTATATTACTATAGTATCTTATTAAATGCAAAGAGATATGCCTAGTTGCAGTGTAGTTATTAGATGTTCAATTTCAATTGATTGTCAAGAACATAGTCATTAAGATTAAACATCTGTTTAATAGGTATATCTTATTACATAGTTGTACTTAAGTCCACAGGCAAAATCTGATTTAACATGAGACATAGTTTAAATAAACTAATTATGCAAGCATGATCTAAAACCAAGCTAAACATGGACCTTTGAAAATGACACATGAATTTAATCAAAGCCAGGGCCTCAAAGTGAGCAGAACTTAACCACTGGCCTGACTCATGCACATGTTTTGATTTCACAGCTGAAACCAGTAAAGCCAGCACCCTCTGGGGGCTTCCTGACTCAACAGTGCCTCCCCCACCCACAGATTACAAAGCAGCAAGTTGTCTCTTTGTTTCAAATTACAGGAAACATTGCTGTGCTTTGTTTGGGAAAGTGCAAGCCATCACCTCTCCAACAGTAGTGAAGTCCCCAGGGGTTGGGCCCGGGAGGCTCGGGACCAGTTTGCTCAGTTGAAGGCAGAAGGGGCTCACCCCAACCAGGGACAGCAGGTGCTTCCACAGAGCCCTCTGGCTCCGCCAGCCTCCTCCCCTGCATCCCGGCTGTGCCTAACCAGGAGATACCAGACCCATCGCAGAGCCCATCCTCTGCAACCCAGGCGCAGTTTTACTGTTTGTCCAGACTATCAGCTTAATGCTCCCACACGAGTGAAAGAATCAGGCGTGTAAGAGGGTGGGCATACCTGGCCTTAAGTAGAGGTATGGCAATGAAGACATAGTCTTGCTGGTCAATGAACTAATCCATGTTTCTACAGTCCAAAACCAAGGTCCAGCAACACAACACATTGAAATTCCTTATCTGAGTGAGGAAAGCCTGGTCTGGTTTATTTTCTGCTAAATTTAGGACTTAAGGGGAATAAATCACCTATTTGGATCCAGGAAGACCAAAAGGTGTTTCCACAAACTCAAACCTCACTAATACTTTTCCTGTTTTATTAACGGCCACACCATCAGCAGGCTCTGCTCTGAGTCTCCAGGGAAATAACCCAACATGCCTTATAGACAGTGGGAGACTGGCTGAGACTTTCGATATACCCGTTCCTCGGTTCTTTCAATACTTGACGATTTTCTCAAGAACTCTAGCTTATTGCCGCATGAGAAATTGAGCTGGTCAGGAAACCAGATATCAGCTCTGTTCAATTATTTAAGTTTGGGAATTTTTTCCATCTGGAGTCAGAAATCAGCTTCGTGTCATGGAAGTGAAATTCAACTTTAATATTGAAATATGTCGTTTCCAGAATGAATTACAATCTCTCAGATGTCTAAATACGTTCCTAGAGGACTATAGCTAGTGAAACAGCCTTGGTCGCTACAGCCCAAGCCTGACAAAATTTTCGTTGGCTTCAGCATTGCCCATCACTGCCAAGCAAGGGTGAAATAGCATCTCAGTAATTTTGCCATTTCCACTCCGTGCTAAAAAGAGTCACATTCATTTTCAAATCTGTCGTAGCCATTTGGCAATTAAGGACCTCTGAGATCCAAAAGACTGTGAAATCCGTGGGTTGTTGGCAATACATCAGGTGGGTGAGGAGCTGGGAGCCCAGAAACACCATTTCCCCCTCCAGCCCTAGCGCCCTACATCAGGATGATGTTCCCAGACACACTCTCTCCTCTTTAGCCCACCTGAGCTGGCCAGTCCAGTGACTTAGGGAACTGCAACTATTGGACTGGGCTGACTCTTTGCTTCAGGTTCACAAAGAATTGAAACAAAATCAGATGGAACCTCAGAAAACCAACTGATTTCTAACAAAATTTGTTTGTTTCCCATAGGAAGTTCTCAAAATTGAATACTTTCTATAAAATCTTTAAATGTATCAAGTCAGCGAGTTCTAATGGATGGAAAAAAAAAGTTTCCTTGAGATTTTTTCAATTTACTTCAATTTTTCCAAAACAGCTTCATCTTTTTCAAGAACCTGAGTCTAGTGCTATAGCAGTGCAGAAAACCTCAAAAACAAATGTGAGTGCACCCTATTGATACACAGTCCAGAAAAAGGTCACATTTTTGTTCTCATGGGTTTTAATTGCTTAGAGATGGCAGTGCTGGCAAATTGATGCTATGGAATGCTACTTCTTTTCCCACATCTCAGTAATTGTTCTAATGACCTCCTTGCAACATATTGGTGGAAATGTCAGGAGATTTCATGACAGATATAAAATTCATGTGATTGCCAGTAAAGCAGTATAAAGACTCCAAAAAATATCCCACAAATATTTCCCCACATTTTTTAATATAGCCATGTCAGGACTACTCACGAGCTTTTGTATTTGTTACACGAATTGGGTGCCCACATCCCACCAGAAGACAGGGGTTTCCAAAGGTCAACAGATACTTTTGTATAGCTTTAGGAAACAAATATTAGGCTCACTTTTGCCAAAACAGTACCTTTTAGACTGCCACATATAATAAACGCTAAATACAAACATATTATCTGAACTATAATATCTGTGTTTACAAAAAAGTTTCCAGTGATCGCTATCTATCCATGTCATTAAATATACTTCTTCTTATTGCATTCCAACCCGCTACACCAACAGGGCGAGTAGAAATAATGCAATAAAATATACAAACACCATCCCATGACAAGCAGGTTCCCTTAGCTATGCGACACGGCTATCTATGTATTTCTTAGCTGCAAGTGGAATAAGCCATTTATAATAGGTACATTACAGAGATCAATTCCTAAATTAATGTTTATATGGTTATGTATACTATAAAACTACCCCAGGCTCAAGCTTGACTTTGTGGATTACTTAACATATTTTCTAACTGGCTTAGGGTTTTTTTTCCATTTTGGTTCCCTTCATTCAGTACAATGCCCTGAAATGCAGAGCCTACCGATGTCCTCAAACCGGTTCAGAATTCTTTTCCCCAAGACCTCATGTCAACCCTCCATGCTTTTTTTTTTTTAAGCTATCTCTCCATTAAAAAAAAGTAACTAAATCCCCAGGCACATCACAAATCCACTATTTCCTGCAGTAGTATCACGGTTTGGGCAGGATTGGCCCAATCAGGCAGAACAACAGGTGTTCTCTCTCTCCTGCTCCACTTTGAAGGGAGGCAGGAGAGAGAGAGAGAAAAAGAGAGACTTTAGAAGGAACTAAACTACTTTAATGAAATATTAATAATAAAATAATAAAAAGAAAATAATTAAGTATATACATATATAACCACATCAAGCTCCTGGGATGACAATCACGTCACCAGCAGGCACTGGGGAAGTCCCAGACTGGACTCGGTGATGGACGGGATCTGGATTCAGGATTGGGATCAAAGGCAGATGAACAGACAGAGCCCTCCTTAGACGCCGCCCTTTGAAGAAAGAGGGCCGACCCTCTGATCCCTCAGCTTTTATATTGAGCATGATGCAGATGGGATGGAACACCCCGTTGGTCAGTTTGGGGTCACCTGTCCTGTCCGCTCCTCCCCGCAGGGGTGACCCCTCTACGCTTTTCCGCTTCCCACCCTCCAACGGGACAAGTAACAAAGTTGGTTGACCTTGGTTGTTCTAGCAATAAGGATAACAAGAGCATCTCTGCATCCCATTCCTTGGCACCAACTATAAACATGGGTCCCATCACTCTGAGAGCCAACAGTTTCTGCACAACATGCTGGTAATTTCAGCAGTGAGAAGAGGCCTAGCTAAAAAGCAAAGTTTTGAACAAAATTGGTCCTGTTTTACCTCCAACCAGGAAAAGTAGAAAAGCCTGTGCTCCCTGTGTTGTTCCACGTCAATGCTGTGAGTGTTGCAATGTATCTACTGCACTTCCTGGAGCAGCTCCAACTCCAAGGCGCTTTAGGCATAGCTGTGCAGAACATCCAGGCTCAGTCAGTATGCCTCCTGGCTAATTCCAGGAGCAATCAGTGAGTTTTGGCAACACCTCAGATAAAGATGTTACATCCTAAGGATTAAATCTAATCATTAACTTAAATTGCTGATTGATTGGTGTTGATCACACTGTTTGGAAGCATTCTGAGAGGACAGAACCATGCAAGTCCTCCACAGGAGTAAACAAACACTAAACTGAAAGAAAGCGCAATGTCCAAGCAGACAATCAAGAATGGCCTTTACAGATTTCACCCCGTCTCTCAAGTGGATCCATTCAGACAGCCACTTCTCCTGTGCAGAGGATCACCAAAGTCAATTGTATTTATACAGAGCTACAAGAATCCCAATCTAACATCAGGAAAAAACCAAACCAAACAAACCCAAAAAAACCAAAACCAGTATGGCTGATCCAACGTTTCACAAACAATTACTATGCATTCTTTTACCTTCTTCCCAATATAAACAGAATTAGCAGAAAAGGGTTTGAAATCCCATCACAGTCCTGGGTCATTTCAGATCTGCTCGTTTCATGCTCTGGGCCAATCGCTATAAATGTGCCAGCACTATTTTTTCAAATTTGAAGAGCCTCTGACCTTCAGGAGAGCTTTCCATACCTGCATCTGGATCTGATCGCTGAGAATCTGGCTCACCTCTCTTAAAGATGTACTCAGGTCTTGGATTTACATCCCACATTCCTCTGCAACCCAAAGAGTCTTGCTGTGATTAATGTGCTCCCAATGAAAACCATAGGAACTGAAAATGATTTGCAACTGATTCATTAAAATAGCATCCATCATGATAATTGATTGGTTAATTAATTATGGCCATAATGTGCATGCCGTCTGTATTTCCATAGGAATTCTTTGGTAGTTTTTGAATTCATTCATTAAAGCCCAGTTAGTTCACAGTGCCAGCCGTGCTACAGCTTCTCAGAGGGGAGACTTGTGCCTCCCTTATAGAGAAAGTGTATCCAAGACACTTTCTTTCTAAGAAAAATACTACTTTCTAGTGCTATGGTAGAATGACTTCAGCAGCAGCACCACCTCAACCTCCTACAGTGCCTCTCATGACTAATACTGCACACGCTATAGATGTGATCCAGCACTACGCAGTGGGTCAGCACAGGAGCCACAGGCTCCTCTTGCCCTACACCTAGCTTGCCCAAAAGAACCAGTTTTCACTCACAGAGTAGCTATCTGTTGGGAGACAGGTATTAGTAGGGTGACAGCACCCACCGCACAGCAACACACGTGGAGGAATATTCCAGAGCAGGAAAGGCAGAAGAATATCTATTTGTATGAAAAATGCCAAGGGATCTTTCTTGTGATGTACAAACAGGATCAGGTTTTTGGGATCTCATTTGAAAGTCATATGCACAGGCAAAATGCACAGCCAATCCATCTCGCTTGGAAGGCTAAGTCAAAGTTTTTGAGTTATGAAGTGCTCACTGTCCAGATGCCCATTACACCGGCAGACAGAGCTGTCAGCTACCTGAAATCTCTCCCTTTAGCACAGTTACTCTCTAGTGTAGAACAGCAGTTTTAGAAACTTGGACTCGGCACAGAGCAGACTTGATGCCTGAACTCACCTGAAAGTCTTGCGGCTCACACAGACAGGCCAAAGGCAAGGATGTTCTCCCGGCTATGATCTGATATAGCAGAGTTTGAGTTATATGGATTCATTTCTTAACTCTGCCACAGGCTTTTCAGCATGGCCATGAGCAAAACCTTCCTTCCTCTGAGCTCCAGTTTTCATCTCTAAGACAGAAACGATGGCAACTCTCTCTCCAAGGCTATGTAGAAGATGCGCTCACAATATTAATAACTAGGAAATGCTTAGACATTACAGCTTCAGGGGACGTAGACATACCCAGAGCAGTGATCCACAAAGAGCAGCACAGAATGAAGAACTTGCTGAGGCTATGTTCTCCTTAGTTCTTCCTGCTAACCCTTTTAAAATTTTTTTTTTAAATCTCCTGGTGCCATAAGCACTACTGCCAAACAGGTGGATACCTTAGGCTCAATCTTCAGCTACGGAAAAGCAATGTCAGCCCGCTGACTTCAAATA
Source organism: Burhinus oedicnemus (assembly GCA_008921705.1). Taxonomy (NCBI): domain Eukaryota; kingdom Metazoa; phylum Chordata; class Aves; order Charadriiformes; family Burhinidae; genus Burhinus; species Burhinus oedicnemus. The sequence goes on from VFFE01007566.1 coordinate 33,028, forward strand.
CCCCCATGTCAATTTTCACCCCTGAAGAACCAAGCCCAACACCACCTTCTCGTTCTGCTCAGGAGTGACCTACATCTCCCTCAGATCTGAAAAGGGACATCCCCGCACAGGAGGAGCCTGCAGGGGCAGGGTGGGGAGGGGGCTACGGCACGGACCCTTGCTGGGTCCTGGCAGTGCTCCCAGCGGAGCATCGCTCACTCTCAGCCCAGCAAGGTGCTGGCAGGTGGTCGTGGAGGACCACGGCCATGAAGCCATCAGAGGCATACATACAGCCTGCGGCAATTTGTCAGAACTGGTTTTGTCTGGATTTAATTTTAAAAGGAGGGGGAAATCAGTAGAAATGAACATACGCTTTCCTCTTGTCATTCCCCTCCCCTGAAACTCTGATCTTAGCGTGACAAAAACCAAGTCAGGAGCCAGAAAAAGCCCTTTCTGAACCGGTAGCCCAAAAGCACGGGAGGACTATTATAGCTCTCTAACACCAGATGAGAGACGGGAGGTCTCTGTGATTTAGCATTCCCCATCTCTGCCTTTGTTCTATCTTCACCTCGACCGTCAGCTGTTTTGCAAAGGGGCTGGCAGCGAGGGGAGAGGCAGGGAGGCTGGTGTGTGTGTGCCTTTCCAGTTCGGGCTGGTTCCTGGCTCAGGGAAACATTTTATTGGATTTGTTACTCTTTGATGCTGATTAAGCCCATGGGGTAGAAAAAAGCAAAAGAGAGGGGGAGTTTGGGGGGAGGGGAGAGATGCAGTTTCCCTGTGGCTGCAATGTTTTTAATTTATTATTAACCATCTCTCATGTGTTATCTGACAGCTCTGTTGAATTCTGGATGCAAAGGAAAGCAGTGCCTGCATTTACAGTTTTCCAGGGTGTATGTCCCCAGTCTCCCTGAATCAAAGTCCAGGCTGTTCAAGGAGTTAACTCTGTAGATAGTAATTTTAAACAAATAGATCACTAGGAAATTAGATCCCTAGGAGTCGGAAGGCTGAGCCGTTTCAAGGCCAGGATTGCGCAACGGAGACCTTGGTGATAGCCCAGGAACACAGGGAGAGACACACCAAGAAGCGGAGAACACGAAAGAAATTCTGCAACAAGGCAGACCCCAGAATAGCCCAGACCATGCTTCCAGCTTCCTCCTCGGGTTTTTTCATCCCGACTCCCAAAATAACTGAGTATCCCCAATTTCTGTACTCTCACCTACGTCACAGACATTTCGGTGTCTGGACATAGCACCACTATGGGCACTGCTCGGCTTCAGTTTCTTTAGCAATTCATTTAGCCTTTCAGATGACCTCCCAGGAGGATGTTCCCTCTAGACACACAAGTGCCGGTGCCTTGATCCTACCTGGAAGCCCGCAGCAGCTCTGCATTACCCCAGTTCTGTTGCATAAGTGCCAACAGTCAGGACCAGCTCAGTCTGTTACACGAAAAACAGAGACTGGAGATCTGGAGCCTTGTTCTATGTTGGCTTACACAGTCATGTACAAAGCAAAAGTAAAAAACTCTTTAAGCACCCTAGCAGATACCAGCCTGCTGATTAGGTGACATACTGCAGAGTTACAAACGACTGTGCAACCCACGACACTGTAAAACCCAGCCTATAGCTTCAATTTTGAAAGCCACCAGAGCTGGTGATCCCAGGAAGTAGGGATCATTTTTGACCAGTATTTCTACATAGCCAGTGAGAATGTGCAAATTCTCTTGACTTCTCTTTGAAGAAACTGGGAAAGAGAAGGCTAGAACCTAATTCAATGGTTATTGGATAAGCACATGTTGTCACTGACACTCATCACATTTTGTGCTATCCAGTTACCAGCGCTACAAGGAAAGGTCCCTTCAGAAACATGCTTTTGAAGAAAGCCACGGCTGATGTGAAATAAGATTTAGCATAAGAGAAAGCCGATTAGGTTTTCCTATTGCAGGAGACAGAGCTGCAGGCTGGGAAAGAAGCAAAGCTACAAGGTCAACATCTTTGAACATCTTGCTATGCAGAAGCCCAAAACAATAACTAATTCAAATTAAAGACCTCCACAGCTGACATAAAGAGGTTCTGCTGCAACACAGCCCTCTCTCCATCCTTGGGTCAACCCATGTTTCTTCTTCCATTAGGCTACTACCATGATATTCATGAATTACGGATTATTGAGAACCAGGGTTGGTGCAAGGACACGAGGTTAATGACGTGCAAGATGCTCTGCTAATGCTCTTAAACACTGCCATCTCCTGGGGGAGAGAAGATAACACAATCCTTCCTCTTTCACCAATGAGTTGTGTATTATAAACTAGGATTTGACATCATCTGTGTAGACATCAGCAGCTCCACCACTCAGAAGGGGCTTCAGCCAGAAAGAGCCAGTCATTAAACCAGACAAGCAGACAGCATCAGGAAAGGACACTCTTATCGTATCTATCTATAAGATCTAACTACCAATATGTTCAGTTAAAGGATATTTTTCAAGGCCATCTAGAACATGGTGCTATACAACTTCATATAATTTTAGGGACATGTGTGTATTTAGTGCACTATGTAAATGAGTGCTAAAGCAGCCTCCTTAAAGTTCACCTCAGGGGAAAACAGAAAAATAGATTTCGCTTGACCCCAGGCTCCTCCACAAGTATTACTCCCAAACCGTCTATATCTCTGTTGGCAAAACCCTTCACACCATGTTTTATCTTATTGCTAAAAATAAATCACTTGTAAATTGTTTTATAAATTATGTATAAGAAGAGACCTCATAGTCTAAGATGTGCTACCAGTGTATTCTACATGATAAAAAAAAAAATTTAAAAGGCTCTCCAAGGGTGGGAGGGGGAAGGGAATGGAGCACTTTTATAAATAATATATTCAGTGGTCAAAGAAAGTTATCACCTTTTATGAAGTGTTTGGGATTCATTATGCATAAAAAGTGCAGCACTGCTTCTAGTATGCACGATATCAGGATGTGATTATTAAGCATTACAGCCACCAACTAAGTGATTATTGGTGTCATCATTTGTTTATCTAACCAAAACCTAGACTGCCACCTCTCATCAGTGGAAACAAACAGCTGATGTGTTTGACTAGTGCCAAAGGAACGCTGTCGATTATTCACAGAAAGATGACGTCCCCATCATTGCGGGTTTCATTTGGTATTCATTGTAATAGCGCTGATCCTAATGAATTCATTTGGTATTCATGTGGATGTCACATGTATTTCCAGAGATGTTCTGCTGTAATTTAGCATGGGTTAATGGACACCTCTATTAAAGTGTTATTGAAAGTTTGACATTCAAATAACCCAGTTTAAAAATCAGACAAACCTAGATATTAAAGCTGAAGGGAGAATGGGGGGGAGGGAACTCGAGTAAGAGGCAAGACCGAAATGCCATGTTAAGATAGTAACACTTCTCTGCCTGCTAGGAAGGGAAAACTGTCCTATCCCTTCCTCCCCTAACTAACCAAAAGCAGAGCTTCGACTGTTTCCAGAGACTTTGCGATGGGGCCACTTGTCATACCTGACCCAACTCTCCCATCAGGGTTAGCCTGGCTGGCCGTTAGCCTGCGGAACACTGCACCAGGGGAGGGAAGAGTCTTCGGGAGCACATAAAACCACAGTCAGCATTTGACAGCACTTTACAGGCTCGGCATAGAGGCATCCCGCCCCTGCTCTTTGACCCTACCACTCCAAATGCACCACTAGGATCCAGGAATGAGGTTGAAGTGAGTACAAGCGCTTTTATTTTCCACGTTTTGCAATCCTGAAAGTATTTTTTCTGTGGTACAAATTCAGAAAACAGATGACAGGGCTGGCAGGATTAGCCTAGAAAGCAGCAGGTTGAGAGTCCAGTATCTTGTGCCCTGAATGCGCTAATGAACAGAGCAAACGTTCACTTTCAAGGAGACCAAACCACTTATGCCTGCATTGCCAAAAAAACTTGAGATGACACAGAGAATCACCAAATGATTACATTATAAAGAAATACTATCCAGAGGTTCTTAATGAGATTATCTTTTTGTTCTCCTCAACAGTTTGTTCCATAGGACTTTTGACAATTAAGAAGTCAACTCTTCCGGGTAAAGTCCCACAAGTCCCTTTAAGGGCTCGGCAAACACTGAATCTATAATGTGCCTCTTCAATATGTGCCAACGGTGGAATATATGATGATAGACTTGTGGTGTAAATGTTTTGCTCACATTCATTTAGGATGACCTGCAGATATTAAGATTTTGACCAAAAGGAAAGTCTGAATTGGTGAGTAATGTGACCAGCCCAAACCTGATAAAATCTCAGTACCACACCATCACATTATAACCACATATGCAACCCATATACAGTAATTGTTTATATTAGACACAGAGACAGTATACCACATACTTGGGTAACATAATCATCACTTAAACTGAAATTTCACCAACCATGAAATAAATTGTAAGCCACAGAATAAATTGATTTTTTTCTGCATTGTAGTAACACCACACAGCTCCACCCGTGCTAACGCAACCTCCTTGTTTCCACGATAAGTAAAGCATTTGAAATACAAGAAACCTAAGAAAAATATCTATCATGCAAAATACGTGAGGCTGTGGTAAACTCAGAGGTTTGAAATGCCACTTGTCGCTCAGCCTTCTGGCTTTTGTGAGTACTTCCATTATACAACACTCACAGCAATGCAAACTTCTTCCTCTCATGGATTTTATATGTTCATGCCTGCAGATTAAATTGCTAGCTATAACACAGCATGTGCTGGTTGTGGCCATTTTCCTAAATGCTACTTTGGGAACAAAATACACAGATGCCTAATGTAAACTAACCTCCTCCCATTTTCTTTGCAAAGGTTGAAATTCAGCCCTGTGCAGAGGTTCTCCACAAGCCTATTTATTAAATCCCACTGAAATGCCCAAAATAGGAGTTAATTAGGATTTAAGTGGTCCATAACTTTATGAAGGTCCATTAAATAGCTTTGACCTTTATTATCTCTACGTTTTTATTTGCACATTTGTGCTTGCTTTTCTGATAAAATATCTTGTTGTGTTTTCCACCATGTATAATCAATATCTCTTTGAGAACATTAGGGCTGAAATCCTGATGCTAACAAGTCAGTGGCAAAATTCCCATTGACTACAGGAAGAGGAGGCCTTTGCCCGATTGGATCAGCTACCTGCCGTTACCTACGGAAGCTCTGAGACATTGAGGGGACAAGGACTGATTGATCGAGACACTCCTAGATTCCTAGATTGCACAGACAACAAACTCCCATGCAGCAACATCTGCAACAAAGGACTTCTCCCTGCCCCCCCCCCCCCCCCCCCCAAAGAAAAAACCCACAAGGTCAATAGGTATGTTCTGGGGAAAAAAATGGAGCTTTTCTCAGCAAAGCTGAGGTCTGCATGAATTGAAGATCACTTGCTTTCTGGCCAGCCCCAGACTGCCAAACTTTCTCTGGGAAAAAATAAGGACAGTCATAAACTTCATTATCTTCTACTCTTAATTGCAAAGGACACGTTTCACATTAGGTAAGATCTTAGTATTTGGAAACTAAATGCTTGTCCTTTACCCCATTTCTGCTATATCTTGCTTTGTAAGAAGGAACTATACAGCTTGATGTAGCAATAAATAATTTTCATAAGTTTTATTGCAGTGCTATGTGCCACTAATGGACAATTTTGTACAATTTTCAAGAGAGGGCAGCAGGCTGAATCACAAAGCAGCCGATACCGTTTCGTTAAAAGCAAAAGTCCCTTCCCTACTCCATTTCAAACACCAGTCAGCTTTCTTTGATCATTCCTCATCTCCCACCAAATTATGGGAGATCCAGCTCTTCCCATCCAATAGTAATGGTCTCGCAATCTCCAGCCCTTACAAGAGACTGCGTAATTGGGTACTGTTCTGTTGAGGTGTTTTAATACAGCCATGGCTCCTGACCTTCGGCCAGCAGGAGGAAAGAAAAGACCTTGCCCAGATTCATCTAGAGCAGCTGCACACCGACTGAACTTCTCTCATCTGCATTTTTCTCTTGAGATTAATGAGCAACAGGGAAGGTCCCTAAACTTAAATGAGCTGGAATAAAATTCTGAAATAAGCCTTGCCTATTAGATGGTGCTGGAAAGAGATTTGCAGGGAAAGTTTTTCTCTGGGAGCAATAATTATGAGAGAGATGGCTACTTAGCTTTGTGGTTCAGGAACCCAGCTAAGATCTAGTAGATGCAGGTTCCTCATCCATCTCTGCTCTCTGCTTTTCTTGCTTTGCATGTGCCCTCTTTATCCCTGCACCTCTGTGCCATCAATCCTCAAAGACATTGATTGGACTGCAATACTTCAAAACACAAAAACTGGGCATCCTATCTTTTTATGGAGTCTCAGGTAGCTGCAAAGACCTCAAAGATGATAAAAACAAAACCAACAAAAGCATACAGCCTGTTTCTATTTGCTTTCAGGTCATGAAAACTCTAGGGTACAATCAGATCAACTTTTTCAGTGTAGACCTGAGGTAAAAAAAAAATTCTGCCATAGCCAGGTCTCAATTCTTAAATTAAGAGTATCATTTTTAATTTCTGATTCCAAAAGTCCAAGAAAAAAAAAAAAAGAACTACAAACAACTAGTTTAAAAATTCTGCTTAAACGTTTTCCAATTTCCCCAATGAAATCAGAAGCAGTCATGTGAACTAAGACGACGACTGCAGGAAAGAGGCTTATTATAAATATCTTGGGTTTAGATGCAGCTCACATGAATTTTGCTATTAGGACTGAACGTATCCAGTTCCAAAGTATCCATCCATTTCTTTCTAAATGACTATATTTCTTAATGGATGGGGAAGAAAAACCTAGTCTTGTTCTGTACACAAGTCATCTTCCATCTCCTTCCTCCAACAGTCCCTCAAATTTGCGTAGCATTAAAAAGACAGGTTTGTTTTTTTTTTTGTTTGTATTTAAATGTGCCTTTTTAATGAACAGTTAAAAAAAGAAAAAAGTGAAGTCAGCTTAAGGCCAAGATGCTGTATGCTCAGAGTGACAAAATGCTCTGCTTTGCTTTGTGTTTTTTAATGAACAGTGTGATACTCTTGGATCTTTGAAGAGATTCAGAAGTACTACGCACCAAACCCCCATTGTCCTGCACCTCCACACAAGGAACATGTCCCATGGCACCCCAAGACCAGTTCCTTGAAAACTGTGTGATTTTTCACCCTGTGCTTATGTAGTAGAATTACCCACGCAATGATGTACACATCCAATGACAGTCCTCAAAACATCTGCTGATGGCACTGGAGGAACCACCTCGTTACTCTTGCCTGGTTCTCTCTTCTTTCTGGCTGCCACCTGCTCATTGCGAACACTGACAGTCACGCTTGCGACTTTCCTTATGCCGCTGTTCCACATTAAGCACACAAGATAGTTTCCACAGAAGCCTGCTACTATCCTCAGTGGAGGAAGGTTGGCCTAAATGAGTTGTAGGACAAAGCTTCTCCCAGAGACCTGTCTGTGACTGAAAGAAATTCAGTTCCACTATTGTTTAGGAAGATGCAGCATTTTGCAGTGCTCTGTTGAACTCTGTAGGTTAGAAGCAGCTGTAACTTTGCATGAAAACCAGAATTCATGCTCAAAATTCAATACCCGAGGATTTTGCAAAAGGACAAAATGAAGAACAGAAAAGGTTCAACCTAAGTTCTCTCAAAGGAGAGACAAACATGCATTCTTCTCATACAAACTCTTGAACTGTGGGCTTCTGTTTTAGGATTATTTCTTTTTGTGAATGCAAATAGCCAAAAATCAATTGCAGGAATACCAGCAGATTTTCTAAATTAACTAGATGTAATGCACCACGTTATCACTCAATATTATACAGCACAAAGTGATCTTGTGCAAGGCATCCAGAGGATGTACACAGAGAACGAGAGAAGATCTATCAATACAAACACGGTCCTAATCACCGTCCCTCGTCTAGGCTATATTTAGCACAAATGCAAAACCAGCATAGATGGAGAGCTGTTGCAAACTCAGATCAATTGAAACACAGTGACCAAGGACGTGGCAGCCTGCAATGAAACACAATAGGTCCTGCTAAGCCACACTGAGCGGCCATGTGTGCCATCTTCCTGTGCAATTTTAATGCTTTTTCATACATACTGAGGATATTGGTTTCAAAGGCCAATTTAAAAGGATAACACGAGATCACAGATATCAGCTCAGCTGGGGCAGCCCCTCGTAACACACACACTCACCAGAAGGCAAAACATTCTTTCTAGGGAGAAGAGAGATCTGCCATGGTCAAGCTTCATTCTCTCTCAGCCACTGCAAGAGCAGGGCAGCCACTCCTCTCCCACCTCAGCTGGAGGGGACAGCTTCAGCGCAACGCAGATTTTTGCCTCCTTTCTGCTTATCAGGGGTTTCACATCAGCTGGAGGCTTTTCTTACAGGGCAAAGTTTAAAACACAGTCATCAACTATATTGACCAACAAATCCACCCCCCCCGACACCCTGTTCCAAGTCAAAAACATTTTTTTTAAGCCCTGGTAAATCCATAGGCCCAGCTTTATGATGAAATAACCCATTAAGAGTACTGGGAACATGGCACAGTAATTGGAAAAAACACTTACTTTGCAGAAATTAGATTTACGAGGTGCATTGTCAGACGGGCTATTTGCACTTTCTGCTTTGGTGGTCATCTGCTGGGCTGTGTCCCACCGAGGCATCTGCAGAGGCAGCCTGAGAGTGATCACACCTGATCCGCTCCTGCAAGCGGAGAGGGCTGCAGAGGCTGCGGCTACGGCTGATTTGGGGAACCGGGGGCAGATTTTGTTTGTAACCTGAAGGGAAACGATCTGTGCCTACTTAAAAACAGATTATTGATCTATAGTCCACAAACCATAATGAGACTTAGAACAACTCAGCTGCCATATTTCTCTTCATGTAGCTTATTTAACCATGAAATACAAGAAATAAGCCATCTGCATTCATATATTAAAAAAGTTTGGAACAGTTTGGCCCCCAGCTTGTTTGATGCATGTCTTTAGCAGCAAGCCTTTTCCATCCCATTCATTTTAAATTTAGACCATGTATGTTAACCTTGTTTAATACCTTTGAAATAATAGTAATAAAAAAGTATGTCTGTCTTTCTCTGTCTCACATGCAAAAACATTCATCATTTTTTCATTCCCTTTGGGCCAAATCCAAAGATCTTCAAATCAACAGGAGCTTTTCATTTATGTCCATGGGCTTTGGATAAGGCCTTTAATTATAACTGTATTGCCCCTTTAAGATACAGGACCCTCTCATTTCCCCTGCAGGTTTCTGCTAGCAACTCTAGGATCCGACACAAGGCTCTCTTAACACCTGATTAAATATTAATCCAGAGGTGGGGGCCTCGCTCTTTTATGATCCTTTCCCTAGAAGCTCCTATTAGTAAATCACAGTCCAGCACAAGAGGAAATGTGGCCATTCCATTACTTCAGTTCACGAAGGGGCATTAATTCTTAATAAACTGGCCTGATTATAATAATACTCAAAGGATGCAAAATAAGGGACAGACAGGTTTACATCTATGTCTAAGATTAAACACATGTATGGTGCAGGGAGATGAGATGGGGAGGAAAGGATTGAGAGAGGAGGGAGGGATGTAAACTGCAGCTTGAATTCTCAGCACAAGAAACTACAGCGGCAGTACGCTGATAAGTTTTTCTGTGCCTCAATCACAACTACTTTGTTTCTAAAAGAAAAGAAAAATAAAATGGAGGTTTTTTTCTTTCATTTAGAGCAGGGCAACCCTAATCCCAAGAAATGGCTACATCATACACAATATTTCAGACTTCAAAGCAAGCAGTTTTCAAAGATTTGAGATAAAACCCTCTATTATCATGCCAAAACGCTGGGTAACACATATATGACTGTGTTAACATATAAGCACCCTCAAGTCTAAGTTCAAAAAAAGACAGAGACTACTTCAATATTCCTACAACAGTATTCCTGCACTTTTGCTGTTTTACAGCAGTGATACGGAGCACGGAACATGCTTCAGGCCACCCCCTCTTTTATTCTTGCTGTCAGCCTGGGCTGCTGCGATAGCAACCTCTTTTAACTGTAATTTCCCATGGCTGCAAGCAACGCTGGAAGGTCTCCGGGGCAAACCATTGCCAGCAAGTTATGACATAGGAATCACTGCAACCTCTTCTGAAGTCTTGCAAAAACCTAAAATACCAAGTGATACGCATTTGTTTTAACTGTGCCACATCCCACAAGCCCTTCCATATCCCTGCCAAATTCACCGAAACAACTCACAAGAATCCACAATCACCTTTGTAACATGCTGCTGAAATACAAGAGTCATATCACCACTTATCAGGTAGTTCACGTGGACTGCGGCTTAAAGTACTCATAGAAGAGCAGCCCAGAGCACACTGTGGGCAGTCATTGCCAGCACATGGATTAATGTAGCTCAGCTGCCTCCAACACCCCTGCTGCCTTCCTACTAATGAACATGTCTTTTAAGAAAGGAAACTAGATAACTAGTCTGCTCTGACACACCACTGCATGGCATTACGTAGCCGGTAAAAGAGATAACTAGGTAAAGAGAATGGCTTTATAACTGTGCCTGTAATATAGGCATGCTCGAGCACATGGAAAGACGTAACGTGAATTCAAGCTTCCCCCCATCCATTGCCAGCTCCCAGCCAATCCTCCTCTCACGGTGGCCTTCCCTCCAAATTATTTCAATATGTGACAAGTTTGGACTTGAGCATGGTCTCATGCTTAGGAAATGATATATAGGCATGGCCATCAATGAGAACAGCCTTCAGATGTTATCATATAAGAGAGCCATTCCTCTGACATGAGTGGTAGTGATGGTCCTTGCTGATTAGAGCAGTTAAAACTTTATAGCACACCGTAGAGAAAGGCTGTTACAGCCTCCAAGGATGGACACGCAGCTTCTCACATGCAATTTCCACATTCAGCTGCTCCCAAGAGCATTATTATCTTTTTACTGTAGTGACCAAACCATGCAATTCCTCAAATCTTTTCCAAATGTTAATGAAATTGAATAAACCATCATACACTTCAGGGAATTGTACAGAAATAGCAAGCATTTAAGAGGAACCAAACACTGGCAAACCTCTCCAGAATCAACTCTTCAAATCTGGGAAAGGCAGGATCCGCTTTTTACATGGGGAAAGCCTCAGGCTGCTTTAAATTTTGAAAGAAATTTTGATAGGTATGTAAGAAAGATCAATTATAATGCAAAGGTATTTAAACCATTTGATGCCTAGTCATTATCTAGTTATGCCAGACCTAAATTCAGAGTTCAAGCCAGAGGATTTCAATGTTTCCAGTGAAGCTTAAGCAACATTGCTGGCTTGACTTTAATTACGCTGACACACAGAGCCTAATATAAATAGAGCCTACTGGTCACCAAAGGCACTAAAGTGACTAAAGGCACTGAAGTGACTTAAAAAGCTATAGGATAAACATCAAGTACATTTCTTAATTTCAAGGAATCTGGAATGCTGAAAACACCTGGAATTTAAATAATACCATTTCAAAATGACAATATTAAAAATACTGTAATTTTATTTTTTTCTGTCATTTGTATTTGCAGCTGGAATAACTAGTATGTATAGGATCATTTCCAATTCACGTTGGGTTGGTTGCCTGTTGGCTATCTTTAGAAAATATACTACCATTTAAGTCAAAGCTTAAATGAAGGAACTAAGGAAATAGCTGGAATAAGATTATACTTGATATATAAACGATGAACTTCATTTAATGACCATTTGAGCAGTGGTACTACTCACACTTCCACTGCTCTGTTTTCAGGACCTTCAGTTCACACCAGAATTCAGACATTTCAGGGCTTCAGCCTGCCTATGGGGTAGCAATAGCAGCGTGGCTGTAATGGGTCTACTTGAGCCCTTTGGAGATTGATGGCAAAGGTGTCGGCTCCCTATACTTTAGCCGAAGTAAGTTTAAACTAGCTACCCATGCTGCAATCAGATTTTCTAGTTCTGTGCAAACTTATCCATCTCCTTTCCTGAGGGAAGATACACAGCCAACATACACAAAATACAAAGACCAGAATATCTATGGACCTTGAACAATCAGCAAGAAAAAAAAAAAAGGTGGAAATTTTTTTCTAATTCTTTATTTCTTCCACAGTCTGGGGCTAGTCATCATCTGTAACTCTTGCTGACCAAAGTTTTATCAAATTTTGAGGTAATATGAGACCCACTGCTCGGCAGCACAGAAGAAGGTGCTGTGAGTTTCCTGAACAAGGTCTGAAACACAACAAAGTCACCACGATTCAGCTCTGAAGGCATCTGCTCGTTCATTTCAGTGGACTCCGGAACAGAGCAATATGGAGGTCTCTGCAGCTCCAGCATGGTACAAACCCACCCCACTCCTAGTGGAGGAAAAGCAGCTTGATGGTGTGTGTTGCCCTATTCTGTGCAGTTTTGTATAACTTAAGTGTTCCCTTTAAAAGGTCACAACTATTCCACCATTGCAGGAACAAGCCGTCTTCAACACCGCTGATCTGGAGGATTAAAACAGAGGCTACTGCCGTCCTGCCATGAGCTTCCCTACTCGTTATCTCGCAGTCTATTCAAGGTCTCATAAATAGCATTGGAAGGATTCCACTGAAATTGCAAATATGAGTAAACACAGATTTCACTCCACCCCAAAAAGATAATTATTCCATTATCAGTGCTCCACACTTACAAAGCGGGAAACCTATGAACGCACCAAACCTGGGATCTGTGGAGAACTGGTGCCCTCTTTTGTTGTCATTTTTACCAATAACTACTTAGGATTTCATTTTATTGCTGTACCTGCAATATATTTTTTATTTCCCCATATGCTACACTTCAAACAACAACAACTAACTCCTGAGTTGGCTTTACCTGACAGGACCAGGAAAATTGCTAAATATCTGAGATAGTACAACAGTAAAATATTCGTAAGTCAGCTTCAAAGCCGTTAAGTTATGGTTTCAAACTGCAACTCAACAAGGAGGTGCAGAGCCTTCACCACTCCTAATGGCGTTGTCTGAATCACAGAATGGTAGGGGTTGGAAGGGACCTTCAAAGATCATCTAGTCCAATGCCCCTGCCAAAGCAGGTTCACCTAGAGCAAGTTGGACAGGAACGCACCCAGGCGTTCTCCAGAGAAGGAGAGCCCATAGCCTCTCTGGGCAGCCTGTTCCAGTGCTCCATCACCCTTAAAGTAAAGAAGTTTTTTCCTCATGTTGAGATGGAATTTCCCGTGTTCCAGTTTGTGCCCATTGCACCTTGTCCTGGAACCCAACAGAATCCATGGGAACTTTCACCTGCACTTCAAAGGGGCTGAATCAGGCCATCAGGGATTTCACTGAGGAATGGCCCTTGGTGTCCATTTAAAAGGCTGTGCTAGGTACCCCGTACTGACAATACCTGGCCTCTGGAACGAAGGAAAAGCGCAAGTGTAGCTGAGATACTCATGTTCTGCACCTGCCTGCAAAGTCACACAAGTTCTCAAGCTAAGCCTCGAACAACTTTCAACACCGTTCACATAAACAGCAAGTAACTGAATTATTTGCTACTGGTTATTTGTATTGCCAACCCAATTCGACTTCCAACTGAAGTTTTTTTGGTTTTTTTTTTGTGATCAGTATCAATGTGATTGTCTGTTATGTCTTTGAGTCTGTTATGTCATGTCCTTAGTGATGGCTTAGATGTTCTCTCTGCCTTGTTATGGGAAAAGGCAAAATCTACTTGATTAATTTAAAGCTGCACCTTCTGCTATACTTCCTTGGTTGTGAAATATTCAAACACAGACTGAAGAAATAAAGGATTACAACATATTACAAATTTATGCTTTCCCATAGTCTGAAGGATGTTCTCACAGACTTTTCAAAAAGTGATTTTGGAAAAAGGCAGTTATCTTATAACAAAGTTACTAAAAATAAAGAAACCCACATTAAAAAAGGCAGCCACGCTAACCATACATCTCTGTTCATCAAAAGTCAACTGAGTTTAAAGAAAGTTTGACAGGTTCCACTTAGATTTCTTCTGCCAACACAGTTTGGTACCAATTACTCACTTGAAAATCTCATCATGCATAGTGCCAAACAGATAAGAGCTGCAATAAGGATCAACGTGGGGTAAGATGGCAATGAATTAGCAAATTGCAAAAACTGAAACTTTTCAGGGAACAAAGGAGGACAACAATTTCAAAAGAGACGAAGGCCAAGTCTTTAGCTACTTCACATCCAGACTTTGGGTCATATTTTCAGAAGCACTTTCAGCAACACAGCTACACCTGACTGCACCAGGGCACCGCTCTTCATCTTTTGCCAGCCAAACAGAATAGAGGTCCTGCCTGTTTCCGAGGATCACAGATCCCTTGAAGTTTTCTGGGAGGATAAGGACAACTAAATTTCATCCCTTGGATAACTTCTAATCCAGGTAGTTTTAAACAGTTTTGCCTTCTCTTTCACTCCAAAGATGAGTGCATTTAGCATTACAATTCACATATATAAATAACAAATAAGCACTTTCTTGTGAAATAAGGAAACTTATGGGAAGAAACCACATTTCTTTTCAGGTCAATATTTCAACAGTATTTTTTGTTTAAATTAATGGAATAGGAGAGCAGTGATGTTTGAAAAAGACAGATAATTAAAAAAACCATGATGCATTGCTAGAGTTGAAAGTACCAGGACCTGACATTTTATCATGGTTACTTGTACTAGACCTAAACACCAACTCAGGACATTCCTGGAAACACAATACATCAAACTGTAAGGACGTCACTTCAACAACGTGAAGAACATTTGCAACTCCACACCAATTTTCAACTGAGTTTGTTTCACCATTTACTTTCCTGTAGAGATTGCCTTCACCTAACATTTGAGCAGCTGAGTATGACTTATCTGAATGCTCATGGGATGTGAATATCAGTCTCACACACTCCAATAGCTATGAATCTGATCACATTTTCACAATTAAAACTGAAAAAAATAACCACACACCAAAACTTTTCTATATTTCCCTGATGATCGCACAGTATTTCACTGACAAGCACAGTGTTTTTCACTATCTGTAGAAGTCCCTTTTGAATCAAGAAGTCATTGAGATATATGTAGACAAGCATCAAATAATCCAAAGGTATATGGGTTGCTCTCAAGGGAGAGAGTGGGATTAGAAAACTGACCTCAAGGTATTTTTTCCATTGAAGACTATTTCAAACGATTTCGAAATTTAAATTCACATTTTCTTTTGGCTTACTGTCATTGCAGCTTTAAAAGACAATTGCAAGTAAAATGACAGAAGTAAAAAATAAATGAAAATTGCAGATGTGAAAATTCAATCTTTAGCTATACAAATATGACTTATGTAAATATATAGGTCTTTTCTTGGCCTTCTGTATGGGAGGGTGTAGTGTATCATACTCGGTAGCCTGTAGACTATTTCGTAAATATATCAAGTAAATTACCAATGACCATGCATGTGCTCAGTTCTTCTAGCCACACTCATATGTTGTCATAGGCATGCTTTGTTCATCAATGTTTCACTACTGAAAATAAGTAGTGCTTTAGAAAAGGAATGAGAAGAGTTAATCAAAGCCATAGCATTCTGTTTTTTCCTGATCACGTAGACAGTGACCAAAAATAGACCCAGCGCGTTAGCATCACTCGTGTCTTCTTGCTAATTGGCGTGTTTTAGATGCAGATGTTCTTCACTTCCAGAAGCTGACAGTTTTTTGAGGAGTACAAAATATGCTGCTTTGGCATTTCTGAAACCAGTAAAACTTTGATTTGCAATACTCAAGGAAGTATCAAATACCAGTCAGAAGTAGCATTTTTGTTTTCCATGATCTATTATTATGAGGATTTTAACTCTCCTAAACTCTGCTAAACAACAGCGTGTGTGCTATCAGGCAATGAAAGAGACAACCACATTTGAAATCTGTTTGCTAATAACAGACTAGCCATTGTAGTTTATAATACAAATAATCAAGTCCAGAATACTATTCCACTCCATGAAAATTGGTGCTTTAAAAAAAAAAAAATAAAAAAATCAATAGCCAAAAGCGTATTTAATCCAACATCCACACCATGCTTACACCCCATCACATGGGACAACTGTGAAAGATCTGAAAAGACCAGGTTTGTTTTCACTAAGCACCTACATAATCAGACACTTACCTAATCTCTCTGAAACTATAACCTGTGTAGTCACAAAGCTTTCAGTATTTTCAACCAGAGTTGGCTGAAGCGTTTATGTCAGGTATTTTAGCATACTATATACAGACACTGCAAAATAAAATGGAAATCTGTGAACATTTTGTTCTAACAATAGACAAACTGATAGCCAAATGAGCCACATTTTCATTCAATTCAGTTTTCACATCAGCACGGACATTACAGACATTGCTGCAATATAATAATGATGTAATACAGAATTACATCCTTTCTTTTATGCCAGACATTTTATGAACTAGCATTTACATTCATGGTTATGTCTGTCAGTAGCATGCTCTAAGTGATTTAAAACAGACCTTTAAAGTGTGGACACAACTACTTAAACTTGCAAATGAATGGGATTTGCACACCTAGATAGGGTTTGCACTTGTAGGTCAGTTATTCAAAATACAGACGTCCAAGGCAAACAAACATCCATTCGCAAGTGAAAATGATCGCGAATCATTTTTGAAGTCTAGCTCAGGTAAAAGACTGAGAAGTCACTTTCAGCTGCACCCCGTAAACCTAAATTAGTGTTTTTCAATTCAAAGGGTAATGTTATTCCCACATGTGGACACTCTTACCAAAGCAAAAGTGTGAGAGGGCTTTTAAAATAAAAATAGTACAGCAGAAGTACTTCGGATTTTGTTAAATAGAAAAGAACAGCATTGGAAGAGCAAACTAGTTAGTATTAGATTTTTAAAGAAATCTTAAGTAATATACATTTTGAAGTTAATAGGAAACATTAAGTATGACTGCTACTGGCATCAGATCATTCAAAAAAACCATACATATAGTTCATACAGAATATAAAAACAGCTTCTAGTCTTAAGACTGATGTAGGGGGAAGACTTTAATCACGTGGCTTGAAAGTACCCCCAGAACCTCCCGATTTCTATGCTTTTAAACCCAAAGAGATAGTTGGATGCTTAGGTAACCAGCGGCCTGCAGAAAACACTCAATATGCTTATACAGCCACTAAATTAGACACAAAAATTATATCCAAATTGCATAAAAAGCTGTAATCCAGATTCAGATCTCCTCGTTGAAAATGCCAGCGAGGATTTCACTTTCCAAAGCATCTCTCCGCTCCCATTCAGTTCAATTGTAATCAGTTGTGCTCAGGACTTTGCAAAACAACATGATCGCCACTGAAAATGCTTTCAAAGCTACGTCCTTTGTAGTACATTTATTCTATATGTTGAATTATATGCCATAAAGTGGCTCTGTCAGGCATTCAGAGCACAGCTGTGATGAGCAAGAGCCCATGATTAATTCTGTCCTTGCTCTTCATAAACTATTTGCCTTGTCTAATTAGAAAAAAAACACAATAGAAGTTACAAACATTTTCACCATTTCCAACTGGCCGTCAAAAACACAAGAGAAGCCAAGTTGCCTTTCGCTAGCCGCAATGAATAATGTATAGAAAGATAAAGTCTCAGAGTTTACCCCATTTTGTATTGCATTGTTCACATTGCCTTCCCCCACCTCATTTTTGTTTTGCAAAAACTGTTCTGAAACCCACTGCAGCACTGCTATGTGGACCTTTAAAAACTTACAGGCATCGATTTTTAGTGTTATTCCTAAATTTCCAAGCTATTTCTTTTTTCTGTCACAAGCATCAGCTCAACCTCCAAAGTCCAGTTTTGCAGAATTCAGCGAATAACCAATTACAAGCAAATTGTCCCAAAACCAGCACGCTCTTCAACGCAAAACAAG
Source organism: Burhinus oedicnemus (assembly GCA_008921705.1). Classification (NCBI taxonomy): domain Eukaryota; kingdom Metazoa; phylum Chordata; class Aves; order Charadriiformes; family Burhinidae; genus Burhinus; species Burhinus oedicnemus. The sequence continues at coordinate 50,930 of VFFE01007566.1, forward strand.
CACAACATGCAAAGGCACTGATGCCTTTAGAGGCACAAGCAATCACAAGAGTTCAGCACAGGGGTAACTTCACCACTTTTAGAATAAACACCGATTTAGAGGAACCAGGAACAGCTCAGCAGCTTGAGGATACAGCAAGCCTTGGCTGGAAGCAAACCTTGCCACTTCATGTTCCTGAAGTGCATTAGACCACCCTCAGCACGCACGGGCTCCACGGTGAACTGCTGAACTCCAGTAACTTACTCCGGTATCCGATGCCAGAGATAACTTGCATATCTTTTGCATTTTTTTTTTTTTTTTTTTTAAAAAAAAAAACCACACTACAGATCATGCCTTGTATTTATCTAGTTTTGGTACAGAGAGCAGCACAGCCTGAGCATGTTTTCTGGTGCCACAAGACGACAAATGATCCGTCCTTATAAAGCACTCCAGGTTGCACAACCGATTTGCAGCCAGAACAGACAGCGGCTACCTCTGGCTCCGAGTGCAGGATCCCCTGGGTCGGAAACTGCCAATAAAACACTGGAATTGTCCCAAATTGCTCTGAACAGGAGGGTCTCTCCCCTCCTGTCTCCCACTTCTCAGCACCCAAGATCTGGCTTGTTCATGCTAGGAGTTCAAAAAACCCCAGGGAAACACCTCTGAACTGCTGCTGAACTTCCACGGTCCCGGCAATGCTGGAGGAGCAAGAGGTGCTGGTGCTGCCCCACGAGCACCGCGCAGCCGGGGCAGGCTGTCTCGGGAGTGGCACTCCTCATAACAAAGAAAAAACAGAGAAAACAAATTTATCAGAGCTAAACCAAAATCCTTCTCCATTTAGAGGAAGATTTTTGGCTTCGCGTATTTTCTGTTTGGGGTTTTTTTTTTTGGTTGGTTGGTGTGGTTTTTTTAAAATTTAAAAAAAAAAAGGACATGATTTTTTTGTTATTAGGCAGCCTGAATATGGAAATCTTTGTCTGCTGTAGACAGGGGCCCAAAACATTCCCAGAGTTTAAGCAGGTTGGTTGGACCTAGGGCATTTGTTCAGCTCCTTGAGGAAGTCAGGACAAGCTGCCAAGTCTAGATCCTGACCCGCACTTTCAAAACAAACAAACAAAAATGTTCAGGATGTTTCAAATAATGTGCATCCTTTGTTAAGGGAGAACTTTTTCAGGCCTGATTTCACTTTCACAGCTCAAGCAGCATCTGGGACTGCGAAGGTTCAGCTGATGCACGACACGCACAGCGGCAGCACAGGTTTCTGCCTCTGAGCCTCGAAGGGTTCTTCCAACCGGACGGTGTCAGTCGTTTGGGCTTTCACATTGGTGGATTATACATTCAGAGGCAGGTCTGTCGTAAATTAGACAGAGAATTTTGCAGCACTCGGTGGCTTTCTGCAAAGCACGAGATAAACCGTGCAGTGAAGTCATCCCCTTCCGTAAGAGAGTGGCAGCCATCTGCTGGCAGGTAGGAGGCAAGGAGGGCTATCTCACAGGGCTTCCCCAACACCCAGCCTTTGCGAGCCTGGAAAAGAGCCACCTACGCAAGAGGCACCTCAGTGCCCAGGAGAAACCCGCTCCGCTTTATTACTTTAGTGAAATCCTTGAAACAGACACCAGAGATAAATGCAACCAGGAAAACGCGTACTTAAAAAGTAGGAAATATCATAAACCTTATCAAACACTTCTGGAGAACGGGATCTAAAGTCACAAGTCATTTTCTGGAATTCTGAATCTTATCTAAAGAAAGAAAGAAAGATTGCCATTTCTTTAATCTACAGACGAAAAGGAGCCAGCTGTACATCTGAAAATCAGCTGCGTATTGATCCCGCTCCTGTTAATATTCATGAAGCTATATCGTAAGACTGGAGATTTTAACACAGTGCCCCCGGACTCTAAATCAATTCCCATTGATTTCAATTGGCTTCTCCCATCCAAGCATCGACCTTACCCCTCCCTTGGAAACACGCTCTCAAGGTCCTTTGAAACACACTTGCTGTATAATGAACTCTGAAGGGTTGCATGTGCTTATTGGTATGTTCTTTTCTTCTCCACCCGTTGAGCTTTTGAGGGGGTGGATACCATTATCTGATTTGATGCGAACATTTAAAAATTTGAACCTACGCCCCACAGGGCTCCCATCAGTTTCTAGAAGCCAGAATAAACTCTTTCTCTTCATTTAGATTTGTCTGAAAAGTTCAAGGCTAATGCGGTCATCTAACAAAATTGCATTTCTTGACACTGCTTGCTTCCAGGAGAAATATATACTGAAATGTTTCTGCTTTCTGTTTGGCAGACTTCTGGGGACTACAGCTAAAACAGGTTTACAGGAGTGGCAGATTCGCAGAGTAGAAGGTTGAAGGGTGAACTTAATTTGCTCCTCTCTCTTAAAATGCTGGGCCCTTGGGTCTGACCCTGCTCTCTGCTGAACTTGCTAGCACGTGGCATTCAAGTCTTTTCAGAGTGAGTTATGAGTTAAGGAAACTCAGCAAATAAGCAGATACATACCAAAGCTGATGCCTACGTGGGGAGATTATATCTAGATGTTCATTATTCCACTTAAACACACAAAGCGGTAGTTAGCTATCTGTGCTTCCATTTGTACCTCAAATGCAGAATGAAGGAAAGCACATTTAAAAAATATACCTTTTTCTACCAAAGCCATCTAGCTTTCTAAGCTTTCACCTCTCCAGCTGAGAAAAAAAAAAAAGTACTAATACTAACAGTACTTAACCATACCTAGGTATTGGAAGGCCTAGTTAGCTGATGTCTGAACAACAGGTCCCTACGTGACCACAGAGCTACCCCTCACCTTCATTTATCATGAGCGTGGGTATGTATTATGACACCGGCAACATCACAGCCAAAGTGACAACCCCTTATATATCCAATTCGTTAAAAATTCAGTTGAATATGTGCAAGGTTGTCTTCCTGCATTCAACTGTCCTCCCTTCTCTGATAATTTATTTGCCGATTAATTAGCCGTGCCCATATCCTAGTTGTTTGCACATACAGTATTTGAAAATTATGCATTTAGCAGCTATTAAAACTAATAATTTTAGGCTCAGAATACTATTACGATCAAATGGCTTCTAAAAACTTAAATATATGGCTTTTGCCATATATGTTAAAGTCTAAATATCCAAATTAATGTAATATTGGTTTCTGGCTACCCTCAAAAGGCTTTCATATGTAACTGATTGAGTTACACTTTGTCAGTTCCAATCAAAGAGTAGGAGTTACTTGCATCACTGAAAAAAAATTAATCAATAATATATAGGTTTGCAGTGGAAGAGTTGCACCTGAGATTTTTCCAAAACTCATAGCTCCAGACAGGGCTGCCGTCCATCCCAAACCAGCAAAACACTGTCACCATCATTCCAACACCATATCTACGATGAAGCTGACCAGCATGGAAATTTAGAATAACCAACACTAAGCAGGGTTGTAAAAATAAATACACAAAGGAAAAACTAAGCATTTTTTTTCTTCTACAATCCACTCTCCTTTCCAGTGCTGATACTGTACACTAAGGAAATGCAGACACTGACCCTTTCATGAAGGTTTTCCTACCAGCCTCACTTTCTTTCTTTCAGTAGCGATACTCCTCTTATCGTTACGCAAACAACCCATGCCCCTTGAGAAAAGGCACCTCAAACCGAGACCTGCTCTCTGTGCGTCAGATCACAAAGTGGAACAAGGAGCTACGCTGCGTCAGGGTAAAGGAACAGCAGATTTCAAAGAAGCGAGACCTGTAACCGAAGAGGACAACCTCCCCTGCAGCTCAGCAGCAACATCCGGCGGACTTTGTTTGCTTTTTAACTCCACTAAACTTCATGGAGTGGTTGCGAATTTGGAGAAGAGATTTGGATCAGTCCTTAGTGCATCAGTCTGCCCATTCCCCAGTACAAACTGGAGAATACAATACAAAACAGAACCCCGACCTTCAGTGAGAACGTTTAGAGCCAAGCCTGTTGGTGATATAACCCTGGTAACCTCAACACAGACAGAGAGTTAAGCTCTGTAATTACACATATCCCTTTCACAGCTTCCTGAGATCCCAGTGCGAGATGCTACTTGCACGCCCTGCTCCATTTCACTTTTCCTTATTGAAGGACGCGCTCCCATGTGCCTCCTTCCCTCACACCGTTTTCCCTTTCTGCAAGCTCCTTCCTGTCTCCCAGCGGCTTCTCCTATCGCTTTCGCAATCAGAGAAGGCCGGACATCGCTTTGCTGAATGGGAGGAAGGCTCTGTAATTAACGGGATCCTTGGGTGTTTACATAAACACTTAAAATATACAGACAGCTGAAAGGTCAGCTTCAGCGATGCAGGGCAAATTAAACTGAATACGAGGTGATTGTTACAGAAAGCCATTTAACTAATGAAGTGCTGCTCCTTTTGAAAATTATTTGAGTTTTTCGCTGAATACTGTTGCTATTCTTAAATTAAAAAAAAGGAAAAAAGAGCTTTAAACGTATTTAACAAACCACCCTACAAGCAACACGTGAAACAACAGAGCATAGCTGGTTTCTGAGCAGGACTAAGCTAGGATAGGAGAGAGAAAGTCAGAGTATCAATTGAATGTTCTGAGTGAATTTCCATCAGTTATGAATTATCTTGCTGTCCTCTACAAACACTTCCAGAATTTATTTTACTAACAGGACCATTTTCTGAAACAAGTCGTGCTTAAGGATATTGTGAAAATAAATTTAGAATCTTTATTTATAGGTAGGTGAACTAAAAAATAACTGGGAAATTATACATAGACAACAGAGAATCGGGAAAGGGGCGCACCTGGTGTGCTTTGTTGTTGAATTACCATAAGGCTCATTTCAAAATAGCCGAGTATTCATAAGAGTTTCTCAAAAAGCGTGGTTTCAGAATATTTACAAAAACAGAAATTTAATGGAGATTTATTCTGAATAAAATAATAAATTAGAGTTTAATTAACATTATCTGGAATATGGAAAAACCATCTGTTTTTATTTATACATCAACCACCATAAGCCACATCCATGTCACCCATCTTCAGAACAACACTGAAGCATATACTTAGCTTTAAGCACTTACTTAAGCACCACTCAAGACTACAGGCTATAAGCACATGCAAAAACTTTGAGTCGGGACCCCACCAACTGATTGCTGACATTTAAGACCCAAAGAGCTACAGAACATTAGCAGTGCACAGCCTGCACTCCTGTCTACAACAGGGTCTGGACTTGACCAACCCTAAGCTAAACGAGTATGTGGCTGAAACTTGCTGAGTCAGAGTCTTAACAGAAAAGGGGATTAAAAACACAAATAAGAAACAATAACAGAAAAAAGCATTCCTTGGAGATTAGTTCAACATTAATAAAGGAAACCATTTAAACGCCTCGAGTCCCTCTCGCGCTGTGTTACCATTAACAGTTCAGCAGTCAAGCTCACCAATGCTACACCCCATAGAAATCACTCAGCTTATTTAGCTGAATGTTATGTAATATTTTAAAAGTTATTCCGAAACGCTTTTAAAAAGCAAGGCATCAGAAAACCTACATTTCTCTGTGTTTGATAGAGACACAAAGCATCAGAACAGAATCTTGCCTACCTACCCACTTAATGTTATAATTAGAGATGAGGAGGCAGTGTGAACATCTAAGCTAGGTTTGATGGAGGATATTAATTTGAGCTGAAGATAAATCTCTAGGTATAGAGAATATTGAGATTTAGATGCTGGAAACTACCAGATGAAAAACCTTTACTTAGGGATTTCCCTCAAATCAGGTTTTCCGACGTCCCCTATCAGATGGCATTTTAAAGAAAATAATGTTTTGCAAAGTTAGGCTATACCCAAAGCGGTACGAACTTTTACAATTTTTATCTTCAGCGGCTTGGATCTGCAGGTATAAGCACTGCAGGGTGTAACGCCACCCCCGCCCCCCATTTTCTTCTGACATGGAACAGAAAAGAACCTTTCTGTTGGAGAGTCCTCCACGCTGCTTTATCTGACCCAGGTGGGAAACGTAAAAAGAAGGTGTCTGCCTCTAACAGATGCTCATGGGTTTTGCATCTCTGCCACTGCACCACAACAGATTTTAAATTTTGATAATCCCTTTTTAGCCCTTTCAGACTAAGGCCATAACACGCCACAGCTCAAACAAAACCGGGTCCTGTCGGCCCGTGTTCATACAAATAGCCCAAACCAAGATGATTTATTTACAACAGTTAATACAATTGGTAGTAACGACTTTATAGGCAACCTCTAAGTGCAGGCGAGATGAAAAATTTACTAAATTGGAGTATAAAAATTCATAAGAAAATGTACAGAATCAATATTTCATGGGACTTGCTTTACCTTGCCTTACACAAATCTACTCCAGAGCTCACATTAAAATTTAAACCAGCTTCGTGCGACAAGTTCAAATGCTGGGGCTGTTTCATATTAGTTTAACTTCGGAGGGTATTTTTTTGTTTTGTTTGTTTCATAAATTGGAAAAAAGCACTTAGGGACCTGCACAGTTTGAGTGCTTGTGTGCTGCTTTTTCTATTTTCCTCCTTTCTTTTAAGAATAAACTAATTGCTGTCATAAATAGGGAGAACATTGCTTAAAAAAAAAAAATATAGAGAGAGAATGTTAAAATACCTTTGTATTCTCTTTACTACAGCATAGGAGATTAAATATCTCTGCATTCTCTTTAATACAGCGTACAGAGACACTGCTTAGAAATAATACCTGAAGAATACTCTTAAGAGCCCCTAGTCTGGGAACAGAGCACGAAAAAACCCACAAGCCAGTTTTTGCAACAGCACTCGCAGAGGAACATAAAGCTGTAGGCATGCCTGTAAGAACGCTTAGTGCCTGGCACAGCTCCCATCGCCCCGACAGCTCAGCACAGCCCAGGCAAACGCAACCGCTGAGTTCAGGTGCTGGCACAGTCTTGAAAAACTTAGTGCCAACCTCGAGGCTCCATACTGCTGGAAAACTAAGACCGTTGGCGCATGGTAGTAGTGGGGTGCCAAATAATCGCAGGAGGGGTGTCTCTTCTAACTTTAGGAAGCGCATTGAGAAGAGTTAATTTATTCACATTCACTTCACCAGAGGGACCAAAGTCCTGGGCTGGCCTTGGAAGAATGAAACATCTTTCACTGCCAAGATGCCCATTTGCAATAGGTCCGAAACACCAGCACGCTGCTGTCGAAACTGCGCAGTCGATGCTTTATTCCATGGGTTATTTACAGGCATGTGCAAGTCCTGTCCTTCACATCAGCCCACCTGACCCCCTTTACATGATTTTGAAGTTTTATGCAACTCTTATCTTGACATAAACCAGTTTGTCCAGAACAACAAGTAAGATTTCTTTCTCTTTGAAGATAACAGAAAGGAATGATTAAAAATCATCTCCTTGATGTTTGCATATGGTTCACAAATAAGAGAAGGAAAGGATGGAGCTCAAATATAAAGAGGGTGGGAAAGAAAAATCACCTGCAAGTATTTTATTTGTGCCTGCATGCTCATATATATTCTGTTGTGGTTCACTACAAATAAAAAAAAAAAAAATCACATATTTTTGGAGGACACAAAGTACACCTGGAAAAGGATATCTGTGGTCCTGCTCTCTCAAATTCCACAGTACTATTTTCATGAGCTTGAACAAATGTGGGGCCAGATTTTCAGTTTAGCTGTGCAACTGCATGTGAAAATGGAGTTAATTATATAAGCAACTATTTGGAAGAAACAGAAGTATTTGCACAATTTAGGAGCAAAAATGAGTCTAAAAACTTATTCAAATACATGACCCTTAAGGGTAATCTCAGCCCTTCCTTGTTGACATTACCCTACTGGACAAAAAAAGTCTGTATTCTGCTAGTTATTATGTTACTTAAATATTATCCAGTTATTAAAAATAAATTCTTTTGCTGACACAAACAAGTGTGCTAGAAAAATTTAATATCCACTTTCTAAAGTTAACAGCAGACTTCAGCATGTTAGCAAAAACTGGTGATCAATTATTACTTATTATACTGTAATTCATTAAGGTTGTAAGAAATATTTAGATACTTAATTGGCATTTAACAAGATAGCTATAGAGAGTAAATGAGACATTAAATCCTCTTCTAAAATGCCCATTAGGTTTGCTTTGGAAATTAATTGATCTAATTCACTTGCTGTAAACCACTGTGGTCTGTGCCAGTTTAGAACTTCAAGATATTAACGACAGACAAAACCAAAGATGGTAGACATCCTCACACAGCGTTAGATCAAAGGCTAATATGCTGGTCACCTATATTTATGGTCCTAGTGAACAGGCTGATAGGAAGCATTTATCTTAAATGGCTGTTACTCGTCCCCTGGATCTCAATCAGGGCCACGATTCTCCTGGGCATCACCCACACTGTAAAAAGGGCTCTCCAAAGGCTGCCGAGAGCCAGTCTCGGCTGTACGGCTGCGTTTACCATCCCCGCTTACAGGTCTGAGTTCTGTTAAAGCCCAATCTCAGCCTGCAACCCCAACCAAAACTCGTACAGCTTTGTGGACTTCTACTTTTAGAAGCCCCCACCTGGCCTTCAGATGTCCCCAAATTTTTCCAAATGCATTTTTTCATAAGAGCTTGTATTTTTGGAGTCCATTTCCTCTTCATTCTCTTCGATAAAACTGTTGTCCCTTAAACAAGAACATACAGCAGGGGAGAAAAGGCAACGGCCTTTGCAACTTGCTGCTGACTTCTGCTTCTCACCAGTCTAAAGCAATGTGATAAATCCCCAGGAGAGTCCTAACTCTTCCACTGAAGCCTCCATTAGTATTTCACACCTGTACATGGAGACATTGGTATCAATCACAACAGTATGTGGGAGCCATATTCCTTAATTGTTAATAAAGTGCCTTGAGGTCCATCAGCTTCTGTCTAATAGATATTAAATACTTTTTACGTTTTCAGTGACTATTTCTAGGCAATTTATTGCTCATTTTTAGGAATAAAACACCCTCAGTGTTTATCCACTATTAAATACCTATTTTGATCCCTTATAAGGTTTTGAGCAAGCTTTGATTAACTCCCAGGAAACAGGGGAAAGCACGGGGGCCTCTAATGCTCTCATAACACCACTAGCAACGTAAGACTGGCACACAATTTACATTTGGGTTCAAAAGGCCACTTTCAAGCTGTGACCTATGAATACCATGAGAAAATAACCAAAATCTTTGCCTCAGTCTACATTTCTATTAGATCTAGAAATATGTTTAAAAGAGAGAGAGATTAGCTATTTAAGGCCAGAATACAATTTTTTTTCACAGCTCCAGAAACATTTGCATACCTTGGGAATTAAGTTAAATTCACTGAGACAGTCAATTACCTCCCAGTGCTGCTGTTATTACCTAACTCAAGTCATGCCTACGATGCACAGCTTTGCAAAGAACGCTGCCGCTCGGTAACACAGTGACGTGCAATTTCTAACCAACACAACTATGCCAAGGAGACAATCATAACAGCAAAACCCAGTTTTAGTCAGATGGTTCTTTAAGGTTTCTTACTGCGATAAGGGACACTGGAATACAAGGCCAGGAAGGACAAAATTTTGCTGGCTTTGCTAGAGGAAGTTTGCCAATCTGTTTACCGGTAGACCAACAGCGACAAAACCTTTGAGAGCTGACAAGGCCGCAGGTACATACTTCTGTCAAGGACTGTTTACAATTTATGAAGGTCAGCTCTTCCTCTGGTGTAAATAAATCTTGCTCCACTGACTGCAGCAGACACCCACCAGTTTACACCAGTGGAGGAACCAGCTCTTTCCATTCCAGGAGTCACATTGCTGACACTTCGGTAGCAGCAATTAGCACGCAAATTCCAACCCAGCCAATTGCTCTCCCTTCACTATCAGGGCAATTGTCCGTCTTTCGTGTTTTCGATTTTGTTTTTTTTCCTCCAGGGAAAAATCAAGGACATACCGTTAAATTTTTTAGGTGGCTCTTTAGTCTCCAAGAGCACCACAGTAGCACCAAGAGTCTGCTCTGAAGGGTTTCTCCAGTCAGGGAGAAAAGTACCAAGGCCTTTGCAAGAAGATGCTCAGAACCTCCTGACATATTGCCTGAAAAATATGACGCAGTCTGTAACTTCCATGGAGCACTCCACAGTGGTTATTTTCATAGCAAATACTTTTTTTAAAAAAATACCCCACCCCCCAAGAAAAAAAACAACACTGAAAGCCAACAGAATTAATTGTATCCCCTCCCCCAGTTTTGAAATTACCATTTGTGATAGAAAACTTGCATTTAGCTGAGTCTGGCAGCTTTTTCCATCCGCCGAGTCATGTGTGTGCCCCTCTTTTCAAATGGCATGCCCTTTGCCTCCCAGGGCATTTGAGGGTTAATCTTGTCATCTCAAGATCTTTCTAAGATGCCAGCCAAGCTCATCATCAATTTGACATAGATGTCTTTTGGGGACTCCGAGTTGCTCTTTCTGGGAGCACTGTCCATTTGACAGACAGGAGACCGCGCTGCAGCAGCCCCATCAGAATCCTTAGCTATGCCTGCTGTTGAAACCTCCAAATTAAACATTTAAAGCTGCAATTAAATCTAAAAAAAAAAGCAGCAAACATGTTTACAGAACTTCATAGCTAATTTATAAACTTTTTTACTCAAGTTCCCATTTTGTTTAACTGCTTTAATTTGTAGAAGGAACGCATCTCTGATTGTGCAGGGCGATGGATCAGAATTTGCCCAGGGACAGGTAGTGAAAAATGCAAAAGGCTGAGCTGACATCACTGGGGTAATTTTTGACATGTATCTAGTTTTAAACAGCTGCTCAGAAAATTAGGGACATGTATTTTTTAAAAGTTTGTCACTGTGTGTGTCTGTCACAAGTGTGCTCTTCCACAAGTGCTTATCCTTTCTTTTAAGAAGAAATTCAGATTGAAGAGAAACGTTCACAGAGAGCAGACAGGTATGTAGGGATATTTCCTACTTCTCGCAGATAAAATGCTACAAACATACCCCTCTCTGCATGCAGGTCTTGACCTTTTTTTCGTGCTGGATACACAGGAAATACTTTGCAGTTCAGGTGGCAAATAAATCCAAATTAGACACCTATGCACATGGCTGGGTTTCCAGAGATGCTAAAAATAAGCATCCACAACAGTTTTACAGCAAATGTTCTACCTTTGCTGGAGTCAGTGAAGTTCAGGGCTGAACACAACCCAGCGTGAGTTTGGCTGAAAATAAGCGGCTTCAGTTCACTGTGGTTCATGAGAAGTCTGGTTTATTTTATCTGAGCTTGCAACCCTTGAATTTCAGAGTCTGAAAGAACTTCAGGCAAAACCCAGCAATCGAGTCATGTCGAGCCCCTGCACAGTCTGTGGTTTGCAACATCAGTTGACATAAAATTTTAGTGCGGGTTTTCCACCAAAAACTAGACTGAGGTTAGACTTCATGCACAGAAAAAGAGCCCAAGAATTACCCGGGCTTTGGGGTTTCAGCACAGAAGCTTCCATGTTTGCTTGTGCGCACACACACTTTCAAAACAACGTTATTTGCAATACAGACTGTGATTCCAAGAAGCATCAGTGGGATTATCAAAGAATTCAGGATGCATGGGAACGCCAACTGTAACTACAACCTAAGGAAGAGATTTGCTGCAGGACTAAGCTACGACGAACACAAACCCCTCCAGCCAAAAAAAGAACATCCCTGTAATGGTTGTGGGTCCTTTTTCTTTTGGGCCTTAAACTGCACAGCATCGTTTGAGTCGCCCGGATTCTCCAAAGTTTCCCCATGCGAACAAGTCCCACGTACGCAGTTTTTGGCTACTGCCCATTTTGGCCAGCACCAGCCAGCTCAGCCCCACCTGCGTACCGCGGTCCACGCAGAGGCATAGCTGGGGGCAAGCAGAAACAGGCACGAACCAGGAATCACGGAGAAAATGAAAAGCTTTGCTTTTCTTTGCCAGGCAGAGCCAAAGAGACATTTCCATACATTTTTCACATTTGCCCGTATTTCAGAAAGCCGCCCCTGGTGTCCAGCCATTTCGCAGTTCACTGTTTACTCCCTCCACAGCCTGGCTGTTTAAATTTCTTTTTCAGGACCTTGTGGATTCAGAGTCTCTCCTGGCAACTCAGCAAGCTCAGTCTGACAAGAAAACTGAAGTATTTTCCCAGCAGCTCTTATCAGGAAACAATGTGTCAAACAAGATGAAACTAGCTCTCCGTTCTTGGAAGATTTACTACAATTCCCCCTATGCTCACAGAAGCGATGTTAACACTAACCAGCTACACAACCATGGAGTGTAAATACGGGCTTCTCTCCCAAGTAACGAGTCCTATAAACGCCATCTGCGGTAAGCCTGTGCGGGTTCCTCCATCCTACCATTTCCACTCATAAACATCTCCACGGGGGTCTCTACACTGTGTTCTTTCAAAGGGAGATGTGCCGGGGGAAAAGGCACGCAACTAGAGTTTCCCTTGAAGAGCATCCCTGTCTCGCACCTCTCCACGGCCTTGCTCCGAACCCGCAGCGCTGTGTTGTCCTACGTGGACCAGAGGCTGACAGGAGAGGTCAGGACATTCGTGCAGGGACCAGCCAAGGTGGGTGGGATAAAGGGGTGGCCGCTCCGTAAGTGACTGCGGAAGCGGAGGGGAGGGTGGGAAGACAGCTGGTTTTCTGGGACCCTGCAAAATCACCAGCACAAAGGGAGGTAAATGGAAAAAATATGTAGCTGCTCACCTGGCACCAAATCTATTACACTATTTATGATCGGTGTTCTTCCTGCTTGGAAGCAGGGACATGAGTGATTATTGACTCCTTTAAAAATAGATGTTCATTCCTAAATAAATAAAATAAATGCAAGTGTTTTTTGTTTCATAAGATCTCTCCAGCTTTGGGCTTTTTTTTTTTTCTTTAAAATCCCATTTTTATCAGTACAACACAGGGGAAAATGAAGACCAGGGGTTAAATGAAGGCTGATAAACACAGCAGAAACACCCAATCTTGTATGCATCGTGGTTCTGAATCCTTCTTCTGAGATTTGGTTTTTTTTGTTTGAGCACTGGGGCCTTTCTGAATCCAAGATCCCTTCTTTACACCAGCTAGAAAAACACTAAATCATAATCACCCTCATTATGCCATTTGATAGGGCCTAAAATACAGAATTAGGAGAGTTTAGGATCCCGAGTCTCCAGGGCAAATTAACTAATGCTATAAATTAAGAACTCCACTCACGCCAGCAACTACATCTTCCAAAGCAAGCAGCAAAACACAGCCCCCTAAATATTTTGCTAAGTGCTTGTCTGTACTAGACTGTGGGGTTGAAGGAATTATGGGGTTGATAACACTGGAATTTATTAGGGACTGGATGGTTTCTGGATTTGTTAGGAAGCCAGGAAACGCAGAAGCAGAACATGCAGCTGGCTGGGGGCGTTGGCCACAGCGTGAGAGGCAGCAACGTGGAACCCACCAAACAAATACTCACGTGCAATTCCCAAGGTAAAAACTATCCGTCGCCACATTTACGTGCACTGTCAGGGTTCTTGTGGCACACGGGCAGGGTAAAAGGACATCAGCATCTTTGAGAATATAGCCTGGATTTTTGAGCCTAAGAAAGCGAGGGCAAGGTGCTGCTTGCAGACTTCTTGTTCTCTTCCCACTAAAACTAGTACCTTCCCCCACCACGTCAGCCTGCTTCCAAACACATCTGACAGCTTCTTCCACAGTTTGTAAAATGGCACCTGCTGAAGCTTAAGCTGTTAGTGCAGATAATAGAGCCATCACATGGAGAGCATTCCTGTTTTCCATGTTGTCAGAGTAATTTGTTTTGCTGTTCGGGATAGGTTCTACCAAGCATAAATATTTATGTCTGCGTGGATGTCAAATACTTTAATTAGGAAGTACATCTAGAACTAGGCTAGCTTTAATTGAATCTTTGAGCTAGCTAGACATTTCCAAGACTTCAATTGTTTGTCGTATACATGTATTGGACTGGACCTCTATTGGAATAAGATTTCTTGAGGAAAACGGTCTCTTGTTTTTATTATTTGGGGTATTCTGCTAAATGCAATAGCTGCTAATACTGCAGGACTAGCTACCTACAGCCAGAAGAGCCCATAAAGTAACAGCAGAAGGAGTAACAAACCAAGAAGATGGATAGTGCCCTCCTTACATGCCTGGCTTCCGAGTCAAGCTGTACTGCCCAAAGCGCAATGCAGCACGGCACAGCACAGCCCAGCCAGGTCAACGACCCAGTTCACTTACTGGAAGTGGCACAGCACTCCACAAGAGCTAATTTTATTGACAAAGAGCTAAATTAGTGCAGGTGTGCTGCACTGCAGAGGCTTCTAGTAGTATATTAAAGCTCATCTGAATATCACTGCCAACAGCTCCCAATTTATTTTGCTTGGGTAGCGCTGGAAGCAATAGTGAGTGTCAAGAGCAAAATAAATACCAGCAGCACCCAGCTGCTGGGGCCCCATGCTTTTTCCTAAATCTCCAGTAAGGAACTTCATGCTCTTCACATCACTGCTCTTCTGCCATTTTACCCGCCTCTGTAAATTAGCGTGTCATCCCATGTCCTTCCTTACAACCCTTCTTCAAACTGGAGCCATCAAGCCTATCACCTATGTACAGCACAGCCCATTTCAAAAACCCTGGGCCGTACCTCATCCTGCCCCACAAGAACAAGTCCCGACAAGCTGAAATGGCTTTAAGCACCACCACACACAGTTCAAAAAGAGAGAGCAGAGGCAGGAGATGCTACTTCACACAAGCAACAAACTGCAGCCCCATAGCTGCCTGCAGAGAAGTTCTTACCTTGGAGCAGTTATAAAAAGCAGAGTCTCTAGATGCCAAGAGCTGCTGCTCTGTCACCACCAGATGCTTCCCTGGGCACTGGAGGCACAGGTACCCAAGCATCACAACTTCTTGAAAACGTTTTTAAACACAGAAGACACCTAAGAGCAAACAGGCAAAAAGCTAGCATCCTCACCTCAGGTACAGGGGACACAGCACAAAGCTCCTGCCCTAAACCAGGTAGGGAGGAGATTTAAACCCCAGCCCCTGTGTTTCAGGTGAGTCTGCTAATCACCTCGTTACCAGCTCAGCCCTCATTTGGCCCAACTCAGGTGCAGATGCAGATCTACACGCAGGTGCAGATCTCACAGACTGGGACTGACAAACGAGCACTTTTCACAGAAATAGGGTGTATCATTCCTCAATGGCAGCAGCTTTTTTTACTTGCACAAATTTTAAGGTCATAAAAACTCATTATGACCCTCTAGTCAGGCTCCTCGGGAGCACGGCGTACTGCTCGGCTGTGGTTTCAAAACACAAAGAGCTGTCACAGGAGGAGCCTCAGAGGAGCTCGATTCAATTTCCAGGTTAACCACAGACTTCTTACAGGTTTGTAGGCAAATCCTTTTCCATCTCTTTGCCTCAGTTTTTCATTCTTCCCACAGGAGATACTGTGAGGGTAAATTCGCCGCTGCCAGCAAAAGGTGGATGGGATGTTATTCAGGTACTTGAGGACCACCACTCAAATCATGATCCTACTCCACTTTAAAAAACAAAGAATAAGACATAAGTAAAGTCCCTACAGAGCAGCACAGTGTGAGCTCTGTGTATAATGGAACAACAGTAACTCTCAAAATGGCTCCCCATCTCTGCAGATCACAGATTTTAGAAGTATTATATATCAAAAATAAGATCCCTCCTCTAAAGTCCAACCCTGCAAGGCTGAGACCATACAGCTCAGCTGGGGATTTCGCAAGGGCCAAGAAGTTAGAAAATTAATTCATTTTGTGATGGCTTTGTGTTCGGGACACCTAATCTCTGAAAATTACATAAAACTGTATTAAACACACTTCACACACTGTACTGAATATCCATCAAATGATAACAGCTGTCATCATACTGCCCTGGTCTGAATTTGAACCTCAAAGCTCTCAGTGAAATAGTGTTTATCAAAGATATATCTACAGAATACTCCAGACGGAGAAAGCTATCGCTGTGTAATCATGGTCTGTAAAACAGCTGATGACTTCAGTATGCTTTTGCTACTCTTTAAATAATCCCCAATTCCTCTCAGGAGCATTAAAATCCGTTCTTTGGAAAACAGAGTAAGATACAGTATTAATAAAAAGTTTGAGCACCGTGCTCAGTTCAGTTGCGTTTCTATTGACCGTCACACATTCAAAAAACATTAGAGCAGGTTGGTCCTCCAGAGAGCCCACCACGACTGCAAAAGAAAGCCTTGGCAATTATGTAAAGGCACCACGCTCCTGTTTTATTTAGCAGAGAGAGCGGGTTTTTTCTTCTTACGGCCCTTTTGTGCTCCCAGATGTTTTAATTACTGAGGAAAGGGAGCGGATGATTCTGGCCATATGTCTCCATTCCGCATAAATAAATATTGTCGCCAGCCCAGCTAAGTTTCGCAGAGCTGTCGACGATCCCGCTGACACTAAAGCTGTCGGGCCCGATAAGCATCTTCAATCCTTCAGTGAGCATGCTAATTCCGGGAACACTGAGACTGATATCCCATGAAAATATTCAATCTAGAAACAATTAGGCTCATATTGCTGCAAAATGGTACCTCCAGGAATTTAGGTGCTCGCTTGATTGGAGCCTTGAGTGTGAGCTTTAAGAGGAGACACTGACGGGAATGAGCGAGGAGGAGAGAGCAGGTGAAACCGTCTCTTCAAAGCAGCAATTACTGCGCCATGTGTTGAAGTTGCTGTGGGCCACGTTTGCCTTTCTCTGGCCCATTCACAGAGTCCTGGGGCACAACAACTTAATAAATAAAGGGATTTAGTTACAACCGTGTTATAACTTTTGTGATTAATGCATGCGACATCAACTGTTTTTATTGCAGTGCGTTTTGAAATAAACAATGGTCAGGCTCTGTTTGCGCTAGACAGCAGGAAAACACAGTTGCAAACCTTCCCTTAGCAGCTTTCAGCCTAAATAAACAGTCTAATATATCCCCCAGAAAAGAATACACAACCACAGCGACTGCGGGTGGTTGCAAACAAGTTGTGAAAGCTGTTAAGCAGAAGGGAGTAATTTAAGAGGGAAGGAATTAGCTAAATGAACTGACAAAGAAGAGGGAGGCAGGACAGGGCAGCCAGTGACAACGTGAGACTGTGAACATCTCCCCCCTTTTTACTACATGAACACAGCATCAAAACCCCCCAGCAGTCCTGAAGCCTCCCACCACAGCCAGGAGTGGATGGGCCTCGTGGCAGGCGCTGGAGGACAACAAATGAGGATGCTTTTCGGTCAAATGAGAAACTCTTTCAAAAGCTGAAGTTCCAGGACAACAAATGAAGGTATTGGCAACACGAGCACAATCTTGATTTCCACAATCAAGCAAATAGGTCAGAATCTCAACCTTCTTTTAAAACAAAAATATGTTTTTGGTTTGTTTTTTTTTTTTTAATTATTGTTTTGTAAAAAGCCTCAATCCATACCCTGAAAGTTTGTCAGCAACAGCAATCATGGCCATGAAGTATGAGCAGCAAGAATCACTGTTTGCTGAGTTTCTATTTCTGCTGACACCAATTTTGTTAGGAAACCTGCAGAGCCAAAGAACAGTGCAGGAGGACAAGTCAACCCACCAAAATGCGTGTGATCCAGCTTCTGAAGACTCCTCTGGCTCTTCTGCTGATCCCTCAGGGGTGGTGGAAGAAGGGACCATATGCTGCCACACCTGCCCTCCCTGGCAGAAGAGGAAGACAGGAGAGTGTCTCCACCCAAGGTTGGGGAGACCCTGATAAAAGGGTCCTAATAGGCCTCCAGCCCCTCTCACTGCTGCATATTTTATAAACTGCTCAATCGTAGGCAATGGTTTTTTTGTTGTTGCCTCCTGGTTTATCTCTGTGTTTACCGATTCACAGGTGAATCCTGATTGTCATTGACAGTACAGAATCAAAAGGTCTGTTTGATATCACGTGCAAATAAAAACACAGGACTGAAACGAATGCAGAAATTAAGAAATACTGAACCAAGAAAAGGGAAAAAACCTGGAACTCATCCACTCAACAATACCGTATTTGTCCTCTAGGTCATGACATTAGAGAATAACCAGCTTTAAAGAGTACTTACATATGGTACACACCTCAGGAGACGCACTGTCCAAAAACAGTCTATATGGACAGAAGATAGGAAATAATAATTTGTTCTTTTCAGTGAACCTTTTTCCACCAGCTCTTCATTTCAGAGCCAACTCCCTCCAAGACGACACACAAAGTAAAACAAGCTGAGGTACTAGCACAAACCAGACCATACACACAGTTCCGTGGAGTGAGCCAGGCTACCTAGCGCCGTCTCCCATTAGCAGAATACACGCGGTTGTTCTCACAGCCTATTATGTGTCCATATAAATACCTGAGGATAAACCAACACTCAGGAGGTCCTTGTTGAAGATGTAAAGACTTGCCCCTGAAAGAACCCAAAATAAAACCTTCACTTAAATCATCGGGGAAGCTTGCTTGCAAAAGTAGCACATTCTCTCAGCTTCCTTGTACTGAACCACAGCTACGAGGCACAGAAAAAAATGAGTGCTTCTCTTACATAGGAACGAGGAGACATTCTTGGTAGATTAAAGCATCTTTTGAATAACGATTAAGACCATAACAATAACTGAGAAATTCATGGCTCGGCAAGCAGTAAGTCAAATCTGTTTGAAAAGGGATGGTTTTACGTACAAGCAGGTAAAACCTGAAACGGGTAAGCAGCTGGACTTTACCTCCTTGCCCAGTCCCTACCGGTGTGTGCACACAGAAGTAAAGATAGAACGAGAAAGACAAAACAGGTTTGTGCATAATGACCAATGTTGACTGCCAAATGACTGAGTGTGAACTTCCGAGCTGTATCAAATATTACAGAATAAAATTCTACCTTTGGTATTGTTTAAGTGGTAAACACACAGAAAACATAAAAATCATTTGTGATCTCCTCTCCAGGCAGGCAGCACTATTTTAAAAATATGAATGTTTTCAGCCCCCACTAAACCAATCAAGTAGAATATTTTTCTGAAGCCTAAACCACCAGAATGTAAATTTTGTTTTGTACTTCCTAATATTGTGAATGGGAGCAGAATGAGCAGCACTGAGACACTGCAAAGAAAGCTGCTCCTGAGACATTTCTGACACAACCAGAATAGAAAACTCCAGCTGGGTTTTCCAGTTCACTTTTGCCAAAAGAAGAGACTGAGATAAGCATCTGATTTTAAGGCTCATCCAAAAAACAGCATATGGAGAAAGAATTATTTTCTGCTGAGCTAAAGCACAGAATGAAAAGTCTGGAAATCTGAATTTTAATCTTAGTGACAGTAACATTGTATCAAAAGTAAATCTACTGACATTAATAGCTATAGAAGATTTAAGATTAGCTTACGCAAGGTCAGAATCAGCATGTAGGTTCTGGGCCCAGCATTATTACAGGCTCCCACTGTGATCTTGGGCAAAATCCATGTAGTGATGGAGTGATTCCATGGAGTGATTTTAGGAGCCTTGAATTTTAGATGACTACATTAAGCAATCTCAAAGCAAGCAACCACAAAAATGATGTACTTAAAGCTCTCTGAAAATCCTGAGCTTAGCTTTTCTATGATTTATATGTCTCGCCTTTTAAAAAATTATCATCGTTACAGTGATGGCCGTTTTCATAACAGTGGCATCCTCTTTTAATTCTTTACTAAAAGCAAATTACTTTAAGATTCTCAGGAGGCAATCCAGAAGCTTAAAATTATATTTAATTTACCAGTACTTCTTCAGATGTATCAATTATCATTAATGTAGACTAGACAGACAGACAGGGAATATAACACTTCTCTCAAAGAAAAGGAAAGCACAGCATAAGAAAAATAAGTCATATTCCTTTCCTATTTTTTTCAAGCGTTTAGCAAGTCATGACAAATTTCCCTCAGTGCAGCTACGACTGCTCAGAATGCATTTTTACCCACTTGTAAAGAATATATATAAATATACATATTTACGTATATGGTACATTTCTTGCTATAAATTGCCGGTACTCACAGATTTGTCACACTTGGAGATTATGTGATTATATCTACACAAAACTTACAAATTTGCATTTTAGAGTGAGCAGTTCATTACTATGGCTTATTTCTAAGACTTTTTTGTTGGGTTGGTTCTTGTTTTTTCAAATTATGATCAGGGAGAAAAAAAAGGTCTAAACTACAGTTCGCCACTAGCAAAACTTGCTAGAACTCAAATTCCATTAAGTTGTGAATGCTAAATTGTCAGCCTCAGAATATTACGTCCTTGCAATTCAGATGCCACCGTTCATATGAGAAGGTTCCTAGAAGGCTGCAGGTCAGTTTGAATCAGAACAAAAAACCAACTTGAGCAGCACAGTTACGAGCCAGTGGAGTGAATCCCCAGTTCTGAGAACAATCATGCTGCAGGTGAAGCACGTTGTGCTTCCAAAACCCAAGCTCAGTGGAACCCATCCTGAGTCCATGAGATGAAGATAGGTAAGGGACAGACACAGTTTCCCCAGGTAAAGTTCAGCTCCAAAAGGCTGGGAGCCAGTGGAACGGAACACACACTTCTCTTTGCGCAAAACTGCAACCAACCATATAAGCTTGATAAAAGAACATTTCAAATACCTTCAGTCATTAATACTTGTGCACGTACCCTGGCTCATGTGAGGATGGATGATGCCTTCACTAGGAACGGCACATCCTGCCATGTTTCCATGATGCCTCCTGATGCTCTAATTGCTACATATATTTCACCTAGCTCAGAATTTGTATATAAGGACATTTTCAAATCTAGAAAGAAATGAAACCATCTAAAAGCTACCATCAAAGGTACATCAAGTAACTTCCATCCTATGGGATGCAGGGAAAGGAGTGAATGACTGACCCTCCACCACAGGGAGATTTTTACTCCTACAGCAATGTCAGTCGAAAATCATAAACGGAACTACTATCTTATTTACAGACCGCTGTCCCTGGCCCAGTTTAAATTCTCAAGAGATTTTACTTGCAGCTTACCCCAAAATACTTAGAAAAGTATTGGAGACATGAGGAAGATTTTTCATGTAAACTATGGAAAAAGTACAAGTAAAATCTGTTAATACTATGAAAAGAAACACATGATGGGCTCTGAGGACAATATTCCCACCTTCCCAGCAGAGTAAAGGGTTTTTTGTTTTGTTTTGGAGGGATTTATTTTTTTTTTTAACTGCCTTCCTCTTGCCAAGATTTTATACCATAAATTGAACTACATCTCACGGGAGTATCAAGCATAATACAAACAAAGTAACTGTGCTTTTGATGAGCAAACAACTTCAAAGAGCACTAGCATGTTTATCTTGAACGCAGGGTTCCCACCAGAGCACAGATGAACGAAGTTCAATTTCCAACAGGACATCTCTCTGCCAGAGCTCAGCCACAAGCATTTATGAGGGGTGGGGGGACGCTTTATCATCAGATCAATTCTAGAGTCATCATTTTTTCTGTTGCAAGTATGTTTCAGGATGCCACTGGGAGCAGAGTGGATATGGCTTTCTCTTAAACAAACAATAGCGGCCTTCAGGAGGAAGTCTCTCAGGAAACAGCCCTTAAAGCTTGCAATGTATGTGCCTTAACACCTGCCCGTCTTCATAGACCCCCACTTTGCCAAGAGCTATGTAAAGTGACTCAAACATAGGTCTACACTTAAAAGGAAACTTGGGGGGTTAGCTTTGAAACCAAAGCTCACTAATACACATTCAAATAAATGACATTTTGTATTTCGACCTGCCTAAAATCTACTTATTAAAACACCAATAAATGAAATCTCAATAAAGCACAGAAAAATACTATTTATATGTCTCCAGAAAAAGGAAATGTGAATTGTGAACTAAGAAAACGCTGTCCATCTAAGCAAACTACTGTCCTAGCCCTGTTCTATGACCCATCCTTTCTGGGGTAGCAACAGGTTTGAGAAAATTAATACAGAAGTAATTCATGAAATTTTCTCCAACTGTAGACTCACAGACATGGATCGCCCTACTCGCGTTATCAACTATTTCTTTGCATAAAGGAGGGATAGAAGCAAGAGTTGAGACTGTTCTCATTCTCTCATTCTAGAACAAAGACTGCAGATGGGCAATGTTATCCCATCAGTGCAATGCTGGGAAAGGCAGTAAGTCTGTGACATCGAGGACAGACAAACGAGTACTGTGTTCAACTGGATCTTCTCGCAGGGTTTGCTATGCTTCAGTCCCAAGACAGCTCGCTCTCTAAAGTGGTAGATGCAATTACCTCATGAACTCATGAGGAAGCTGAAATTTTGTAAGAAGCTGACGGCAAGGCGCTGTTCTAATTCTTCTCCAACTCTCTGACTCCACCTTAATCAGAATGTATTAAATAAAATGTATCGATGCTGGAGACTGGAATGCTGCAGTTCATAACTACAATTAACCACTATTAATTAATAGCTGAAAGATAAATGAGCCATGGGATCCATTTATTTCTGGGTTGGGAGTATTTAAATTCACAGTAGGATGCCAGCCCATTTTTCACAGCAGTGAATTAAAGGAAGTGTGAATCAAAGCTCACTGCTGCAAGATGCAGGAGACATTTTCAGATCTGTTTGGTTCTTATCATTTAAACGGTGAGAGCAGAGATAATGACAGATGCACTGAAATTTCACTGGGAGAACAAAGAGAAAATGATAGTATTTCACATCCAGAGAGATGGGGTCTAGGTTTCAGCCCTTCCCCTCTTCTTACCCAGTTCTGGCTCTCCAGAGTGGACAAGGAAGATGGATTTCCCCGAGGCTGTACAATGCAGGAGTTACTCTGCTCTCCGCTTACCTGGAGCCCAGAATGCCAAAGTACTCCTGGCCAACAACACAGTTTGCTCAGCATGCAAGCAACACATTGAAGCAAACATTCATGATCTTGCCTATTTCTCCTTTATCTCAAGGACATACCCTGTCTCAAATGGATTCTTAAAATTCAGTCAAGACTGGTTTTGCCCTCTGTTGTCTACTTATGCTTGGAAAATCCCATCCAAGGCTTACCATAAAACACACGGGTACTTTCCATGGCTTCTCCAGGAAAGTTAAAATGTGATTTTTATCAGAATATGTTGCAAGATAATGATGTTCTTTCCAGAACTATAAGGAAGATCGTCATTTAAGCCTCACTAGAGCACTGATTACCACCATTATCAGCAATTGATATGAGGGCTGCCTGAGGCTTGCGCAGGTTAAGAAAGCAGAGCCTTACTCCCCATATTGGAAAAGCCAAGTGATGTTGTCGCATTCCCCAGCTGCTTATGACAGAAAGACTGTACAGTGAATTATCTTGTGATAATCTAAAAGATTTGGTTTCTATTCTACAACTCAGAAAAGTGTTAAAATGAATAAATGAGACCCTATATTAGTGTGATAATGTAAGTTCTAAAGTAGAGAAATGACTGAACCTTGGAAGGTCTGAAATTCGGATCCTTTCCTATCTTTCCTAAGTGGAGTTCATTAAACACTGGAATTCACGTGCTATGGAAACTCCAGTATTTTTTCATTTGATTTTCCTTCCCAACTGAGATGAAAATAAAAATATTTGTTAAGGGGAAAGGGGAGAGCAGAAAGTTCCAATAAAATTTTTACTGAAGAAAGTGGAAATTTGTTATTGTAGTTGTTAACAAAGTGTTTTAATATCCCCTGTTAGAACCAATTTAGATTCCATTCGACACTGAAGTGCACCTTCTTCAAACACTGTGACATCTCACAAGAGCTGGAGTTCAATGTTGCGTGGCCCCCATTCTCCCGTAAGTACCACGTTATACCTCCCTTGCAAAAATCTTTGATTTTTAAAAACCTTATTTTCTACAAAAAGGCCTTCAGCAGAAAGGTCCTAAATAGTTTTCTTTCTAAAGCTTCATTCTGGAAAACAATCTCAGAATTCTCACAAAAGCAGGTTTATAGTATCTCCTGCTTCCTTTTGAGATCAGAAACAACAGATTTCCATGCAGTATTTTGACACTTCTCCAGTAATAACAAATACAAAATCAAAAAGTATTTATGGATAAATATTGCTAAGTTTTTCTTACCTGAAAACTTTTCAGCACAAGATTTAAATGAATATTTGAGATGCTTCTTCTTCCAAGAAAGCCCTTGTTTTATCCCAAATCCTTGACATCATAGGATCTTCTCAGCGTCTAAGAATTTTGTGGTGGTAAAACACATCAATGATAAAGCCTTTAAGAAGCCAGGACATAGTTTTTGCTCATACAAAACTGTCATTGATTCCAAATAATCTTTATGTGAGTTACTACACAGTGATAAAGGACTGAAGTATTCCCCAATAACACACAGATGTTATCACTTCATGCAGGAAATACCCGGTCTGCTCATTTGCTATTTGTATGAAACGAAAAGTAAGGAATACGCATTTAATTACTAGCATGAATCCTCAAAAGAGTATGGTTTCATTGGTGCTAGACCCACAGTATAGTGCATTCTTTCCCACAGAAAAAAAATACCAAAAAACCAATACCCCCCTGCCCAATATCACAAAACCGAAGAGGAATTATTTTGTCAGGAGTTATTTTTCTATAAAGATAACAATGGGGAAACAAAAAAGAAATCAGATTTCACTGTTAATTCTTTAGCAGGTTCAACGAGAAAACAAACAGCACATGGTTAAAATAATTGGGCCACAAAGCCCTTTGCCTGTGAGAAAGGGCTTTCTGTTTTCAGCCCTGGCCCTCCAGCAGGCACTGGGAAAGCAAGACGTTTTGCAGGCTGAAGAACTAAACACATGAAAATGTAGCTCTTTTTTTGGACCACACTTTCCTTTTTTTCTGAACACTTGTTGTGCCTACAAATAGTTTGTTTTAGGGTAGGGGCTGGACGCGCTAGGAAGGAGTCTTGCTATACCAACAGCCCTTGACTCCTGCTCTTTGCTGTAGGACTGCATGAGGAACGTAATGGGCATCCCTGCCGGAGCCTGGGAGGAGGGAACAGGCACTAATGGAGTTACGGTGTGGTTGGACCCCGTACACAGCTACAGTAGGCCAGGACAGCCCCACTACTGTGCTCAGTAGACGTTGCTCCTCTTGGTTTGGGTCAGGCTAATACTCCCTGGTTGCGGTGACCCCTCCGTGCTCAGGTCTGCAGGGCAGAGGAGGGGTCTCAACAGCACCGTTCTTGCTTGGTTTGGGACCTAAGGAGCCGTGTCTGTCACCACCACGTAGCCTATGTGACAGGAAGGGTTCAGCTCAAGAGACTGGGAAACACTGCCCTGCTGAAGCCAAAATATCCCCGTATTAGTAAGGAAGATAAAGAGAGTGGCTGATAGTGCTTCCTTGTACCTATAAATCTTAACTATCTTAGGTCAAATTCTGCCACGTTGGTTGGAGACAGAGACTCCATTCCATTGCTTTTTCCAGTGAAATAAGAATACACTGATTTATAGCCTCTAACCCCACAAGAAACAGCAAGTATCAGTTAATGTTCATGGAACTCTATTGTTGGAGCTTGTCTCTCCTCTGACCCTGAGCCAATGAAACTCCACGTTCGAGCTGCAACAAGAAGAAGAAATGTAAACTAATAGCATTACAGATCGTTAACCCAGAATACAACTCTCTCCACAAAACACGGAGGACAAGACAATGTTAAAAGGACACAACTGAACACTCTGGTGTTCATTTTTAACCTCGTTGCCTTACCTCCAGTAGCACAACCAAATGTAATTACAGCCAGCAGCAAAAGGAAAATCAAGATCACAGACTCAATCCTGATTAAAATAAATAAATACAGAAAATATAGAAAGCATATGGGCACTGAAGAGCAGCATATGGATCACGTCCTGAAGTACAAGGCCTACCATATGCTTACAGAGCCTGGTTCAAAGGAAAACCTCGCTCCCTCCTCCTGATGTCTTTGGCTAGGTCACGAATCAGCTGCCTGCCAGCATCTTGTGCCATTGGGCAAGTTTGCTTTTGAATAATAAAGCAAGTTGCAGCTCAGCATGGGGAGAACCCCAGGTAGAAAATGGACAGATGGCTGGTCCTAGTTAAGCAGGCAGAGACTGAGACGAAGCATTCCCCTTTGCCTTCTCTCAGACCAATCCTTACATTGTGTCCTACACCAGCTGTATGTATCTAACCCTCTTTACCTCCTGTTTCCTTAAGAAAACAGTTCTTAATTTCTTTGACCTCCTGTGCTGACCTGCCAGTCCTGCAGGGAATGTTAACGAGCTGTTAACATTGCTTGGGATATGGCATTCAACCAGTTTGTGGAGTTCTTTAGCCTCTTCCTACCAAAGCTCCTGTTTTTTCATGCTTCACTGGCCCTAACCAACCCCATCTGCCTGTAGATGTCTAGCATATGTTATGTGCCTGGCATTGCCCTGCAGGAAATGATGCCTTCCAGCTCTTTCAGTGTCTGGCATATGATAAGGACAATTTAGATAGCAATCAAGGAACAGGATTGCTCAAGTGTGGGGCTAGAAGAGGAAGAAGGAGACAGTGATGACTGGGACCAAAAGAGACGATTTCCTTCCGTACTGCAACTGCAGCGATGAAGGGAAGAGATAGACTGTCCTAGATGAATGCAAAGCTAACGCCGAGAACTTAAAAGAGCCAGGAAACACTAAGGTCTGCACTGCTGTATGAAGTCCACAGACATCATACATGAAATGTATTTGTAATTATCAGTTGTGTCAGTATGATCAAGGGGAGCAAAGACAAAAGCTCCCTGCTCAGGGAGACTTACTGTCTTCAACAGATTGGGCCAGGGAACCACGCTGGGACTTGGCTTTTTCTGCGCACAGGAGCAGTGTGTGCTCCAGGCTAGTAGTTGCTGCTGACAGCAGCACTGATGCTAGCCAGCTGCGGGGCCATCGCATCTCCTCACCCCCAGCCAGCAGCCCCTGGGGAGACGGGCGAGGGCTGACACATAAGCTGACCATATGTCCGAGGAGTTTAGGGGAAGGAAGGACTCCTGTCCCGGTGACCGAACGGAGCGCCCAGACTGTCCAGTGAATGTCTGTCTTCCTCTGGCTTTTGGCACAAAGCGATATTAAGTCTCACTTTTACACTGGGCCCACTTACAGAGCACGCACCGCGGCAGAACTGGGGCGTTTGGGTCAGTCTTCCCTACCAGGAATGGCTTTCCACGTCAGATTACTCCAGGATTGTCAAATCTGAGCTTTCAAAAAATCAGGACTCAGGACTTAAAGGTGAGGGAGCTAATAAAAAAATTAAAAAAAAAAAAATCCATTTTAAAACAACATTCACATGTCGTCTTTTCAAGTTTTAAATAACTACTTTTGCTCAAGTTCCCGGACTTTCTCTTCCATCTGGGAGGACCAGATATTCACCTAATTCTAGAATACCAAGAACAGTGGCTTTATGAAAAATGTTGAGAAAACCCAGGTAGGACTGACATTTAGCCACACCACCATCTGATTGTTATGACAATATTGATGTTGATGTGAGAAAACTTGCATTTCCTGCCTTATGCTGGGCATTCAAATGGCTTTAAATTTGCATTAACATAGGAGAGTTATTATTATTTCTTTTCCTTGTTTATTTTGGAGTTGTTCTTACAAAAAAGAAAGAAAGAGATGGACAAACGAGGATAGAAATGGAAAAGCTGGAAGCCTCAAACTGAATCATTCTTGTGTTACAAAAAAAAAACCCAGCCAACAATTGTTCAAAGCTTGGAGCAGCCGTAGTTAAAACTAGGAAGAATTTTCATATTGTAGACTTCTGAATCTTGGAGACGCATTCAGAGAGGACTAGCCTTCAAAATACAGCTCTACACACTACGCAAGCTCTACGCTTAAGCTCCTTTCCAGTTCTGTGCCCAGCACTTAATTCTTTCTGGAGCAGAGTCTGTTTCTTTATTCACGACAAATATTTTACTATACAAGGTACTACTCAAGCATGCAGAACAGTATCCATTCCTCTTTACAGCCAGATTTGCCTTCCTCACATTTCCATGCACAGCTAACCAGATTGCCTTTGCATACTCACCGAAGTTTTGCAAAAGAAAAAGGAAAACCTCCAAGAGAGCCAACAAAAACAAAGCATGGTAACGGAAGGTGACTTACAGCTTCAGTCCTATTGAAATTAATCCCCTAGGAAAGGTAATGCTAGAACAGAGTTAAAAATTTTGACATAAAAAGTTCACTGCTTTATCACTTTCCCCTTTGGGATTAGATTTTCCACACACCTTAGATTGTTTCACAAAACATATTGTTCTCCTATTTAAGAAACTGGCATAGCATAAAATAGTACAAAACTGACCGATTTGTATTTATTAGAAATAGCCGTTAGGAGAATATGCTTTAATATACCGGTATGTGAAATATAACAACCTGATCTCCACTTCTTGCACAGATCAAGACTCTAGACAAATCCTGGTTTCCAATAACATACCATCAATTGGACAAGTCAAGTCAGAAACTCACATAATTAATGCAGAATATATGAATCGCAAAGGGCCTATCCTAATTCTACCCTTAACAGCAAACCAAAATATACTGAAAGCCTAGAAATTGTTGCTAGGTCTGACCACTGTTAGCTGTACAAAACAAGTTCATGTACAAGTCTCCCAATGAAAAGTGTTCACTTTCTGTCAGTAAAAAAAAAGAGAATTTATTAAACAAAATACTTCCGTTTACTCTTCCATCAGAAGTTAGATTTATATTAAAAAATAAAAAGCTTATTGTGAAAGATTCATCTAAATGTACACAATCTTAACTGGGCTGATGAGCTCACGTTTTCTTGTCTTTTTTTGACTGCTAACAGACAGAGAGTCTTAAAATTTCCACTCATTAGCTTACCTAAGTTTAGACAAGGAAAAAAACCAAACATGTAATTTACTTAAAGTTACTGAGTAAATTAGTCTGCATCTGAAATACATGTGTGATTGGATAAAGTTTGTTACTTGCTCCCAGTGAAAACACTGACAAATTTAAAGGGAGGAGGTACGAAGCAATAGTGAAAGCACCAAACTATGGATTTGGAGTTCTGGTTAGTATTTTCAGTTCTGTTGTTGAGTCATACAACGGTCATACAACCGTGTAGCAACAAAACATTAATCTTATCATAAAATCCAAATACTAACTAATCTGCTAAACAGGATATAGCAATAGTTAATTAAATTGACTTTCAGATCCTCAGAAGGAAGAGGGTGCAGAAATGCATTAGTATTTGTAAATTATAGATTATGTTTTCATAGGTTGACTCCCTGCATTGAGCTGCCCCTGCACACATCTCATGCAGCAAGGAACAGAGGTTCACATTCCAGTTTGAATGCAAAAATGTCAAAATCTGTGCCTGTCAAGTAGAGGCGTAAGAAAACAAGTATGTAATTGAGCAGAAGCAGCAACAGAAGTTGGAAGATGTCCACAAGAAAACTTCGTGCAATCGGAGGATCAATTCCTAACTCTACCTATCTATAAAATAGAGTGGTTTTGTCAGTGAAACTACTTTTCCTGGTTGTCTAGGTAAGTGGATCAAACAAAGCAACAGCAGTCCTATAGAGATTGTACTCTGATAGGAACTTCAAAAGTTTGAAGTTTGCATCAAGAAACCACTGAGTAACAGCAAAAACATAGGGGAAAAACCCAAGCTCTTCCCAAATGAAAAATATCACATCGATGAAGGAAGAAATTATCCACTGGCAACAATGCTCTCTTGGCAGGTGGAAGATTTGTGAAAAATGCCAACTAATTCTCACTCAAGTTAATTTGTGGTTCAAGAGGGAGTGTGTGTGCGCGTGTGTGCGTGCAGGGAGTGCAGCACTTCTCGCGTAATTCTGGTGAGGAGGAGCGACTGGGCAGGAGCCAGACCTGGATTATCTCAAACTGATAGAGAGCACACGTGTTTAGAAAGAAGAACGAGTGCCAAATATGCAGCTCCTCGCTCCCATAAAACATAAGGTGTTTTATTTCTGCATCAGATGTTTCAAACACAATTGACTTCTATTGTTTCAATGTAAACCACTTTGCTTTCCTAATGTAGCATGAACTTTAACTGTGGCCATTTCAGAGATATTACATGGATACCCTATTACCAAACAAAAAGATACACATTTGCTGTCTTTCAGAAAATCCTTTTTTTTTTCCCCCGTGCTTTCTGTCTCACCCTGTCTGGACCCTGGACTTTTTTCAGCTTTTCAGCTCCTTCTCATTTATATCCCTACATATGTTAGAGGAATTTTCTAAAATATTTATTATAAATATTATGTCCTTGTCAGCAGATAGCCAAAATGAGAGTTGGCATTGTTTTATAGGACGTAAATAGAAAGGAACTGAAATAACGTGTGAACTACAAGGTACTTACTGGCTCATGGTAAGTATTTTACAGACATCAAGAAAGAGAATTTCCCTCCCATCACGAAGGTCAGCTAATCAAATGTTATTTGCAGTGGGCAGCACACTTGTGTTAAAATACTTCTGGCAGAAGACTCATTGTTCTGCATTCACAATTACTGGAATATGCATCACATTGCATTACTGATCAAAAGGCAGGACAGTATGAAGGATTTCATTTAATCAGGTGATGAGAAAGGCTGCTGATTAGTTGGCTACTTCTGGCTTACAGGCTAAAACCTGATCACAGGTTTTCTAACAGCAAATTATAGGTAAAGCCAAGGAAAAGTCAGAAATTTCAGCCGGGAAGTGTTCACGGGACTCCTTTCTTCAGTTTTGATTCACAAGCAACTTTGTGCAGCCCGAGTTCCAGGTTTGCAACTCAAAATCTTACAAGCAAAAGCCGAACGCCCTGTTTCATATCAAGAAAAAAGTGCTGCACGTTGCTTACGAGGGCTCCGGTGAGAGTCACTTCAGGCTCAGGGCTGCAATTCCTGCTGAACTCTTTGGCTCACGTTTTGCAGGTTGCATTTTGCCTGCTTTTTTTATACAACTAATCCCATTCCTTCCCCAAGTAACCGGAGAGAAACAGATCTAGAATAAACTTCTGCAAGGCCCCTTCTTAAGAAAAGTAAACCAAAGAAGAGTAAGCGGGGGGGAAGGAAATCAAAAAAACCCTTATCCTGAAAACTGTTATTCCACCTTCCATCAAACTTGTCACTCTTTCTATTACCACAGAGCTTCTGGAAAGTGCCACCAGCCCGTCTGAGAGGGATGGCCACAGTACAGTCAGGCTGGCTTGTGCTACTCTGGTCTGGTTTCTCCAAGCTGCACCTCCGTGTCCTGCCTGCTTCCAGGCTTGTTCTCCCCGAGGACACGGGCAGATATACCCATACCAGCAACACTTCATGTCAACATGTCGCAGTCTCAGTTGCCAGAACCTTTTCAAGGATCTCCAAAGTGGCCAACTGATCCAGAACCAACCAGAAAGTGGCCTGAAGCTATTCAGGAGCAAACCAGACCTCTGGAATGGTATTTACAGCCTCTTAAGGGGAAGCAAGAACTGCCAATGGGATATACATAACACATTCTTGCCCTCTGAACTAGGCTCTTCCAATGTAGCCCGTATCAAAACAGAAGAGGAAAATGACGTCCTGTCTTAGAAGCCTGCACCAGCTGCAAGAGCAAACAACAAGTGAACCCACTGCGCACAATGGATGAAGTGTGAAATTAGTTCTGTCATCTCCCCACACGCCACTGTGAATCAGGCCTTTCTGAGGGGTTCAGCAGATCACCATTTCCAGTTGTTTAATTTGAGATCAAGGCAAGAGCACACAGGACCCTGCCCCACTCTCCTCCATTGGGCTAAGTGGCCAAAATAAAAAATGAGGCTAAACAAATCTACCGGGAGAAGAGATGAAGACGCGGGGGGTGGAAAGAAATGACCACTTCACCTTTTGCTGCTTTTAGTGGATTCTAATTAGGAATCTGGCAGTGCCACCCCCTCAGCGGGAAGCTCACATTATTAACGCTGGCATCAAAAGCAAGCCGACTGCAATCTGCAGGAGCGGCTGCCGAACTGGCACAGCCTTCCCTCCCGTTCTTGGCCGAAACACCAGAACAGATGTCTGAAGGGTTGGTGTTTCTTTTCCTATCCCTACACCCGCTTCGCGTGACCTTATGCCAGAGATTACATGTCCAAGTGCCAAGGTAAAGGTTCTCAATGGGTCAAAGAAACATCCTTAAAAGGCTATTTCTTTTAAACATTTCTACTTTTAAATGATACATTGAGGCTGTGAAGGAACATACAGTCTCGTGGGGGGCACAAAGAAATGTATAACCATTCAGCTGTAATTATAGTAATCTGGTATAGTCAGTGCAAAAAAACAATGGCCTTTCCTCTCTTGTTATTCTGAATCATTTGTAGATGTTCATGTTTTAATCATATTTTTCCACATGAATCAATACAAGAGAGAGAACGAAAGAGAGATAATTATGTGCGCTGAACAAATATTCTACCTAACTGAGGTTGTGCTGGGAAGGGCTGCTTGTAATTAATGAAGTACTGCGACACACTTGTCAAGTACAACCAGCTCTTTAAGGGCAAGCCATCATTTCAGATTGTGAGCTCACTGAAATTTAACGAAATTGGAAAGAAAATAATAAAGTTTTGTGCCATCTCTCGCAGCACCAGCTTCTGAGGAGCGAGCAAAGGAGGTTTGCACGTGGAATGCGAAAGTTGCCTGGTGTCTGGTCGTGCTGTGAATGCAAAGTGCAGCCCTGGCTCGTTCAAAGCATGATCAAGGGGCACAATCTTCCCAAAGAGTCACGGAATTACAGGAAAGTGTTATGATTGCATGGCTGAAACACTAAATGTTTATTTCAACTCATTTCTCTCTCTCAGAGAGCCTCCCTTCCCTCACACCGAGGAAACTAAAGCAAAATCTCCAAGGTGCTAAGTGGGATTTTTAAGGATCCACGTTTGAGCAGTACCTGCCCAGGACCTTATTTGGGTACAGACCTGAGTACGGGGAAAAAAACAAGCCCAAAACAAAAACAAAAAACCCACAAACACACCAACCCATTCCTTTTTCATATACATCCTAGAGCAAAGTAGAGAAGCGACACCCTGATCTTGCAAACTCTCAAGCAGCACCCCAAGCCCTGGACTTTCCAGTCCCTTCCTGTTAAATTCAACTTCCAGCATTCAAATCAATATTATAATCACTCTGGCGCAGCAGTCATCTAGCTTGAATTATAATACGCTACCAGCTCAATGTGCCAAAAGCACTTCCCTCTCTCTCTCTCTCTTTCCACACTAGTTCTCCTATTTCTCAGCTTTTAAATACCCCCTTGTTCTTTCTACGCGTTCATTGTGCAACACAATTTATTTCTGCAACACATCATTGCAGCAAGAGAAGTGTGAGAGTAGGTGGGGACAGTAGACAAGTAGAGGTGCGAATGGGTGGTAACATACTAAGTGCTATAGTGAGCCACCAGTCAACACCTTAACGTTTCAAAAGAAGGGGGAAAGGAGGGGGAAGAGAAAGGAATGTAGCTTCACGTGCTTTTTAAGTTTCATGAATATTGGGGAGCTCTCGTGCCAAGACAGACACTGCCTTACAGAGGCATCCGCACAACGCGCTTCAGTTAGCCACAAAGACAGACCTGTACCTATGCCAGTATTAGCACTCCATCATCTGTCCCTTACAGCGATGGAGCCCTCTCTTCATCTCCTTTCTTTTTGCAAAACTTCTTTCTCCGCAAGAAGGAAATAGATTGTTTATGGGGGGAAGCCTCTGCCATTTCACACATGCATCCAAAATAGCATTCCCAGGCAGAAGATTAAGACATTAAACAACCACAGGGAAAACCTCTTACGTTTTTACATTCATAGCTTTTCAAAGCAATTTTTTAGCATTATTTTTCCATCGAAAATGTCTAATAGCAACATTAATTTTATTAGGGGGTGGGGTGAGACTTGAAGGGCCTGAAATCCTCTCTTGCCAACCATTTTAAAACCATTCAGGGAGAAAATGCAGCTTAATACAGTGGCTACAGATTCAGTGAAATATTTGTACAGAAACTGCACCACCAACCATGATTTCTGTGGGTGTGAGGAAACTCTGCTCTTGTGAACTTCACTGAGACTACAGCTTCATTAATAACCCCACAAAAACCAGGAAAGGAAAACCTGTAATGGATGAGGAAAGCAGACAGAAAAAAAAAAAAGGGAAAAAAAAAAAAAGGCAGCTTAAAATTATTCATTAAATTAAACAAATATCATCCAAGAAGCCAATGCTAGACCCAATATTTTGCCACCTTCACTTTTCATCACCAGGCAGACTGGGGAAATGCCACCACTCCAATTAGGCTGAATCTCACGCACTGTGCCCGTATCTCTCTGGCACAAGGGGCAAAACAATACGTAAAAAAGTCATAAAAGAGGCCTCTAGCTGTGAATTAGGACCTGATGAGACAAACCAACCTCCATTCTAGGGGCTGAAGCAGAGGAACATAAGCTGGGAGGAAAATTACGGGAAAAGAAGTGTATTGTGATGGAGCTTCAAAGGGAAAAGACCAAACCCTTAAAATATCCTACAACTTTCAGCAGAAGCACTTCCAAATTCCTTGCCAGGAGCTGCAGCAGCAGGTGCAAGAAAGCCTTTGCAGTAAACGGACAGCTAACAATAAAATCTATTGTGCAAGAGACACCTTAAGGAATAGTTGTATGGCACACAGGGAATAAATGGATTGGCCGCCTTTTCCTAAAGACATCCCCACTCTCTAAATGTATGATTCCATTCTTTTCACGGGGGGCTTGGTGAGCCTGAGGGGGTCATAACTCATCTGCAAGTGTCTGAATTAGAATTAAACTTGGTATTTAATACAAGTTTACAGCCCCAGAAGCAAATATTTTCTTGCTTCCAAATTAGGACAGAAAAATCACGTGCCTGTTTTGAAACTAGGAGAGTGCAAAGCAATTGGAGTTGATGGTTTCAAATGGTCTCTGCACTAACAGCTAGCTTGTGAATCACGTATTTGCCCAAGCAATGAATCCATAAGATGTCTCGGTGACGATCCAAGCCTTGACTCGGCAACACTGCCATTTCTTTCCTGGGGACAGAATTTCACTTTAAGTCCCTATTTGGATATCAGCCAAACTAATATCATATCAGCTGCATGTAATTCAGGACAGAGACTGGGGACCACCATGCAGGAAACTTTCTTTCACACTGGGTGACAAGAACACGAAAATCCAATACTAATACTTTTTTTTCTTAATGTGAAAAATTTTATAATTATTTATATATTATTTATCACATAATTCAACGAAGGCTGTCTTTTGCCACCTGATTCTTACAAGGACTTGAAAACCCCAGTTTATGTGTATACTCCAAATCCCATTGGTAATGATTCCTCCATAACGTCCAGCCACAAGGAAGGAGACACCAGAAGCACAAGCATTACGAAGCCCCGGAACATGAAGTGCCCAGACAACAGAGATCTCATCCCATTCTGGGAGATGAAAAGCAATCTTAGAAGATACAACAGAAACAGTCTCCTTACATGTGATGAAGGAGAGACAAACAAGGGAGAATAGATTAAATGGAGCATAATTTTTACAGTCAGTTTGACAAACACACATCTCCAGTAAGATCAGGAGAAATTACATCCAGTATTAACTAAAAACAAGGCCTGGACTCCCTAACAGACTTATTTCCTGGGAGATTCTCTTTTATGAAAATGTCTACAGCTGTGTCTACTTAGTTTTAGCCTCACTGAAGTCTACTGTCATCATTCAACTACTTTATAAGTGGGTCACCCTCAAGAGACAGCATAAAATGCATTTCACACTTCCAGAAACACAGAGGGAACCACTTTCCTCTGTTTTGCACATTAGCAGTTTACAGTAATCACTACAGAATGTTTTAATTTCTTGTGTACACTTCTCTTTTCCTGTTGTAGAGACTTTCTTCCCATCCCTGTTACTCCTGTGTATTGTAGAGCCACATGTTTCTTTGCTCACTGCTGTGCCTTCAACAGGTATTTTTTCTTAAATGTGGGAATTCTTCCTTTCCAATTGGGCCATCGTCCAATCTTTACAGAACATACCTTACATGAGCAGGTGCTTCATATTGAGCACAGATGCCCAGAAATTCATAAGCCGATACATTTGGGTAAGAAACTTTGCCAGCTCAAGCTTACTCATTGCATTTCAGTTCCATCCTAACTAATGCTACAAAAATGAAGAAAACGGACCTTCTCGGAGAGCCTCAGCACTTCTGTAGCAGCCAGAAGTGGTTATGACTGAGATGCACATGAACAAAAAATAAACACATCAAATATATCAAAAATAAATGACAGCCAGCTCCTGTTTTCAAACAGGGATCTCCTGGAAATAGTTTATGGATGCCTTCCTTACCTAGCATTCAGTGGCAGTCTTACAAGAGTAGCTTGTATTTTTGATACAGACATGCAATATAAGACATTTTCAAAGTCTGGTCATTAGAAATGTATTTGTGCAGAGGAGAAAATGTATGCGTATGTTTACTTGTACCTGCAAGCTGAGCAACAATCAATTACAAGTCAGGCATCAATGGCTTGTGTACAAGTGCACATCTCTGAATGCCAAAGATGTATTAGATGATTCTGGCCAAATACAACTGGAAGCAATGCTGAGGCTCATGTACGTATCCACTCTGATACGCTGGCATGTTCATTTCTGAGTGAGCCAATACCACATCACCCATTTGGCAGCACAGCCATTTTTTTGGTGCTTGCAAAGACGACGGCGTTGAATTTGTGCAGTTTCAGAATTCCAGGGAACCACTTCACACACCTTACAAGCAATGCTGCCGCAATAGCAGCCCTCAGTGTTGCCGTGGAGTGCAGCAGAAGCAGGAAGAGAGACCAGGTGGAACTGTGGATGACTTAGTAACTTTAAAAATAGCATTTTAAAAAATAGAAATAAAAAAAAATAAAAAAATCTTTCCACTGGCCCAGCCTCAGCACTGCTGAAATGTCTTATTTACCCACATAAAGAGGAGGTGGTTGTGGGGATGTAGCTTCTCTCAGTCACTCTCTTACTCAGTTGGAGTGGAGCTGAGGAATTGAACCACGTTCAATTTAAGTTTGTAGAGTGGCTGTTTGGTTTTTTTTTCCCCTTCCCCTCCCTTTTCCTTCTTTTCTTAATCCAAGATTCAGGCAGGAAAGCAGCACTGCTTTCCACTGAAGCCAGGGTGCTTTGGGAAACATCTCAACTGGCTTTTGAAATCTTATTTCCAGGATCTGGGAGAGCTTTCCAAAAAGCGCTGTGGCCCACCCACATCCAAACAGCATAGACTCTGGAAGAGTCATTGCCAGCCCCAGCCTATTGCAGGACACATGTGGGTGGGCTTCTGAGTTTTGGACACTTGCTGAAAAAAAAAAATAAATTAAAAAAATGGAAATGGAACTTCAAAGGGAACTAGCTGAAGCACTTCAGAAATTAATAACGTATGGTGGAAAAGATGATTAGTGGCTTCTTGTGCTCTCTTTTTAAAGCTATTGATCTTGGACACAGGAAGAAGCTTTCATATTCTCCACAAGCCACAGATGGTCAAAAGGGTCCTGAGAGGAAGAGACAAAACGCAACCACAAGGGAACTCCAGAGTAACAGAACTCAAGGTGTGTCCCGGGGACCCGCTAACACCACCGAAAAGGATGCACTAGAAAACCAGAGAGAGCAGCAGCAGCTATTGCTGTTTTTCTTTTCTCTCAGCTTTCTCAAACCATTCTCTAAGCTTTCCGCCTTTGAAGCAGGTAAGCTCTATAAGCCATTTTGCAACACACCAGCTACACCACACCAGAAACACCAAACAAAATAATTTGCCAAGACTTTGGTGCCATTTTCAGCTCTGCAGACAGTAAGTACATGGCTCACAAGCAACAAGGCTGAGGCAGAAATCCTAAGACAAGGACAACAAAGCCTTTCATCTAAACCAACTATTTGATGACTGAAAGTAGTGAAACATCTCTCTCTCTGGCCAATTTTGTGGACTTTCTGAAAACTGAATTTTCCACATAACAGACAACGATTTTAGAAAACACAAACTATAATCCCTAAATTGCCTCCAGTATTGTCTTGTGCAGGGTCAAGCTTTCTTCTGGGAAGCACTGTCCGTTGTCATCTCCAATCAAAATACAATTAGATATAGGAAATAACCACCATTTCTCTATAGCTAAGATGATACATATTCTTCTTTTTATTATAGCAAAACACATATCTTTTAATGAACTTGCCTAGGAAACCTGCAATTATGTTCAGTAATAAAATTACAACAAAGTAAAAAAGGACAAAATTCCTCACCCAGGAGGTGGTGGTGGTTACTCACAAGTCTCTCGGAGTCTGAAGTGGGGCTTACTGAGCTTCCCCTTGTGGCAGGGGTAGGTGGCATCAGCCTGTTCAGAGCTCCTGCTCCTCACGGCATTGAGAAATCCAGGCACTGACCATTCTTCATCCTGAAATATATGAAAGCTTTCGTTTTAATACCTGCCTATTAGCATATATTGGACAAAATGAAAATTCAGGCAATTACATTTGTCCGTCTGCCATTTCCCTTAAATTACCTCGGCTTTACGCACCCAGTTCCCTTGTGGCAATGAGCAACAACTCTAATGGCACAATTACAAGGATGAAGCAGCAGAGAAACAAATAGCAGGTGCATAGGTGAGGAGGGAAAATGGGGGCTGTTTAAGTTGGCAAATGTTCCCCCAACTATGTCTTTAGGAAGGAAGGTACAGGCTCCAAAATGCCTTCACGGAAAATAAAAGCATATTTAAACTCCAAGCGAGGAACCGTTCCTCTGATCAGAACTCTCTTTCTGAAATAGATTCAAATAGCTGAGGCAGCATGGGAGCTCTTGATGACTATATTAACATTTTGACATTTCTTTGCACAGTCACTGGAACTACGTTATTAGCAAGGATCTAACAGCCTTATGTTCCACTGTGGAATAGCGTACCAGGAGAGTGGAAAGTGAAAAAAAAAAAAAAATCACAGTAAATTCCTTCCTATCCTTCTGACAATTGTCTTCTTCCCACAAGAAATACAAACTAGCGCTTATACTGTCCCATCAGAATACGGCCCTACAGAAGGAACCATTTGAGATAAACAAAAATTCAGACAGCTACTGAATTATTTTTTTTAATATAAATAAGAAAATTTAAGAAAGCCATTTGTGTTTCATCCTACTGGTTGTTTCAGAGGTTCTTCTTCCTACTTCCAGGGCTAAGGAAGACAGGCAAAAGAAACCAATAGTCAGAACACATTACCCGCTATATTTTTTAGTTGTTTGGGAGCAGACAGAGGGGGGAAAGGGAGAATGGAGAAACAGGAAGGCAAGAATTCCAGTCATCTCGCAGCACAGAACAAGTACCTTGAAACATAGGGTACCACCGTGCAAGACGGCCTAAAGTCCCGTCTGGGGAACACAGCAGAATTTTCCTGCGATGCTGCATCCTCGATGCTCAGAGAAACTGCGTCGCAACAAGCATAAAACAAGTCCCTAATCACAACATGCGTGATTGAAAAAGCATCGAGCATCTAATTCTATTACAGAGCAGAGCTGTGAAAAATGTTTCTCATCATAAAGTAAAATGAGTAATCTTTGGCTACTTTACTAGCTCTCTAAAAAAGTGATAATGCAGGTACGAGAAAAAAAAAACCATTGCCAAAGGAATTTTTGCACAGAGAGCAGTGCTGTCTAGAGGTGAGAGCACGGAAGCTGGGCGACGCAGAGTCTGTTCCTGGTACTGTCATCAGCTTGCGGCAGCACACCAAGCAAGTGGCTTAACATTTCTAAGGCTCACGATACTCATCGTGACAGGTATGACAATCACAGCCAGCTACATGCCTGGGGTACTGCGCGACTCACGTCATGAATGACTGCAGGGTGCTTTTGAGACCTTTACATACAAGTGCCACAGAGGTTGCAATAGGTATTATTATTTATCATTATTCCAGGGCAGACTGTGGATAGTTAAATACCTTATCAAGGATTTTTTTGGTATGGTTTGCTTAAGGTTCACAATCTTTACGGTTTAAAATCTTCATATTAAGGAATTATTAGCTCTCCTACTAACATGAAGGTGTCCAAATTTTCTTTTAAATGGCAAAGAAAGTCCTACTATCACAAGAGTTTACTAATTTTATACAACACTTCTGATGTTATCGACTTAATTTAAACTGAGCAATTATTACCCACATTGCTCACCCTTTTCCACATGCTAGAGAATGCTTAAGGGGGTGCCTGTTTTTCTGCTTCCAAAAATATTTTCTCACCATGGCATCTTTTTGTATTCTATACTTCATAAAAGACAGCAAACAACAGCAAATCATCTCACAATATTTTCAACACAAAATACAAATTAGCAATTCAACAAACCAGTTTCCCCTAACTAGGGAATAAAATGGTAACACCACAGTAACCCATCCGATCAGAGATCATGCCAGACCTTTCTACAACCGCTGATGTTTCCCCTCCTCCTGTTTTACACTGGACCAATGTGCTTGGACCAATTTTCTGTAATTCCTGTCCAATAGACTCTTTACAGCACCCCAGTTTCACTCTGCACAAAACCCATCTAAACTGCTGTTATTTACACATTAGTTACATAGTTGATTTTTTTTTTTTTTTAATTTAAACCACTCTGGTGCTACCTTCTAGTCCAGAGCTAATGAGAGCCCCAATCCTGCTATCAGATCCTCTGTGTTAATTTGTTGTTTCAAGTCAATGTGGCTTCAAAGGAACTCAAGCAGGGTGATCCAGTTGCCTGATCAGGAACAAAGTTCTCATCGCGTGCTGGTATGGGACCAAATGAGTAACTCTCAGGAGAGAAGCAGCACAAATTGAGTTCTCGAGCCTCTTAATTTTCCTTGATCACAGCACTTTTGGTAAAGTATCTCTCAGTGAGGGCTTGAGACAATTAATTAGGAAGCACCCTGGAGTGTGAACAACAGAGTATTACTGTCATTTGAAGCCGATCCTTATTAATCTCTCAAATTTCTGTTAGGAAAGGTTACATAAACTCTGTTCTATCATATTATACATATTTGCTTTGGGTCTTTCTTCTGCAGGGGTATAAAACCTAAATGCCGAGGGACCCTTTTGCAATTTTTAAAACTCAGCTGTTAAATATCATTTTATGAATAAGTTACCCCATTTTGCCATCTGAGTGAGCACTTCAAAAGGATTAGAGAGGCTTTAGTGTAGGAATCAAAGAAGAAATATTGGGTCATTTTCCACAAAACACTAATTTCATTTTGAAGCCTAGTAGGCACTACCAACCTGAAGGCAATAGATGTTATAAAGAGTTTGGTGTTTAAAGCATCTATACTGAAAAAGGCTGAAAAAGAAAGGGACCTTTAGCCTGGATGTCTCAGCTTTTCATATGGGTGGTTGACAAGCTGGGCTATAGGGTAAACCATAATGTGCCAAGCACCACAGAGCCTGGAGCCAAGACAGGGATAATTTCAGGCAAGACCCGGTCTCCAGAGCCAAAACCACTGGCCTGAAAGCTTTTCTCAGAAGGTTTGCTGTTCCCATCACTGCTGGGATGAATTTTAACTCATTATTGATCAAGGGAATTTTAAAATCAATTTTAATTAAATGAAAGATTTCTATCATGGCTTGTTCTGCGTGGAAGTCACACAGACGACATATAAATATATGGAGGCAGATCATGCAGAGTAGATTTGTAGCAGTTAGGCCCTAAACAGGTGAGAAAGAAGCCAAAGTAACATCTGAAAGCAAATTTGTTATAATAAATTATCTACAGTACCTGTCTATTCCCTGCCCCCCCATTTTTGCCTTTGCTATTGGAATTTAGTCAAGTCCTGCCTTTTTTTTTTTTTTTTTTTTTTTTTTAACCAAAGCAGGTATTTTAATTGGGTTCTCTCTCAGACACCAAAACGACTGGAAAAAGTATAAGGGAGCCTACCACATGGTAACTACTGAAGGCCATGGATTGCTTAGCTTGCCACAAACAGCCAAGTCTCAGTGGGGTGACAAGGAGGGCCAGTCCCTGGGCTGAGACTGTCTCTACACACACCACTTCTTTCAGATCTCAAACCATTAGTACTTCCAGAGCAGGCAGGCACTCAGATCTGCTTTACAAGACATAACAGACAGGATGGAAGTAACAAAATAAACTAATGAAAAGACTGATCAACGAGTTCAGGTAGTCAAGCAAACCCGCTTACTCCTTGCTGCACTGGAGGGAGCCTGGGCAGGCATGTTATGCCTTCCTCCCGTGAGGAGTGAGTATACGCCTTTGCTCCCCCACTTCCTTAGCTAGACCAGGGACTATCCTTGCAATGCCCGAGTTTCCTCAAATTGCACCACGCAGGAGAACAAGGGTTTCATCTTGTTTCAGGTGCAGTTGACTGTCTGACCATGCTACTTATAGACAGGCTCCGAGGGAGCTCCACAAAGATCAATGGACGTCAGGTACTTATACCCCTGTGTAAAGCTCAGAAATAGCCAATCTGCATCTTTCAACACCTACTTACTTTTAAGACTCCGGTTCCGAGTATTCTGCCTCAGGCAGGTCATCACACCGCCAGTGCCATGGGTCACAAGTTCAATGCCCAAGCTCAAGCTTGGGTTCAACTGAGGCTGCGAAGTAAATCAATGGGAGGTGACTTCGTCATACACCGACAATGCTGTACGGACTTGTGAGACTCCTGTATCATTTACCACTAACATAAGGCGTTTCATGTACTACAGGCTTTACAATTATGAATTCATTAACATTAATTCATTAGTCATCACACCAAGGTATCTAAGTAGCACAGTCTTATGCCAGTTCTTTGGGTAAGAAATCAAAGGGCCAAAGGGTTAAGTGACTTGCCAAAGGTCAAAGAGAAAAATCAATGGGAAAACTACAATTAGAACTTAAAAAATATCCAATTCCTTGCTTTGTGTTTAATCCACTTTACCTCACCTAATCAAAGGCAACAAATAAAATAAGCAAGGTCCCACAAGGCTCCTCAGCGCCAGAAGAGCTTTTTTCAGCTGTAAGGTCTCTACCAAACCCAGTTAGACTCTACAAGGCTTCATTGTGTTTTCAAATACAATGCACACTGCAGTACATAGGTTATTTTACAACCCTGGCCCAGTTTTCAAAGTGGCCTCAATCAGTGTTGTGCAAAACATTCATGTCCAACCACAAAATTACAATCAGTCTTTGTTTGAATTCAGCTTGTGTCCCTGGCCAGCAGTGGTTAGTCCGAGCTCTCAGGGTCTGTGAACTGTTAGTCAAAGGTTTTTGCAACGTCTTTGCCCTGCCTGGATTTCTCTGAATATTTATAGGCTGCTGTGCTCCAGTGACTTTCATGTTCAGACTGTGTTGGCTGGTGGGGGTGGAAAGGAGATGTAAATAATGGATAAAGTCACATGTTTTCCACTAGCCCCACTTGTTTTGCTTCCAGTAAGAGACACGTGTTGCAAGAAAACAACTGCAAGGCTTGACTGTGGGACATTCAAATTAGTATAACAGTATTTCTACACACTTGAATGTTTTCAAACGTCCAGATATTGTGAAATAAGTGTCAATTGTTTGGATATTCAAGCAGACCTGTGGAATTAAAATTTGTAGCATTGCTCAACTTTTTAGGGGTGGGGATGAGAAACATCTCTTCCAAAACTCTTGACGAGGACTATGAAGTACCAGCAGAAGGAATTAGCCTGAAAAATCCATACTGTGTTTTACCTTGCAAA
Organism: Burhinus oedicnemus; assembly: GCA_008921705.1. Lineage (NCBI taxonomy): Eukaryota > Metazoa > Chordata > Aves > Charadriiformes > Burhinidae > Burhinus > Burhinus oedicnemus. The sequence continues at coordinate 94,478 of VFFE01007566.1, forward strand.
TCAATGCATCCCAAAGCAGGATCCACAAAGTTCAGTCACCACTGTGTGGAAACTTGTACAGTGTTGATGTGATCAATGGACAACATGGAGCACACGATGGTTACTGTCATTGGTACTTACATAATACCAAATAGCATGAAGAAATCAGAAAAGCATGCGGATTTCCAAATAACTTTGTCTGCTGTGCATAAGACATAAACAAGACCTTACATCATACATATCTCCTGCTTCACTGGTCTCTTAAATGTGGTATACTTCGTGCATAATGGGAGGGTTTACATATTTCTTACAGGGTTACTTTAGTTCTGAGGCACAATGTGGGCGTATCTCAATTCTGATGAACCCCAGGTCCACACAAATAAAGATTTGCCATCCTTCGTAAACGGGTGCACACATAATCGACTGTGCATGCAACCTTGGCTGTTAGATGGCTTGCTACTTAAAACACAAAGCCAATTTTGTACAGGAGGGAAATAAGCTGATGGCACAATCTAGAGTTGGTTTTGGAAATCAGGCCCTTGCAGGCTGCGTCTGTTCAAAACATTCCCAACAAGGGCTAAACAAAGAAAATATCTTCCTTTCTCATGCTGATGGCAAAATATTCTTTATTCCAAAGATTCGATGAAATGGAAGTCTCTCCTTATGGATGACAATTCATCCTGACTGGAGATGTATGCAAACCTCACGTGGAAACTGCCGAAACTGTAAAAGTGAACAGTTGAAAAGACACAGCTAAGAAACAAAACAGAAGAGAGAAAGACAGCCTATGAACATCTAATGGAAACTGCCTACAGTGTCAATACACAGATGCAGTTGAAGCTGATCCACACTAGTAACATAAAAGCTTTATGTTGGCCCAAGTTCTTTGTAAAACACTCAAATCCCCGAGGACTGCATGGAGAGTTGCTTCCTCTGAGCACAGGTTTTTTCCAAGAGATTTGCAGGGATTTCTGTCTCCCACCAGGATAAAAATACTAGGGGAATTATCTAGTTTATGGTGGTTTTGTACTTTTATATAGATCTGTTCCAAAATCTAAAAGTGTACAGGGTCATAAGAGGGCAAAATATAGGGACAGCGTATGAAATAGGCAATAGAGCTGGTTTTGTTTTGCTTATTTTCTTTTCTTTCCCAAAAGTTTTGTTACCTTTTGTGTAACTGTTATGGAGAAAGGAGATGGATTTCCAAAGCTGGCCACTGAATACTCTTTGCCTGCTGCTCATAAAACTAGCTGGATAATTACATTAGAGGTTCACAGAAATGTTCTATTAATGCAGACTATATTTTGTTTTCCCTGGCAATTTTGAATAGACCGTTTGTCCCTACAGCTCTTCAGTTTTGACTGAAAAGAGAAATCTTTTTGCTTTGTAGCTATGATGAAAAGATAACGTCTTCTATGGACACTACTTTTTTTTTTTCTTTTAACAAGATCGTTCCTTCAGTAAAAAATTAAATTTTCCATGAAAAATGCACAGTAGATAAAAAGTCTTTCATTGTTTCTTGCTCTTTGCTAATTCACTTTTAAGTGTATGAGAGAGGGGAGGATCTTTCCGGTTTTTGTTGCCTTGTTCTGTCCATCCTTCCTGCATTTGAACATAAGAGGATTTCAGCATTCATTAAACTGCAATACAGACTGGCTGAAACATGAGCAGTGCAGCATACATAGAGTAAAACGCAGTTCTATTACAATGACCTTTCATGATTATCTTGTACTCTGTCACAAGTTAAATGAGGTCATTACTGATGTTACTTGCATTCCTCTTCCTTGGCCCATGACTTCAAAGACTAATGGGTCCCTTTTGTCACTGAATTCTTGTCAAAATGTTCAGTCCAATCAGGCCCCTAATAACTGTATGCAGGGTAACATTCACAGATGAAAAGAACATGCAGACACATGCCTTATACATAATTAATCCTTCCAATGAACTTCATGAATTTCAAAATTACACAAAATGGAACAAATCCAACAGATAGTCTCCTGTGGGCATATGAGGTCATGTATCCTGCTAGGAGGGTGAGAAAGCGTTATTCTAACATGGATACCCAGCAATGACTCACACAACTTCATTAACTGATTTATTTTCTCTTCCTGCTGTCATCTCTATAGCTAACCTGAGGCCTGACAATGTTAAGACACCAAAGACGCTTGTCTATCACCCCAGACAATAAGCACCCAAAACTACCGCTGGAGTCAAAAGAAGTCCGAGCCTTGCTATTAGCGCTGCTATCATCAAGGCAGCAAATTCTGCATCTGGCCAGTTCTAGTTATTCACACAATCAAGAAATCAGATTTCTATCCCGAAAGCTTTCCTCCCCGCAAATAACAGTATTGGGAGTGGGGGTGGGGTGGAGGGAAGGAGTCGTTCTTGGAAGCATGTAAAAGTAGTGGTGGACAATTTTCGTTCTAATGAAATGTTTGCCTAATTCGGTCCTGGCAAGGCCGTGCACATGTGGCAGCCACATCAAAAGCACGGGCACTGGCACGAAGAGCAGCACGGCCTGAAGTGGTTTTTCTGTGCTGCTACGTGCCAACTGTGTGCTCAAACCCCAACTCTCACACTTACGTCTGTCACCCAAGCACTTATTAGCGTTGCGTTAACTAGTAGTTTTGTTGTATTTGTTCAGAATCAATGACATGAACCTAGTCTTCTAATAACAACATTAGGCTTTTCCTCCTCCCTCTTGATTCCATCTCTATCTCTCCATGTGTTATTACAGATAGGCATCAAAACATGCCAAACATAAAAATGAATATTTTACATTGACCTTTCCCAAATTTTATGGAATTTGTTTGGAAAACAAAAAAAAGAGTTTTCTTTCTTCATAAGTAGATAAAAATGTTCAAGAAATCTCAATATTTGCAATACAGGAAAACAACATTCTCCATCCCGCTCTGTGCACGTCTTAAAGCCAACACACATACACAAGCGTGAAGCAAAAATCAAACAAACATGCAAGAGAAAAAAATAACATGGAAAACAGTCACAAAACCAGCTTTACGCACAGGAGAATTTTAGAAGCTGAATTTCTTGTAGGCAAAACAGCAGGAATTGATTTTTGAGACAGATTATCATAGAAAAGGAAGACTCAAAAGGTCAGCAAGTTCTTCCCCTTGCACAACAGTTGGATAAATATTTCAAGACCACTCCTGATTGATTTCTATCTAATTTGTTTCTAAAAATGTACAGTGAAGGAAATTCTAAGCCTCCTTGGACACATTTTTCAGTACTTCATAACTTCCATCATTTAATTTTTCCTAATGTCTTACATAAATCAACTTGCAACTTCGCAGTAATTGAATCCAATTACTTTTTTACTTACTCCATCTGACACAGAGAAAAATATCAGGGTTTTCTTTATAAGAACTTCTTACATACAGCAAAAGTAACCAACTCCTAATCTCCACATACAGTACTCTTGCAAATATGTACCAGAATAAGATGTCTTTTTTGCAACCACATACCATACTCGACTCATCATCAGTCTGAAAACTTTTACAAATTCCACATCCTTTTCTGTACTTCCACTGACTTGCCAGGTAACCGTGTATTTCTCTTCTCTCAGCACAACACTTTGCATTTGGCTTTACTGAATTTCAGTGTCTTAGTTTTAAGTATTGCTTCTGTTTATCAGAAAGTTTTGAATTCCAGCATCATGCTAAAGGACATCTGCAGCCCTTCCCAGCGCACTCTTCTCTGCAAATCTCATGCTTCATCTTTTAAATACATAATCCAAGATATTAGTAACAACGTTGACCATATGTGAACCAAGCACAGTCAGCTACAAAACTACTCCTTTGATATGCCCTCCAAGTCTGACATCACACCTTTTTTAATCATTAATTTAATGTCCGTCCCCATTCCCAGTACCACCAACCATGTACCTATTTTATGGTCAGTTGACCGCATTTCTCTCCTTCGCCTACAAGACACACTGTCAAAAGCCTCACTAAAATTGGGACCTATCACATCTATTTTTTTTCTCCTAACCTACTGAACTGGTTATCCAAGAACTAATGAAAAATTGGAGAGTCGCTATTTACTGCACTTGCACTAAAATTTAGATGTTTAGCTGAAAGAGCAATCCATGCACGTTACATCTATGTACTTACATTTTGCAGCTTTCTGATCTCACCTGGGTAGTTCAGGACCTGCTACCAGGCACCTCCGTCCCAAAGCACCAGACAAAGCCCTATACAGTAGTTGTTCCCTGAGCATTCTTAAATAGGTACCAATAGCAGTGTGTTTAGTGCAAAGCAACAAGTACAGCTCTGTTCAGTGAAAAACATGGCATGGGGAGGACACACTAGTGACAGCAATAGCATATTTTTGTGTACTTGTCTAGAGGCAGAAGCACTTACCCGTGAGTTTGGAGACATGGGCTGAAGACCTTTTTCACTCAGAAAAAATTCAAGCCCACATCACCAAATGATTACAAACTCAAAGGTCAAGGATGAGCCATTTAAAATAATCACCTGCCACTGGAAAACAGTGGAATGCGCAAACCAACTGTCAAAGCAAACGATGGAAGTTGCATTTCAGATGGAAGTTGCATTTCAGATGGAAGTTGCATTTCAGAGGTCAGAGGGCTCAGAAGGGCAGTCTTAAAAAAAAAAAAAAAAAGAAACGGTGTTATAGTGAAAGTGAGTCCCATTCTAGTTATAGTGAGTCCCATTTCAGTACCAGAATGTCTAAGGAGCTGCAATGAAATTTAAAGATCATTCTTGAAAGAGAGATGGTGGAAGCTCAGCATGGAAAAGGCTGAGATAAAAGCATTCTGTTGGAAAGATTATTTTGCAGAGAGAAAGCAATGGCAGATAACTTTCTCCAAATAAGAATCTAGCTTCCACTCCTAATAGAAATCACAGGAATTGGGTTTGGTATGCACAAACCAGTTAAAACTATATATTTTGCCCTCAACAGTTAGAAGGAAAGAACTATAATCTGGAGTAACCACACATACATTTGCCCTGCAGCAATGGTACGTCAGTACAAGAGCCTTGAAAACAGTAGTTTATAGCAGCCTGCACTTAAACTTGAGGTTTCCAGTTTCTCAGTGGTTAGGTCCGATTCAGACAAATAAATTCAGAAAACAAACAGCAAAATACACAAAATTGCAGCAGCAGAGAGGTTAACGCACTCCATAGTTATTGGATTTGTCACCATTACAAGTAAAAAACAAAAGTCTGCTGGTACTACATTTTGAGAAGTAAGGTTTATAAAATTGACTCCAACTGGCTATGACACTTCACTAGCAAAGGATGTTTTCAAAACAAAATCCACCCTCCGTGGAAAGGAGATAGAAGGTCATAATCCTCCCAGAGGAGCCGTAAACAACCCAAGATAAGGGCAGGGAATTTGCTGAAAGTGTGCTCTCACGCTCAGCCTGACAGACTGTTCTACTTGTTGTCCTCTTCTGCAGATGTAACCTTGAAGAACACAGTCATGTGCCGCTGACTCACGGCAATGCTTATGAAAAATAAGCAGGGGGGTTTTTTCCTCTGCATCTTGCACTTTATCAATCATCTGCTTTAATTCACACAGAAACTCCTGATCAGTTGCTGGGAGCATATAAGGCCAAGTCCAGACTCCATCGGTATATACAACGGATGCCTGACCCTCACATCCTGAAGCATCTTCCTGAATTTATAGGGAGATACTTGCACACACTTTGGCATGAGATTAACATTGTCCATGGGCACCTTCCAAAGTATCTCAACCAAACCCCTCATCTTGGTGGTACATACAAAACTCCACCCTAGACACAGTTCTGAAATTTTAAAATGGGCAACCTGTCATCATGAGGTTGGGGTAGCAGAAGAGATGAACGAATCACTGCAAATCAAAATTCTGGAGTGAATGAAACCAGACCGCATGACAACCATTAGACAATCCAACTACCCCTGAATCACTGTCCTCAACCAAAGTACCTCCTTGTGTCTTTGAGGCCTAGGAGCCCTCAACAGCAACTCACTGTTTTTAGAGGAAAACTGCCTCCACACCATTCAGTATCCTGATGAATCATTTCACCCCAGTGTTTCAAAAATGAAGTGCCAGTCTCTCCACAGATAAAATTTGTTATTGGGATTCTATCAATAAACTTCATTTTGTTCCATCTCAGCATCTTCCATCAAGGAATATTAGCCTCAGATCTGGAAGGTCAGGTCTAATAACAAGGTAACTTTTTCTAGCTATGCTGAGATGACCTAGAAAAAAAGCATCTCTTAACAGTTTGAACATGGAAACCTTGACTTCAGCAGTTGTCATTTTTCAGACAAAAATGGTACACTTCTTAAAAACCATACTTTTCAGAGACTTAAAAAGCTGAAGCCAGGCCAAGATGAGCGACTAAATGTCTAAGTTCTATTTTAAAAGCAAATTTTGAACACCAATACCAGCAGAGCATTTTTCTGAGGAGCTGCATATAGACCTTAGATCATATTATCTCCAGAGACAGATTTTCCCTTCTGTTGTCCCTCTTTTGTTTAAGTTTAAGCAAAGAAGAGGATTAGCCCCTAGGTTTCCCGAGAGACCCTTACAAACTGCATACCAGGGGACCTCAGGAGACTTGTATGTAAAAAGAATGCCAAGATTCAACTGAGAAGTATAATAGTTTCAAAAGACTTTTAATGGAGCCATAAACAAAGCAGGCCACTATACACAGAGATTTACCAGCACTAGTCCCGTGCCTGTTTTCCACCCACAGATTCACATGAAAATCTCAGGAGCCTGTATAGGAGACAGTGGCTATTAGGCAACTATTTAGCTTTTTGTACTGTTTATTTTGGGTGGAAAAGGTCATGTCACATAGCAGTGACAAAATTACAATCTGGAAGTTTTGTCAGTACAACTACTCTTATGCTAGTGACTCTTGTTGGAATAGCTAAATCAGCCAAAAATCACAAACCAGCCCATCTCTGCCCGTCGTGTCTCCGTTAGCAGCTGTGGGTGCTGTAGCACAGGCTCCGTTTGCAGAACTGGAAGCAGAGGTTTTCTCTTACAGAACACAGCCCTGAAGCAAGCCTGCAATCAACTCAAGAGTCAGAAACTGTAGAATAAAAAAAGTAAAAACAAAAAAATAAAGTGCCTAGCTCTTTGTTTCTTCTAATTTCCCTAATGGTACCAGATTAACTTTGGAAGTAACATGGAAAAAAGGTAGAGAATGAAAGCCTCCCAGTTTAAATTGTCAACATCTTGATAACCTCTGGCAGAGATGTAACATTTGCAGAACCCAAGAACTGGAGGCCATTCAAATGGAAACTTTTGCATGTGAGACTAAATTCCTGCCCACTTGTATTTGAGAAAAAAACCTATGTGACTATTTATTTAAGAGATGGGCTTAGCTTTATCTTCCAGGCCAAGTGCCAGTGCTCCTCATTAAGTTCTGCCTCTCAAAGTTCCTCCTGCAGTTACAGTTAAATCAAACCCTGTTCCCTCCCCGTCCTTAATGTTGAAAGCAACGCTCAGCTAAACTGCTCCAATACTCCACTCCAGGGCTCGTTCTGCGATGGGGGGAAAGGATACATTATCTACCTATCTATGAATAAAGAACTCAGCTATTAGGGTTTTCTCAGTTTTCCGTAAAGTCTGAGACTGGGCACAGTGGGAACAAAAAGAACAAAGAGGTTTGCTGGAATGCAGATAAGCATTTACTAACAGAGAGAGGAGGGTGAGACACCTATCACTTGTGCGGACTCATGGAACGCAGACATGCTTTAATTTAGCATAATGGTCTATAAACAAGGTTATGAAGTAGCACAGCTGGATTTATTAGCTTTTATACCTCATTCACTGTTTGGAAGACTAAAGTGACTCTTGTGCACTGGATTAAAGGAAAAAGCCATAAACATTACAATACTAAGTATACACAGTATTCTCCGTAAGTGTTTTAGAAAGACTTTCTTCCTAGAAAATAGAATAGATTTTCAAAGTCTATTCTTTCTCAAGCAAAAAGAGGCTCTCAAACGCAGCCACCTTCTCTGTGCTACAAGTTACTGTAACAGCTCTCATCTTCCTGAGTTTCTGCAGAGCTCAGAAAGAAAAAACCCAATTTATCTCTTTGGGAATTCAGCTTTTTAGACCTTTTCCTGGAAGAGGAGGGTGCCAAAAAGGTATGGAAGAGGAAATACTAGGAGGTCCACCTCAAGTACTTTCCTATATAGACAGATTTCACAGAAGTCGTTTTATGAAGGCTACGTACGGCTCTTGCGACACCTCCCTCGGTGTGCTTCAGCCCCAGGCCGTAACAGAAACCTAGCCATGAGAAAACAGTAAGTTCAGGGCTCTGGGCAGAATTTAGGTCGGCTCAGCATGGCCGCAGGACACGCTATTGAGACTTTTAGATGCTCTCAGGAGACAAGAGAAAGCGGGAGAGTCAAAAGCGAAAAATCCCTCCTTCTCACCAGCAAGCAGAGGTGAGTGTCCCAGTTCACCGCTAAGCAGCAACAAGGTAATCCAGTAATCTCATTTACAGTGATAAAACATTGGCAGTCGATGCATTCATCCCAAACTGAGATCAGCATAACTTAAAACAAAGCTGACATGGTCTGTTTAAGATAACAGTGATGAAAATTCATTATGTCAAATACCACCAGAATGAAGAACTGTCAGTAGAGAGATCTCAGGAAACCTAGGACAGAAAAGCCTCCTGGTGGTGGCTTTTTGTAGAGGGATAAGGACAAGGAGAATCGGCCTTCTAATTCAGGTGAATTATTTAGTGCCTAAAGGTGTGGTTCTGTACAAGCTAAAACTCTCCTCCCTCCCCGCCTCCCTCCCCCTGCTGTGTTTGTGACCCTCCCCTTGTTGCTTGTCTGAATTTGCAGCGAACCAATTCAGGGAGCTAAACCAAAAGAAAATTAATCATACAAAAAAGCCAACAGCTTGCTGCCAGCTTAGCTCCCTGAAGCACCTCGCCACGCTCTTGACCTGATGCAGGGAGGAGGATGCCCAGTGCTGCATACGTGTGCGCGAGGAGGGAGGAGCGGGACAAGCGCAGCGCAGACTCAGACTGGTTCAAACTATTGTGGAACCAGAGCTCAAATCAGGTGGGATCAATCCAGGCCGCGTGTTTCTTCCGGAGATTATCGTAACATCAGACTGACTTTACAAGGTAAACTGAATGCACTATAGATACATACATGCACATAAACTCTCCTGCAATTTTGATTGCGGTTGGTACATGGGGCTTTACACATTCATCTATGTACCACAAAATGCATGTAAATCACTAGTTTACATAAATAATGTAAACTTCATTTGCCAAAGAGTTTTTGGATTGCTTAAAGAGTTTAGGTCAAATACATTCCACGCTTCAGGTTTTATTAAAAGCAAAACAAAAGCTTGTTTTCTTAAAAAAAAAGTTGTCTTTTGTAAAGGCTATAACCAAAAGAAATGTGTTCCTATTTTCTTAATAACATTGTGGTTTAAGCAGCATTTCTTTAAAAATATTCTTTTCTAGTATTTGAAAACACAAATTCTGGATCACTACATCCCAACAGGATATCTAGGACTGAAAACTTATGGGAAGTGAGCTAATAAAAATGAAATTGAACTTTCATTGCCAAAATAAATAAAAGCATAAGTAGAAGGAGATATTAAAAGATAGAAAACAGCTGTGGGGCAAAGAATATTGAAAACATGAAAGGGTTAAACAAGTACGGGATAACTTCAATCACTTGATGCAGCAACAAATAGGGATAAAGTAAACATGAACGTTTCAAAGATGAAATAGATACAGAAAACCATCAGAAACCAGAGAAATAAAATGAACCCAATGGAAATCAATGAAATGTTTCAGGGAGTAGCTCAGATTACCTACGGGGAGCACCATGCTGTAGAGAAGTTCACCTGTCCCTCCTCATGGCACAGAAGGGGTAGATCCCGGTGTGCTTTACAAATAAGTCAGTTATGAGTCTTCAGTTAGGTATTTAAATTCAAGCCCTAATTATTAATTCTGTAAAGTTTTTTTTTAAAAAACATTCTTATTCTGAGCTCAGTTTATGACACCTGCACCTTTGAGACAAATACCTGCTGTACAATTTATTCCAGTACATCAAAACCAAACCTCCAAGCCAGTGCACGAAGCAATCTGAACCCCAAAGAGGTAAAGCAGTTGCAGAGATGCAATTTGCAGGGGCAAGCCATGAATAGCTGCCGGTCCAAAATAATGTTTCACTTAAGGCCTCTACTGGGTAAATACGCACAGGCAGAAGTCTACAAGTTGCTGAATTCAAATACAGTCAAGTTTAGCTTTTGAACGCTTGCTTAGCTCCCGTATATTTGAAGGATGATATCCGATAATGCCATTTCTGAAGTGCTGTCAGATGTAGAGCATCCTCACTCCAGCAGCCCTAACAGGAAGATGTTTAGTGTCTCTTCTCATCTCCCATTCATCTGGGTTTTCAATATACACAAGCCCAGTCCGGTTGCCAGGAAAGCAAAGAAAAGGTCAACAAACTCCTTTGCTGCAAGTTAGTTTGTCAAACTCCATTCTCGGCAGCATGACTTTACATGTTAATGTGAGTGTTTGCCGCTGTGTCAATAGCCCCTATTGTGTGCATTTGTAACGCAAGATTTATGGTAAAGCTTGCAACATTTTTCAGGCATAATAAGCGTTTATTCACCATCCCAGGTCTATAAGCAGAGGCCTGACAAGTAATTATTGACACATTGTGCAGAAATAAAAGCGGTGGGCGAGCTGCTGTTGCGAATGGCAGCGTGGGTAGGGGGAAGGAGGGGCTGTGTCAAAGGAGTGACAGCCTTGGTGCCCAACATTGTCAAAGCCGACGTTGACTTGCACTGTTCTGTGTGCCTGACTGTATTTGTGCTCCCTGTCACTTGGGTGTGACATGCCAAAACATGAGGAACGCTCCTTTTCTCATGCTAATGCTTTGTAATGACAGCTTTGTGATCCCCCGGGCTGTGTTAGCGCTCAACAAGTCAAGGTGTGACAGGCAGCAGACCCCTTTGTCAGCGAGTGCTGTACTGCCCTCATCAAATACCATATTTCTCCCCGGACTAAAACGGACCTAATGCCTGAGGGAATACTAGCACCCTATTAGCATTACTGAGCGGAAACCTGGGGATATCGGCTGTACGTGTACCTGTACGCACAGCCCTGAGCAAGTTGTTCCCTGGTTGCCTGCCGCACCAACTTACCTTGCCGTGTTTATCACGGAGCTATGTGTCACCATTTGATGAGGAAGAGATGGAATTTGAAAACCTATTCCCAAGTCATTTTTCACAAGCTGCTCCCCTCTTTGGGGTTCAAAGCTGCATTTCTCTGTTGCACGGGGAACAACTTGTTAGCTTCAGGCTAAGCCTCAGAAAGCTATGCAGCGGTTTTATGGTGTTTTAGCGCAACTGGTAAACTCTGCTCAGGATTAATTCGGCCTCTGAACAGCACAAGGTATCACCAGACGGGATTAGGGTGTATTAGCAAAGCAGTGTGAAGGAAGGTTGCATGACGCCTACTTATGTTGTACTTGGCTGTAAAACTGAAAGTCACATTAGCACCAAGTTCATCCAAAAAAACAAAGCAGCCCTAAAACTGGGCTTTATACGTGAAAGAAAGCTGGGCAGGGAAGGGCAGAGTTCAGACTGCCTAGACTAAGCAATGAGTTGGCTTCGTGGGATTTGGAGTTTGCAAATGGCTTGGAGAAGTACATGAGCTTGGCTACTTACATGAAGTTTATCCAAATGATCCAAAACTCAATGATCAGCAAAGCTGGGCTAGGAAACTTGCCAGAGCAGGCTTTTTCACAAGATTTATGGTGCTTCCCGCTTCTTGTTCCCAGGCATAACCAGGAAGTAAGCCATGTAAAAATGGAAAATATTTTTTAGAAAAGTTATGAATCTCTTTTTCAAAGGTCAAAGAAGTTCATGGTAAAAATTTTGTGTCAACTTTTGGATTTTTTTTCTTTCTCATCCAAGTTTTATGCAGCAGCTGAGTGATAGATTATTCATCTGAAATGTTAAGGGTATTGATGAGAAAGACAAAGAACAAGTTAACTACAATCCCAAATCAAAGCCATCATATTAGAAAGCACGGGTTACTTACTGCAATTATTTCTTATTCCAGTGACACCACTGAGAACTAAGGATCCCATTACATTAGGCATCCCAAACACAAGATGTCAATCTGCTCCGTACGGCTTGGTCCAAGATTTCAGCACACAAAGCATGGGGGGTGCAGGGGGAGAGTAGGGGTGGAGAGGGGAACTTGAACGAAAATTATTTTATGATCTGAATTCTTGCATTGCAGAGGTTGCGATTTTCAAAGCTCTCCACGACATCTGGAGACCATTGCTCTCCACAGAGGTACCACCATCTCATGAATTCCCGGAGCCGCATTATAATCTTTTTCCTGCTCTATCACCCCACATGTCAGATGCAGCTGAACTATGATCTGCTGAGCAGCTGAGTCAGGGAGGGAAATGCAACGGTACTGCACAGCAGGAGCGACGATGCTCAAAGGACACTGCTTGAAGGTACTCGCCCAGCTGCAGTGCAGAGTCGAAGCCCAAACCTACCACAAAGCCCAGTGAACCAGAGAGCCAGTCCTGCTATGTGATTTAAACCGGTCTTCACGTCTCAGCTTACAGGAAGTTCAGGTGTCTGCACTCACATCAAGCCTGAAGAGCAGCCTTAAGATCTTGAAAAATACAGTCTTTGGCTTTAACTGTGAGTAGAAGCAACGGTTTTGCCCTCCCCCTTCAATACACACATATGATTGCGTTAGTAAAAGGCTATCCAAGAGAAATCTGCAGTTTTGCATCCCCACTCCTTGCTTTACCCAATAACTCAAGGTTTCTGTAAAACCTCTGCGGCTGTGTTCTAGCACCATGTGACATATGGGCAGATGGGCAGAGTATTTGTGTTTGAAAGTGGTTTTAGGTGCTGATCAAAGTGTTGAAAAGTCTGAAAACTTGTTTGTTTTCCTATTTTATACCAGATGATTCATTTACTCTGCGGGGATTAAAATACCTGTAAGAACTCTGATTTAGTCTGAGAAGAGCTTTATAGCTTCAGCCAGATCCGCAGTCTGAACAGTTCAAATAAAGAAGCAATCTTCAGAGATCAATGTAGGCTAGAAAGAAGCACTCCATCCATGGGGGAGCCCAAGTCTCTTTCCGTATCCAAGGGCTGACCTGCATTTTCTTCTGCCCTCTCAGTCCTCACTCTTGACTAGAATTAGCCTAAGCCCAATGGTCTTTCCCTGCTTTCACTGCAGATCCTACTACTCCTCTGACTTCTGAAATCCTCTCTTTTCCAACAATATGCTCTGATCTTTGCAAATAATAACTTGCAGTGAACTATTAGCTGGGCCTGCTGTTTCCGCTCCAGTACTTCCATACACAGAGAAATTCATTTGAGGGCTTTAGAGGGTCTGCACTGGTATTTGCACCTTTCATTTTGCTGACATCTCTAATTACCCTCTACTTTGAGCTTTATGGAGCTTCATGGAGCCTGGGTTCCACAAGTGAAATCAAAACAGGTAAGTGCCATTTCTCTCTCCCACCTCTGTTTCTGTGCCTATCCTCTTTGCCCTCCTTAAGTCCAAATTTCCTAGATAACATGTCTCAAATGCTAGAGATTACAGATGGGCCAGGGCCACAGGCCTCAAACTCCTGATACCTGTAGATTTTCTTGGAGAGGAAATGGGAGTAATAAAGAGAAATCGGTGTAAAACTCAGCAGAAGTAATACCATCAGATAGAGCTCATCTGGCCAGAGCCCATCAGAAATACAAGATTCTGCAGGTCTCCAGCAACTAATCAATGTGCTGATACAAATCTGCTTTCAGCCGTTTGGAACTGCTCTGTTAAATTGCTCTGTTATTAGATATTCATTTTATATTTCCAATAAGACCCAACTTCACAGCTAAACCTGCCTCAAGTCTGCCTAGAGGAAGGCAGGTAAGGGGGGGATGTGGGGCAACGCTGTCCCGCAGAGAGCTCAGTCTGGTTTCAAGGGCTCCAGCACAGCCTGTGGCTGCAGTTAGTTAGTGTGATATTTAGTCAGAAGCCAAAATTTTCTGTAAACAGACAGAGGATATTTGCCACATAAATTGTGGTTTAATCAACAAGAGAAAACCTTTGATTTTGCTTGATCTCTTTTCATTTAATTAATGCAAAGGTTCCAGGACAAGAGGGTATTTCACTGTAAGTGTTACTGGGAGAACTACTCTTGGCAAGGCTTGTGTCGACACTAAAACAGGCTGGAAACGGAATGACAGGCTTCTGCGCTCATGCTGTCACAAAGAGTCACATTTCGCCAAGCTGCCTTGGGGCTAAGCAGGAGATTCAGAATTACCGGTTTTAATCAAAGGCATTATGCCCCAAAAGCAACTCACCCTGCCCATCCGCGGGAAGAGGTGCTGCCCAGCATGGGAACCTCCAGCATGGGAACCTCCAGCATGGGAACCTCCAGCATGCCATGCCAAACACAAAGTCTGCCGCTTCCTTTTAGCGTGAAACCATTTGGAACATCTCTGCCACTTTCCTCCCCGCCTCCCCCCAAAAAGTGATGATATTGATGGATGGGTAAGGTCCTGTATGTGGCAGCCACGAGATACACAAACATACTGCTCAGTGAGGGGAAGCCTGTGATGTCTATACAGTAGCACTAATGTTTTAGGCCATCGTTAAGGGAGATGATTGCTTTTCAGCAGGCTGACAGGGTGCAGCTGCCGAGCTCTCTGGAAGCTGTTCCGTTTCCTCTTGGCTGTAGTCTCCCTGGGGAACAGCCGCACGGTGAGCTGACATCGATAGCCAGGCAGACTCAAGGGCGAGAAGCGTGCTTTCCAATTAATAGAGATTTGCAGGGAACTTTGACACGTGTCCATCTATTGTCCGAGGCATCAATAGAGCTGAGGCGGTACGAAGCGGGCAGAGTTCCCTCTCGTTAGGCTGGGTGATGGATAGTGATGTCTGCGGGGCTGCCCTGCAGGACTGAGGTGGGGAGAAGGGGATGCAGGAGGGTGCGATGTCCAGGGTACAGGCAGCTTTGGTGAACAGCCCATGTGGCCATTCATCTACAGCAACTAAAGTTTGGCTTTTGGTGGTTAAATTGCAGAAGAGATGTTCACTACAAGGCCCAAGGAATGTTACACAAAGCATGTATTTAGTTTGCCTGGGCTTAGACATCAGTGTAAACCACACAGATGTAATTTTAAACTCCAGTGCTCACAAATAGTATTATGTTCACTAATCATTAACATAAGCCTGCAGCTGAACACTCCCTACAGTTTCTCCCCTCCTCTGGATTTTGGTAGCGCCAAAAGTCACCATCTCCATCAACATGGTGCCCTGGTACACGCTGTAAAAATGCACAGGAAAAGCAAAGCAAAGCAAGTTTTCCCCCAAAAGCTATGGCACCCATAAGCAAGAGAGATGTGCAAGAGGGCACGCAGAAGGCAAGAACATTTGCAAATCCACAGCAGGAGGAGAATCAAGTCCACCACCCAGGTCTTCCAAATCTGAGGTCAAACCCATGCAGTCATGTGCACACAAATGCACAGGCATGAACGCACATATACTACAGGTACATATACATGTATTCCTAGACAAAAGTTAAATTAAAATCAAATTTGGATTAACATTGAGGAATTATTGACATATTGAAGTAATTTCAAAATCAATCTCAAGAAAATTCAATGACTAGGTTAACCTAAAAAGAAATCCAGACAAATTATGATTCAGCATACATTTAAAGTATCCTCCTGACTTCATTTCTGCCCTGGAGTGATGCAAATTGCTTTGGTTAAGGCATTTTAGTGTTTTGGGCCCAGACTTACTTATGTTTAGTGATACCATATTTTTCAAAATAAATTTCCTAATTTGAGCGGGTCTGGTTTCAAACTTCTTTGTACTAGGTTCATGTTTGCCACTAACATTTAGATACTTTTTGCAGTTTTCCTGAAGACTGAAGTCAGTTGCTGGTTCATATTTCACACTTGGGAATGACAGGATCACCAGAAAACAGCTATCTTGCACATACTAATATTCTGGCCTGGAAACGTTCTGGTCTAATCCAACACTTCCTATCAGAGCTTTTTGTTTTGGGTGTGAGCTAGCGCAGTGATTGCTCCATTACTCCAGCCATCGGGAGCCCAAAGAACACGCGTTACATAGCACGGGAAGTCAGCTAGTTTACAGGTAAGAGCCATTTGAGCCTCCGCCCGGCTCTCTACGAGCACAAGATCAGACCCTCTGCCAACTGCAGAGGCAGGGTCTGTAACCCAACCAAACCAGAGCCAGCACAGCCTGGCTGGCCTCGCCGTTTTTGAGGGTGCCTGGAGAATAACTTAGGCATGTAATCAATTGGTCCTAAGCCCTGCCTCACAGCTGTATACGATCATGATTTCAGCAATCAAGGTATACGGAAGTAGAAGCAAGTATTTGTGTCAGGAGGAGGAAGATCAAGTGTCCAACCACAAATATCTAGTGGGGAAAGTGATATTCCAGTTTCTTTACTAACGCATTGACTTCCCGAGTAAAGAAATCCATTCTGTCAGCCCTATAAGCACTTTCTGTAGCCGTACACCATTGCCAGGCCTCATTTCCCCATTCCTTTTAATTACACTGTACTGCAATTTAACAGTAATCAGCAAGAGGCCTCGCAGACAGGCAGCCTTCTGTCAGGGTAACTTTGAGGGGTTAGAAACTTGCAAAGACCAATTTTATCAACACTGTACGTAACGCATCTCAAGTTAGGAGCCTTCCAAGTCCTGTTAAGCTATGCTATTTTCCAGAAGGCAAATGACTTTGAAACATTCTCTTCATCTGACACAGTTACCTGGCATCTATTTGCATGCAAATATAATAAAGTGGTATTTGCAGTTAAAGACAAGATCACTCTAACCTGGCTGTCATGGTATTGGTTTCCTCTTAGCAATATTTTTTTTTCCTTTAAATAAAATTATTCTAAAAATATTTTAGCACGTAAGTGGCCAGCCAGGCCAGTGAGTCTTGGAAAGGGAAATGGTACCAGACAAACCACTTTGGTTAATGCAATCTGGACAGATGAATAGCTGATCTATCTTTAGGCTGATCCAGTTTCCATCAAGTTCAAAATAAGGGAAGGCAAAGCAAGGACATCCTTCCCCTCTCATCATTATACATTTACTTTATTCAGCACAGTTCTCCCCTCGTGCCTCTATGGAAATATATATTAAATAGCCTCAGTTTTCCAGCCATAATAATTCACTTGTAAACTTCTAGGAAATTCCATTAGTACAAGCTCTCCTTTAATTTAGCTTCACAACATCTGGTGAACACAACAACAGTATCACTCACAAAAAAAACCTTTCAAGTTGAACTTCTAGTAGGTTTTCAGGGAAGATAGAGGGACATTGTGGGAGAGCCGAACACGGATCAGCACACAGCAAAAGTTGCAAATCACCCCAGGAATGCCAGGATGATTAAAACCACTTCATAACTTTTTGTCTCTGACTTATGACAGCTGATAGGTGGTAGCATGAGGAAACAGCCTGATTGGTCAAAAGTAGTACAAAGTAGTACAAAGGGCCAGTTTTGCTCCCACTGAAATCACAGACAAAACTCCCCTTTGTCTCCAGTAAGGCATATTTTAGATTCTAAGTATTGTTGATGGCATGGTTTGAAGGTTTGCCATAACGCCTTCCTTTACATCCTTAGGCTCCTGAAAACACCCCCACACAGATAATATACATGGTGGGACTGGGCCACCTTCCACTCCACCCCTAGTAGTATTGCACAATCGTCCCAGTCCTGTCCTGCTGTTAACGGACAACCTCTGTGTTAAACGCTTTTTCACTACAACAATAATTTATTCATTATTGCTAACTTAACCCACACCAGCCCGAGGAATTCCAGAGTAACAGCGCAATTCAAGCTTACATCTGATCCAGCCTCCCAGCTGCAAAAAAGAAAACAGCTTGGCGTTCCACACAGTCCCTTTAAAAACCACGCTAAAATGATACAGAAATATGAATTAATGTTTTTCTGCTTATCTGTTCCTTCAATGGTTGTTCAGTCTTCCTGGCTAGGACAGTTCCATATACATTTAAAATATCAATCTAATCTGCCCAAAGAGCTATTGATTTATCAGCTGCATCTCGGTGTCGCTATTGAATGTCTTCAGAAATCTGCCAAATATGTCTATCCTTTCCACTACTTCTATCAGTCCTCTAGCCTCAATGTCAGCTCATCTATTGATCCGAAAGCAGTTCTGGTCTTCCAGTCTACTAGCTCTCTCTCCTCTCTTCATATCGTAGATGCGCTCGTAATTGGTGCATAAAATTTCAGGGTAATACTAGCACTCCCTCCCCAACAACATTCATCTTATCCATCCAGTTCCCTGAAATAAAATTTATGAAATGAGACCAAAGGGGGGAAATGAAGAGAGAGAATAACTTTTAAAATATACGTGAAATAAAGAAGGAGAAAGTGTATCTTCCCCCTAGTGTATATTCTTCTTATTAATTTCAGTGAGTATTTTGAAGAGTAGCCTAAATTTGATGGGGATTCAGTTTCTACTAAAAGTCAAAAGAAGTTCAGAACTTCCTTCAGGCTACCGTGCACAATTTCAGCTCTGTGTGCTACAGCCGATCCCATCCTTTCTCCATCAGCCTGACCCAAGGCCCTTTGTCTAGAAATCTCTTGAGACATATTCATCTTTCTGTCCACACACTACATTTGCAGATCAATTCTGAAAAGACACTTCTGCCACAATTCATGCGAAATATGCAAAAACTATACTAAGTGACAACTTGAGGAATAGAGAGTCACCCATTCCACCAGTGATCGGCTGCTATTTGTGAGTACAATTAATCTATAATTAACGGTTATTGCCCGCTTGCCAACGTGTTCCCGTCACCTATTGCTTCTCTAACAAACTTCTGCAAGAGCACAAGGCAGAAAGGGGAGCTGTCATTTGTTTCCATCTGTGCTGCTTTGTGAAGTCAGTGACATCTGGAAATGCGACACAGCAGTACAACGCGGCAATCCCCAGTAGAAATGAACAGCTCCCATTTACAGGACATCTTTCATACATTATTCTGCTGATAACAGAGAAGTGACTCAAGGAACCAGCTACAGGGAAACAAACTTAGCTTGACCTCTCTTTCCAAATTCTGTTTTAATGTTCAATCTTGGCTTCATTAACAGTCCAAAGTCTTTTGAAACCCGAATTCAGTTGACCGGATTTTTCAGCAGTGGGGTTTCCTATGACCAAATGCCATATGAACGCAGACTTCATTTCAAGGAAACATTTCACAAGCCTGCTAATTATTCTGTGTGCAAACACGCAGAGGGACAACAACCACTTGGGTAATCTCCCCTACAGCCCTGTTACTAGAAGAACATGCACTTTGGGGCACGCTAAGTTAAGCAGGCAAAGTGTTGGTGTAACTGCAAAGACTGTGCCCTACCATGTCTATTTGGGGCACTAAACAAGAAGTACCTGGAGCTGTTGGAATACTTTTTAAAGCAAAACAGTAAACTTGATTAAATTATAGCACAAACACTTATGAAAGTGAAAATTAATCAACTTCTGTTTCTAAAACCCATTGAACAACTGCTTTTACTATACCAAAATGTAATGCACTTGGTAATGAACTGTGAAATGTACTGTTGGTATTCAGTCTCATCTATGCATGTTTAGATTTTACTGATAAAAACATTGACTAAGGATATTGTATTCAGGTCTGTGGGTTTTGTTTTTGTTTTTTTTTTTTTAATCAGTTAATTTATAATGATAAAAATTTTAATGAAGACTCAGTTATACCTACATGAAGATTACTTCCTCCAGCATAATTATGTCACTACAAATACAGAATTGAACGCATTTTTAGAAAGCAAACTTATATAACCATACCTATAGAGGATTCAGGAATTAAAACTATAACGGTATGTTTAAAGCAGTATGGTTTTCTAATGCAGGCAAGGCTGTAAACTGTATTTATAAGCTCCGCCCTCTGCAGAAACCCTGTGCTTCATTGGGTTATACACAGAGCTCTTTCCAGGATCAAGGTCTCCATAAAGTAGTTTATATACATAAATAGAAAGCTATTTGCACAGAATCTTGCACTCAGTTTCTTTAACCAAAAGAAAGCCACAGAGGTTTGACTGGTCCTAAATCATGTCTTAGCTCTGCTTTTCTTCAAATAATTTAAAAAAGAAAAAAAAAATGGGGGATGTGGTTGAAAGAGCAGGAATTACAACAATATCAGCAAAAGTAAGATTTGTATTAAAAGTAAAAGTTTTGATGTCAGCATCCTCTCTTCATGACCGTATGGGAAAATAACAAAGCAGAATCTATTCTTTGTGCTTCGCTGTTCAACAGAGCAAGTTTTTCTCAATACAGAGTTACAGGGTTAACTTCTCAATACATTTCTCAATACAGAGTTACAGTATTTTGATATCCAGAAAAGGTCTGGTCTGGAAGGGAAACTGTCAGGCAGAACAAGAGGTATCTAGTTATCTCAGTAAAAGTGACCAGCTACTCTTCCCCCCTCCCATGAGAAGCACAGCACTAAAGTGGACCAGATCCAGACTTGTTCTAACTGCTGACTCTGCAGTGGACAATCCAGCAACTAGGACAACCAAACAGCCAAGACCTAACATGTACCCGATGTTGTCGTGGGATGTATTGCATGTCTATACCACTTGCTTTCTTACCACTTCATACATTTCACGTACCTCCAGCTGGCTCCGCTAGTTCTCCAGATCAGTTACTGCTATGGAACTCAACTCTTATCGCCTGGAAGGAACTTTGGGTTTCTTTAGGCATGTTAGCAGCCTGCCCCACCATCACCACTCCTCCACTGAAGTCCAGAGAGATAACCCCTACAATTTAGCATGTAATTTGCCGGGGCATACAATGAACTCTAAACAGAGGAAAATTTGAATGACATTATGAAAAAAAAAAAAAAAAGCGTCCAGGAGAGAAATATTTACGTTGCGTTTGCACTGCAAGGAAAACAAGTGGTTAATAACCAATGATCATAAGTCATAGGAAGTGGAGAAGGAATTCAGAAAACAAAAGCTTCAGGGTGTCAGCAAAATAGAAAGGGAAAAAGAAAAACGAGCAATAGTAATGAAGGATTTCAGGCCCACAGACCAGGCAAGAGTCTGAAGCAAAAGGACGTGTTGTGCTAAGCTTCACAGAATCACTCCTGCAAAAGCTTCCCTTTGATGGTTTATTTACAAACCAGAATTATAGTCACAGATGTTCTACCTTTTCAAAACCTGCTTTTCTGCTCCTGCTGGGCGCGAGAGAGGGGGAGCACAAAGCCTGGTCACACAAGGAGGCAGAAGTGCTTGGCTCTCCTCTGAGTACACTCAACTACGTACAGGTCCAGGTCAGAACTCCATGTTTGTGAAAAAGCTTCATTGAAGATGTTTAAATATTTGCTTTTTTTAGTCTTTGCAGTTTATGACATCCACTTAGAAAACAGAAAAATAACATTCTTTTCCCCTTTTCCAAGCATGCATACTACTCAGATACAGGGAGCAGGGCTGCCAACAGGAACCTCAGTCCTATTGCTGGTTCTCCCCTTGGCTGACTACACACATCCGTTGGAGTCAAAGATAGAGCTACAGCAGTACAGCAATGCAGGAGGGCACACCTCTGCCCAGGCTGCCGGCCCAAGTCTTCTCCATGGCACCAAGACACCTTTGCCACCTATGGTGAATCTGTGATCCCACATCACATCCTATAAGGAATGGTGACCCGAGGGCCATTTGACAGCTGACAGACTTACACTCAGAAGGTGACAGAGAAGCTCGTGGCAGAATGGAAATCTGAAACTAGGTTTCTCAAGCCCGAAGTTTGTATTTATTGCTGCATCATCTTTCCGTTTTACTAGGTAAAATTCCTCAAGTCACTCCACCTTTCCGTTTTCAGCCTGGCAACTCCAAAAAGGGAATACAGTTCCTTGAGATATACAACTAATAAAAGAGGCAGCTGCCCCTGAAAAAACTGAAGGCATCTCTGCATGGGATAAACCTTTTGTTTATCCTTGTGTGGATTCTAGGACTTGGTAAGAACATGCCCCAAGTGAATTACCCTGTTATTGTAAGGTAATGCGGCTAATGCTGCAAACCTGATTGGACATGAGTACAATCAATAGAGATAAGCAGAAGCAGCAGCCAGATTTGTTGAATAAATGAATTCTTGCAAGTTACTTGCTCAGCTGCTCCATCAATGACAAAACTCCCATCGATTTCAGTGCGAAGTAGGATCAGGCCCTGATTTCTGACACTGCTGATATCAGGAGTCTGTTATATAACAGGTGATATAGAATTAATTAGAATTTAAAAAAAAAATATACAAGAAACCTCTTTCTCTGCCCCCAAACTTCCATGGACCCCTGCCCTACAATTAATCATCTCTATTATTAATCTTTCCCCCAAACTGTAAAGCAACAGAGCAGAATGGCAGTGCCAGCATTCCTGTTAAGATCTCACAGCTCTCATTAATAAACTTAATAGAGGCATTGGAGTATTTCAGGAGTGTAGTAGGTTACAGATTAAAGGCTTTCCTTTGGGTATAATTTTGTGTTCTTGCTTCACATATAAGTAATATATTTATTCCAGGGTCTTTGTCTTTTTGCGTTTTTTTTTTTTTTTTTTTAAGCTTATTTAGTGATAACTGCAAACAGATAAACACATGGGCTCCCACTTTGATCAGCCAAAAGAGAAAAAGAGAAATTAAACTCAGGATTAATCAATTTGCATAGTGTGAAGATTTACTCCCTCACCTAGGTCAAGCATCCTTGGGGCCACAGAAATCTTGACTTATGCCCTGAAACTGCTCCTTCCACAGGGGCAGGAGGCCAACACAGACAACAGCCACGGGCCAGCAAACAGTCACTTACCTTTGTAGGCATAACTATGTAGAGGCATAAGTTTTACCTCTGTTTAAATGGGTGTAAACCTAGAACAGTTAAAGTTTCTCTAGCTTTCTATCTTTGCCAATGAAAACAACTCCAGACTGCGAGTGCTTGCACATCTTGCTGTAAGTAGAATGGCACATTTGGATGAAAAAGTGTAAAAGAAGAGAGGTTATTACTACTACCTGCCCAGCTGATCACTAACTGAATGAGAAGGGGCTGAGATAAAGCCACATAATCTTGTCGGCAGAGAGAAAGAAAGCACAAGAGAGAAAGTTCCAAGTCACAGTTCAGAATACAGCCTCACAGTCTGGAAAGCACTCTTCTCCCACTTATAACCTCCCTCTTGCTGATGAAAAAGCATCTCTGTAGCAATTGTAGAAATCGACCCCCTGGAAGATCAAAGTTAATATACTTTTCAGCTGTCTAACACAATGCAATGACCAGAACAAACCTGGAGTTAACATGGAATGTCCAAGCAACAGGATGCAGCAAATGCACAAGAGTAACAGAGCACCGAAGGACCACCAGTGTGTTGGATGGACAAAACAAGACAACTCTTTTATTGAGGGGTCTTGCGTGATCAGAGCAAACCTTCACTAAAATGCATTTAGTATTATTGCATCAAATGCTGCAGTTGATGAAAAATAAGCTTAGGGCAGACTTTTCAAAATAGCTCTGCATTAGCCAAATTGTTCCTAAATAGAATCCCCATCAAATTCATTAGAAGCTGAGTGTGGCTAAATGTGAGCATTTCTGGAAATCTTTTGACATTCAAAGGCACTTTAGAGATACCTAACACTAGAAACCTAACTTTTTGTACTTATTTTAATGTTATTTGACATTTCCCTCATTCTTTTATTGTTTTTTCTTTTGAAGTTATCAGATCTTGCTAGGAAAGTATCATCTGGAAGCAGTGTGAATGTGAAGTAAATGTGGTACAAAAATAGAGGCCAATAACATACTTTGTACTATCCCTGGGGCACAAGAAGATGTGTCCAGCAGTGTTTGGATTAAAAATAACATTTTGAAGCAATATGAATAACCCAAAACCATCAAAATGCAGTTACTTTAATTCACAGGTTTAATGTATTTATTTATTTCAATTAGACCATGATGGCTTTAGTTCATTACCTAGTTAATAAAGTGAATTAGATAAGGCTAGTGCAGCAGTTAGCACTAGTGCTGTCTATTTTTCTAACAGTGTCCAAGATCTATTTGTCAGGAAAGTGGTGCTGTTTGCATGGAGAGATTCAGCAACAGTCTGACACGTGTTTATAATGTGATGGGTCAGTTTTCGATTCTTTTCTTCCCCCTAGGAAGGGACCAACACTAAAAGCAATTCCACTATTTCAGAGAAAGTAATTCCTTAAGGATTAAGCATGATCAGCCAATCCTTTTAAAAACACGTCTGTTTTTGTCACCACAAAACAATATTTTATTTAAGACTTTGCTAAATACTATTCACTGCCTTTCCTCCAACATGGACTGCTTTTTACAATATACTGGAACATCAGAAAGGTTTTGCTCCCAAACAGGCGTTATCTTTCTGAGGGTTTGTAAATAGTCTTATCTACACCCTCAGACTGGAGGGGAAACCATACAAACCCAACAGGATCTGAGTAAAATCTACAGTTGCAAGAAGTCAGGCTACTTGAAAGAAGTACCTATACAAAAATCATGGAGATGCGTGACTTTCTACACAGCTACACTTAATATATTTGGCTTTTGTTTAGCTTCTGGAACTCAGCACTTGGTTACACTAGAAAACAGATACTTCCCTTTTTTTCCTGAATGAAAGACTTCTTTTGAGAAAAAAAATTTACGGTAGAGATACAGTTCAGTCTGTCAAAATTGATTTTAATCTACTTTCTGTAGTGACAGACAAAAGTAGTACTCTCCACTAGGAACAAGAGCATATAGGAAAGGTTTTATATGACAACATCAGGTATATAGGAAAGGAAACATAATTTAGACAAGAGCTTGAAAATGTTATGACAATCTTTGCCAGGCTGAATCCGCACAGTTTGTAAACGAAGCTTGTTTCTTCAGACACCCAATTTACATGCTGGTTCCTTCTTTCTAATTATTACACACTCAACACATGAACAGTTCCTTTGCATTTACCTTTTTCGTGGGTGTGCAAGAACTTGAAATGGGCTCAGAGGTCCTTGATGGAAGTCGCACATCTTTTCTGTTTGTTTGTCTCTCTTGATGATCCTCCTCTTTTAGCCTCTGTAGACACAGAGAAAATGAAGAGCGGGGGAAAAAGGAAACGCTCTGATTTATCTCCACCTATCAGATTCTTTGGAACATGAAAACAACATTAAAAATGGATCCATAACCTATAGATTACCAGGAACTACAGAGAGTGGATATGAGTTTTCTCTCTATCATCCATCCTACAGCCTTGGGAAAGTCCATGCCATTTCTACCCCCTGAGTGCTCGTTCATGAAGTCTCCCTTCCTCTGCTGCTTTCTCTATACACTCTCATACCCACACGCACTCATTTTACCCTCTGAACTGAAGCAATGACCCATTCCTTGTGATTAAATTAGCGTAAGTAATAAGATATCATAGAGCTGATTGATTCCCCCAGCAATAGTTATTAACCAGCTCAATTCAGAGGAAAGCAGAGCCATTATTCTAAACATTGATTCCTGAACAGGACTTCAGGAGAGGAGCGTGCTCAGATATATGTAGCGTGCATGCAAACGACTCTCAATCCAAAAAAAGAAAAAGGGGAGGCTCTTAGTCCCAGCTATCTACACAGAATCAGTTTCCTCTTAGAAAACGAGAGACATGTTGGGTGATAAAAGAGGACTGTGTGAAAGATGTGCTAAAATTGCCACAATTATGAATTTGGTTCAAGGCAGCAGAGACTGAAATTTGTTTCACCCAGGCAGTAGCCGTTTGGGAGTTTAGGCTAACCAAACTGAGGAGCTTCTCACGGCTGACCAGTAACGGGGACAGCTGGCACAGATGCATCTCTCCGAGAGCCTCGGTCAGTCCAACTCAGCACATGATCATCCAAACACAAAGCCACTTGGCCTCTGAGAACACCCGATTAAACGCCAAGCTTACTATTCACAGACTTGCTCTCTCTTCTTTTGCATCCACTCCTCCAACTTTTTTCGTGATCCAAAACCTCCTGTTAGATCCCTCCTACTGCCTCCAACTTTCTCTCAGCTGCTTTCTGAAGGATTTCATGCCACACATCACCACAGCGTGGATGACTGTGGACTGGATTCTTCGTTTCACTGTAAAGTAGCAGTGTTGGCTCTCCAAGCCAAGAAGCCCAAATTCTTCTGTAGTATTCAAGGTCCAAAGGTAAAATGCCAGTCTTCTAGTTTATATTCAGAGCCAGAAGACAACTGCTTTTGATCCTTCTCTCAGTCTTTCAGCATCTTTATTTCACCTGCTTGGCATCAATGTGAGGAAACCCACAGCCACTTTTCTTGAAGTCCTTAACCCCAAGACCTCACCGAGTATGGAAAGACTACATCAGCACACACAAGCACTTCTTCTGCTTCCCACAGATGCTGCCTTGAGTCTCCTGCCATCCTGCTTCTTCCTGGGCTCAAGCATCCTTCCCACGATAGACAGGATAGCAACAACCTCTCCTTCTCAGGGCTTGTGCTCTGAGAAGCTGCCATGCACCTCCCAGTTCTCCACAACAGAGTACACTCAGACTGGGTTGCAGCCACCAGTGGCTTCTCTAGTGAAGCCTCACCAAGACTCAGCATGCAAATTTTACTCTGAAAGGTTCTAAGGCCCTGAGAACCAGGAAAGGCCTGACTTCCCACTGGAGAGGTACCCAGATCTCTGTCACACAGCTCCACACTAAACTCTTTCAAAGAGACCATTCAAGCCATAAAACCTTTCTGGAACTAACGGTATGGTTGCCATAAGGTAGAAGAAGCCAGAAGAATACAAGACGCTAACTCACAGGACCTAAATGAACATGTTTCCTTTCTCGCATCAGTCTTCCCATTATCACCTCTAGAACAGAAGAGGAAGAAGTCTAGCTGAGGGTTCAAAAAAAAAAAAAAAAGGCATAAAAACACTCACTGGGCCATGGGTCTATCAGGAAGGGGTTTAGGGAAAAGCACCAGAAGTGGGCAAGGCACACAGTGATGCTGGATCTAGAGAACCAAAATACTCTCTAAGCTCCTGACCACGTCCAGAACATGGGCTTCCTAAGCCAGGAGGATTTTATTGTGTTTAATAGTCCTAGATGGATTTTTCTTCCGTGAAACAATCTGGAAGCTTTTTGAGCCCATGTGAACTTTTTAGAATCTGTGACATGCTGTGGCAAAGAGTTGCATACCTTAAATCTTTTTTGAGGAATAACTTGTATCTGTTTATTTTAAACCTTTTTCAATGGCTTATCTCATTTGAAGCACTCCTGGTTCTTGTAAGGCAGCTGGAACTTACTATGTGGAGGGGAAAGGCAAGCATATTAAGTGACACAAAAAATACACGGCATGGGTAACCTCAAGAAAGTAGACTGGTATGGGCTACAAAAAAACCATGATAGAAGTCAAAAGGAAGTTCGCAGAGCCAGTGAATGAAGCAGTCATACATTCAAGCTATTAGAAACACTAAATAGCAACAAATAGCCCCACAGTAGTTCAATTATACTGCCATCAGTTTCAGTTCTGGTCCAAATAGCTCTCTCCTCTTCTAGAATTCGAAATGAGATGTATTACACTTTAAAGAATCTGTGTGAGTGTTTGTGTGCCTATGGGACTTTTTCAAGTCACTTATTTGTCTGAATGCCATTGATTTTTCTCCTAATTGTTATTCACTATGCTAATTTCCCTCACAAATCTCACATGCTATTGATCAAAAAGTAATAAACTCTCCAGCAAACAAAACAAGCATTATTGCAATGTTGGGAAAACATCATTTAATATCAATACCATATTTACAATTATCTTTAACCCAAATTTCACCCACGATGCAATGCATAATCAAAATCAGAGAGCTACAGGCAAAAGGGTAATATTAAAAGACTCCCACTAGACTATTTTCTAGTAGATTATAAGAAGAAAGTCTGAAACAGGACAATCTCAACAGTTTAAGATATATAGTTAATGCTATAAATAAATGCTGCTGAATAAAGTGTAGCCTCCCTAGTATGTCTCCCTTCTTCTGTTATTTGGAGACAGTCACCATGAAGATAAAACAGAAGTAAAGGCGGCATCAGTATCTGTGCCAAAATACCAACCTATGCAGGATCAAGCCTCATTTAAATTGTGGTTTCTGCATTTCATTTTATTTTTTTGATAAGGACACACTGGATTCGATCCAGTTTCCAGTACGTCTGCTGATTTTCCTCCTCTTGAGTGGTAATGGTAGTAGCAACTAAGTGGTAGTAATTTATGATCATTCCAGTCCTGAATCTTGTTCCAAACATTATGAAATCCCCCAAACTATCAGTCTGCCTTTTACCCCCATAATTTTCTGGATTTTGTCTTTAATTTCTCATTTTCTTCACGTTAGCTTGAAAAGTATTGCTCCGTTTCTTCTCTAACATACTTTCAATGCGAACTCTAGACCAGTTACTGCAAAGTCAACGAACTCAACCTGGTGTAAAGTAAGTACAAAGGAGCAGATCAGGTCCTGTAGGGGATCAGAGAGCTACCCCAAATTTGGATGGTTAAACCAGATTTTTATTAATCCAGCTCTTCTTTTGTTTTCTCTATCCCCAAACTATTTCTTGGTAGAAAATTGATGGTTCATGGTTCTGCTCACTGTGTATGTTTTTGATGAACTGAGATGAGCACTTCACCCTGCACTGGATATAGTGAGCTGGGTTTGGCTGCTGACTGCAGACAAAAAGGCATCACTGGAAGCAGATAAATAACAAATCTTAAAGGTTGGAGGGTAAGGCAGCTAGACAAGAGCAAGCACACACAACCGGATGCCAGGACCAAGACACATAGTTGTGAGGAATTCAAAATCTGATTGAAATCCCAAAAGATATCTTTATTTGGCACCATGGTTCATCTTTATTTTAAACATGAGCATGGTCTCTCATATTTGGGTCTGAATCTTCAAAACTCATAGGGTTTGGATCGAATGTTCCAGTTCAGTCCTACTCTAAGGGAATCTAAGGTTCCCAGACATTTTCCTATAGTTTTCTCTTTCTGCCCTCTCTGGACAGTTTAAAATCTATCTTTTACTAGTCCAAGCACACTCAGATTCAAAGATATTATTTCCAAGTTGCATATTTCCAAGAGCTACATGTCACAGAACGTGACGAACACAGAAATCTGTAGCGTGGGTGGATTTGTGAAAGAAGAGCTTTTGAGTGTGGCCTGCCATTCAACTCTGCACCTGGCAAAGAGTGAAAACAATCCTAGCAAGCCAACTAAAACAAAACAAAAAGCAGGAATGGAATCAGCAATCTCAGGGCAACTCTTGCCACAACCCTCCTAAAGTTTCACAAATCCCACATTCCCCCCAGCTGGAAGAGCAGCCAGGTTTCTGTCACTAACCGAAGCCACCAGCGTTTGTGTGACTGGCCATCTCCCCAGTGAGGATTACTGAGGTAATGGGCCAGTTCCCGCACTGGTGTAAAGTGGCATCACGCCAATCATGACATACCAGCAAAGGATCCAGTCCATAGGTTTTTGCATCTTAATAGGCAGAGGCGGAATTATTTTGTCTCTGCAATTATTTCTGACTAATTTCTGCCATTATACCTCTTTGCATCCAGCACACCCCTGGGGAAAAGTAGATTAGTTCTCTGGTGATATCAAGCTAAGGCACCAATTAAAACAGAGGTTATTAATATAACACTGAAAAATATCATCTAATTTCATAACACTTGAAATTCACATTCTGCTCCACACACACCCACTTCAGTAGAATTTTGAAAATAAGACAATTTTTGGAACAATCTGCAAATAACGATATTAATAACATTCAGTAAATTGATGGCACACCCTTCCTTGGATGGCTATGTTCACTCCTCACTCCATTTCAAAACCAGACGTAGCGGAAATAAGCAGCCTAAGAATGGACAAGGAAAGGTTTTAGATTCAGAGAAAGACTTCCATATGATATTGGTGAAAAGACTTGATTTAGTGAGAAGATCAGGAAAAGTGAGCAGCAGAGAGCATAGCGCATGTGTTCTTTTTTTACCCTTATAACAGGAACATCAGGTAAAGATGAATGAAATCAAATTCAAAACCAATTAAAAAAAAAAAAATTCTGTTTCCTACACAGCCCACAACCAAGTTATGGAGCTGATTGCCTCATATAAAATATCACTGATTTAAGTACTTATAAAGATCCAAAAAAGATTAGTCATTGGCATTTATAATCAAAACAATAAGTTACAAGAAAAAGATAAAAATATGGTTGGGCACATGCCAAGTATTAACTGCCTGAGATAAAAATACCTCACGTGCAAAATGCAATTCCACAGTTATAGAGTATCATGTAGGGTTTCTTCTGAAGTCTCTTGGCTGGCTACTGACAGCGGCAGGATATTGGACTAGAAGGTTTATGGATCAGATTTGCTAAGGCAATTCATAATTTCTTATCTAGTGATTCAGAGGGCAATAGGTGAAGTACTGTGGTGGTGCCAGTCAGGGAATCACTGAAACAGGTACCAAAAGCATTTTGAGCAAAGATGTCAGTGAATAAGGATTAGACACCTGAAATAATTTTTTTTTTTTTTTGATGGAAAATAGGAGTCATGTAATGGAGGAAGCCGAGGAATGTGTGCACCGCTGCTGCTCAAACTGTGTCCAGCACAAAAACACAAGATTTCTGGCTCCTGGCACCTTTTGTGTACACTAAAATAAAAATCTGTAGATGTTCAACTAGTGAGCACATAAAGGCTACACACATACACACACACACACACCCTTCCCTCCCATAGCAAAAAATACATACCTCTGCTTCTCAATTTCATTTCCAGAAAAATAGTGTCAGGCTGCCAAAAGAAGGAAAAACTAAAGATGGGCTGCAAAGTTTCCCTGTCCTGCAGAAAACTGAGATAAAAAGAAAAAAAAGAAAAAAAAAATCATCAAACTAATTGTGCAGTGCAGAAAGTGACATTCTGCATTTTTTTCCTCAAGAGTTACAGACAAGAACAGTGTATAACCTGGCGGTCAGAGCATTTTCCGTGGATACAGAGACTTAGGGTCATGTCTGTGTTCTGCCTGATTCAATATGTGATCAACTAGGCTCTCCTTTCAGTTAAAATATCCCACCTTTCCCGAGATACCTTTTCTGAGAAAAATGTCATCAAAACCATTAGGCCCTTGTAAAAAGTTTGAATTTCAATGAAGAACTTTATTTCAATAACAAGGCTTCCCTTCAAACAGACAGCAATTAGCTTTAACAGGGACAAAAGCTCTGAAACACCACTCAAAATATTTTGCTTTTCTTTCTGCACCAAATCCAGCTACACCAGAACACCCTAACTATTCGGTGTGACAGCTTTTCCGTAGCTTAACAGTTTGTTCATCTTCACCTGCGTTCTCTCAAAATTACTATGGGCTATAGGACATGATCGACAACAAAAATAAACTAGCCAGTACAAGCACCACCATTCCTGCCAAAAGCCCCTCATAGAACTCATCCTGAGATCTGCATTTATGAAATTACACAAGTCCTTTTTATTTTTCTAGTTATGGAGGCACCTCACAGTGCAGGGTAAAAGCAGTTGAGTGTATCAGAATCATCTTCTTGATCCAACTTTGCTAGATACCAGTTCAATTTATGAGCCTTCCTTAAGCAATCACGGATTCTCATTGTGAGCCGCTATTCACTGAATGGTTCAAATAAACAAACACAGTCTGGATGAAAACAGTTTGTGGTAACTTTTGCTTTAAACATTCATGTTGTGTGTTCAGCCACGGACGGTCATCCTTAAAGCTGGATTTTGCTCAGCAGCTCCCACCTAGTTGCAGATGATACCGTAGATCTTGGTGTAGACAGCACCCACCCCCCCACCCCCATTTTTATCAGCAGCTCTGAGGCGTGTCCTTTCATAGCAGAGAACACCCCAGATGAAGAGTTAGTGTTGAGATGAACACACACCAGCTCTTCCCATGAGTGCCAGTTCCACCATTAGCAAGTGAGTAATAGAAATGTTCTTTTCTTTTTTTTCCTCAAAGTGACTCCCAGTTATTTCATATTATATTATAGTCAAGTCTATAAGTAAGACTATATTATATTTCAGTCACTTTTTCAAATTTGGCACATTTAGTAAAATAAAAAAAGATCCAAAGCTATTTATAAGTTCATGATAAATTAGCACAGAGTAATTTTTATGGCTACACTCACAAACACAGTGGAAGAAGAGGAGATGGTGACACTAATTCCTACTCTACCCAAGAAGCCCCTGCTAGGTTGAGGTGCTCATCAGGAACATGGGAGACATCTGGCTTTTCTACTGAAAGGAGCATGAACTATTAACCCTCGCCACCCAGGATGATACACAATCTCCTCCGTTACTGGGGGGTTAGAAAGGAAAGTTCTCCATCTTCCTTGTAGGATCTTGCCTCTTTGCATCAACAAACACACTGTGCATCAAGAACTGCAGCCCATGTGTCCCACTTGTGAGATGAATGTCCTAAACCTATGTTAAAGAACGAGTTTTGTACCCCCTATAAATAAAAGCTCAGTGCCAGTAGAGGAAAGGCATGTCATTTTCCACCAAGCAATTGTTAGAGTACTCTCCCAGGAGGTAACATCACTTTCCCCGACACAGGGGAAGAAATCAAACATGGATCTCATACATCTATTGTTCAAAAGCCTCTCCCCACCACAAATCTCTCCCTTCCAAGAAATATGCAGATATTTCATGTCTTATCAAAACAGTATTGTTTTGAACGAAAAAAACAAAGCCAGAAAAAATACAATATTTTTGCCTACATCCAAATAATTTCTCACCACACGGGGTTTTTTTGGCCTATTCAAGACACAAGGTGCACTGGTTTTGTAGGTGGAAGCAATGGTGTAGCTGTACTAACACAACATAAAAATACCAGTTTTCCAAGTGAGTGTCCATGAGCTTACTGCTTCCTTATTAGACGTGGTCCTCCAGAAACCCCAACGTTTCTTCTCCCCATCTCTACAAAAAGTTTTGATAGCATCTTCATGAACGTTGCCAGGATGAACGCATTCGCACCAAAACACTTCACTTTACTGTCAAGGTGAGAGAACATTTTCTAAAAACCTGTAAAAGTCGAGGGGGATAAGTCCACTTATTTCCACTATTCACTACCAGTGAACTAGATTACATGGGGCCAGTCAGAAATTCTGTTCCTCTGGCTTCCCAAATTCTCTTGTCTCCCTTGCCTAGAACCTGTAACATGTCCACAGTCACCCTGGTAGAGTTGTGTCTTTTTCTTACTTAACCAGCTTATTTATATTTTTCCACTCCCAATCCAGTCCTCCTTGGTCAAAAGTCATCTTCAACATAGCTTAATAGCAAGAAACATTCCGCAAAGGCTGCATAGCATTATTTTGTTCTTAACATACTGGGAAATAAAGTGTGTGGGTTTTGGATTCTAGGATCCAGACCATCTGTTAAACCTATCAGAGGTCTGAATTCTAATTTGCTGTTGATTTAAAAATAGTCCCAGCATTACCCTGTCATTTTCTGTAAATTATATATTATTTAGTTTGCCATTTTTAAATATTATAGCGTCTTCTTCTCTCTTCTCTTATGGTTTAATTTAGATTCCTTATCATCTGCACAAGTACCACTCTTCCCTCCCAGTAACTGATCCCCGTCTCTGTTCTATGCCAGGGAACCTACCAGACTACTCACAGGCTTGAAAGCTGGCTCAAAACCTAAAGCTAATGTTATAAGCTGAATACAACTTCATCACTGCTGCAAGATGTCATGTCCGTATAAAGAGCAAAAAGCAATAAAGTTTATTTCTTCTGCGGATTTCATCGGTTTACCTATCGTCATCATACTAACAATATATCTTGCAGTAAATTGTATTACTACTTTAGAGACCAGCAATTAAGGTATCCTTGCCACAGTATTAAACTGACAAGCTTTGGAAAAAATTTCCTAGAGAGCCTCAATCTGCATTTTTCAGAATTAAGATGAATCTCATTCTCATATTTTACCTTTTGCAATGGACTCAGCATATCTCTTTGTGGACTCTGCCATGGTATTGCCCTCTCAGGCCATCCCACGATGTTAAATGTGACCTATTTTCTCAGAATGTAAACAAAAGGGCTTCAGCCCACTCCTAATGGATATGCAAGAAGCTAGTTCTGCCCAATATAATACTGGCCTTTTCTGCTGAAATGGCTATCAGCTAGAGCAAGAAACACCAGATGGTTTAGTCGTATTGCAGATCACCTGGGTGCTTCTGTAAAGTCCTACAGAAGTTGCTTTTATTTGTATTTACACACATCACAGAAACGAACGTTGCTGTTTTCAAGCTCTGGTTGCAGCAGGGGACAACGCAGGCTCATCCAGCAAACAGGAACAGAAACTGGGACTGATTTAGGTTTAAACAAACCCGACGCTGCAGGTCCCCACTGGCTCAGCTTAGTAAGGGATGGCACAGTAGAGCTTTGTGAAGATCAAGGCTTGTCACACTTACTTGTTGTCTAACCCCAGCCAGGGAAAGGCAGACTCAAGGTCCACATTCTTTCTGAAATCTTCTTTTCAAGGTCCACTCTTTCTGAAAACAGTGGCGTACATAGATATTTTATTTCCTGGCACATTCCTGCCCTCTCACTTCAGAGACTGGATAGGAAAGAGTACTTGGCCCGAAGGGGAGTATGTGGATGCTCTATCTTATTAATTATTCGTGAAACACACACATCTAGCACAGTGATTCTCAAACATGGCCAGCGTACAATAAATTTATTTCTCATTACTCAGTTGTATTTTGGTTTAGCTATCAAAACTGCAGCTGTCATGAATTTGTGCGGCTGCAGATGCGGCCACATTAAAAATGAATTGTGTTCAGCGGGTTACATACAAGTAGCTCCTGCCCCTACGAATTCCCAGACTAAGCAGGACGACAGACAGACAACAGGTGAAAAAAAAGAGAAGGAAAAACAAGGAAATAATCATCTGACAATTCTTGGGATTTTATTTAACACTTTAGCTGACTTTAATCAATCCCAAACTAGGCTACCTTGGAGTTATCATCCCTGCGTGTGCAGATCAACTCTGCCTCTCAGGCACACTGAAACCAAACTCTAAACATCTGTGTAACATTCACTGCTGATAATAGACCTACTGCAAACTGTGTAATCCTCAAGACAGTTCTTCCCCCAGCATCTAAGTTTTCTTATTACAGATGACTAAAATTGCAGTGATAAACACCAAAAATCAAACCAAAGGGATGTTATTAGATGCAAAACCAGCACTACACCCCTCCGTACACCGAAATCAACCACTGCTCCAAGTGCACCCCCCAAGATTTGGCCAGTTTGTCTCATCGGTGTTTATAATACAAAAATCTTTTAAAATTATAGATCTCAGCCCTTTAGAATTGCAAAGATCGAACGTCACAGTTTCGTCCTCTTTTGTACAGCAGCCTTAGAAAGGACATGCTTATTGTTACGTGAAATGGTTTTGGGGATTACAACCGAGAACTATCATCTACTGACCCCAGCACTGGGAATGCCAAAAATTCCTGCCACTGAGACCATTAGTCACGGAGTCTCTGGATTGCAGACAGAGATTGGTGCATCTCCCAGAAGTTCAAATTACCATATTTTTCCACATAATTTTAAATCTCCAGCTACAGATTTGAAGAATCTAACTCATTCTTCAGCCACTTTCTCTTTCCACGTCATGAAAGCACAATGCAATCTGAGAGAAGTACTTGTCCACATTTAATGAAGATGCATTTGGAGTCAGGACCAAGGCTTCTAGGAAATGTACCACAACAAGGAGTTCAACGTGGCTGGCTCCTACTGTGCTTCAGTGAAGCTCATGTGACAAAACATATCTATTCTGACAAACAAATTACTGGGGAGAAATCATCAATGGAAGAGTCATTTCACCCTGCCAACTCTTCCAGGGAATTGAAGACTAAGAAGGTAAACAGAAAAAACAAGAACAGTATAGATGAGACGGGAGAAAACAAGCCATGCAGTAGTAAAACGGGCAGTGGCAGCAACCTTCATAGAGAAGCAAATGGGAATTTACCACTTTCTCTGAGGAGTTTTAATTCCTTCGTGGATCAACTCAATGTTACAGCAGCTTCTCCTAATACTCGATGTACTGAACTTTAGCTGCATGCTGACGGCTGGACCCGAGAAAGCCACAGCGACGGGCGTTTGGCAGGCCTGCTCCGACAAACGCCGTGCCCCGGCTGCTCAGCCCACCAGCACGCTGCAGCTGGAGCAAGCTCCAAGAGCTGCCCCCATCCTCATTCCTGAGCTGGCATTTGCTTAATGTCAGAGGCAGACACAAGAAGGCCGCGGCAACACACGGTGGTGGCCTCCGGCAGACTCTTTAAACCATAAGTGTACACTAAGACTTTGTTTTGGCCAGACTCTCGTTTGGGTGGTTTATTTTTACTACTTTTTAATTACTCTAATTGAAGGGGGAATATTTCCCTTCGTTTCTCCCATCCAGCGCTTCACCTCCTCCCACCCGCTTCTCCCTTTTATGCCTCTGCCTGCAAACTCCTCTCTTAGTCATATCGCTGCGTTAGGCTGAAGGCTGGTTGGGCCTTCCCCCTCCCTGCAATTCTGTTGGAAAATAGAGAACAGATGAATTTCATTAACTCCCTTGGCTTGTAGGTTGACACACCCTACTATTCGTAAACACAGGGATTAGCTAAGTCCTTCTAATAAACAGAAGAGTGAAAAAAAGATCTGTCCACTATTTGTTTAAGGGATTTTGTGTTTACAAAGGAGAAGGGAGCATATGTGAGCAAACCTGCTATTTAGCCCTGATTGAAGGAGGGTGAAAGTGGCCCAGGATGAGGAGAGAAAGGCTCTCCTCACTACCACTTGAGCTTCAAGAGAGTCCCCTCTACATAAAGGCTGGCAACCATGCCCTTGCACGGTCAACCTTCACAATCCTGTATGGACCAGCATCTTTGCAGCTCTTGCAAATACTTAGCTAGAGCATTTTTTTGCTGGAAACTGCAGCTAGAACCCAGACCTGCACAGTAGTCTCAACAGGCAATTAACGGGACTAATTTCATTGCTCTTCTGCGTGCATTGAACTAAACAGCACAAAGCAACGCTCCCCGTTCTGGTAGATGAAAGAAGGTGAAATGCCTCCGTGCTCTCAGATGGTGTGGAAAGGAGCAGGCTCTTCCAGAATAACTTGGGAAGCATTCAGCACCTGCTTCGCTAATGCAGAACAGACTTCCAAATCCCCTGCAGATTTTTTGCTCAACATTTGATATCCATTTTTCACATCCAATTATTAATCTGCATATACTGAATTCTTTGGTTTCTGCAGATCTGCCTGATTATTTAAGCCCTGAAATAAGAAGGCAGAAAATGAGAGAGAAAATGAAGAACTGATTCCCAGATGGATGCTAAAACTGGGAGGGAGGTGGGGGTACACAGACTAAGTCATTATAATTCAGGATTTATTTCTCGTACTGCAGCCTTACTAAACAAACATTTGGATCAGAGGAGGCAGGGTGGTTTGGGATTTAGTAGTGATTTCTGTGAAGGATCCTGATTTATTCCAAGTTCTCAACACTAAAGCCTCACATTTCAAGGTTTTCCCCATCCTCTGTTTTTCGGGACCCTTGGCCTCATTTTGCATTTCAGCTCTTAGAGGAAGAACCATACTTTAAAATACATCTATCACTACTGATCAGACGTAATGGAACACCTTTTATTTTTAATGCCATCAGGAAATGCACTGTTACAGGCATTCCCAAAACCAGTGAAAGCAAAGAAGTCTACAAAATAATCTCAAGAGATCAGTTTGTAAAAAGACACTTCTGTGGATAACCTCAGGTTCTTCTGGCCAGGAGACTAAAAGTCTCATATGAGTTTTTTGCATGTCTGTCTTTTTACTAATGCATTTTGAATTTTCACAAAACCCCCAAATAAACAAGTCCGTTCCTCTTTTAAAAATGTTTTCATTTTCTGATAAGGAATCAGATCCTGCAAAGGTCAGAAGCAGTACCAGCAGATTAGTAGGTGCTTCCACTGATTGCAACTGGGTTATGCAAAACACATCTCATTTCCTTTGAGCTCTCAAGCCAAGGTTTGAATACAGAGAGTGAGCAAATATAGCAGCACAGCTGCTTTAAGCTTCCTCCGATCCTCACTCATAATGCCTAAGTGGTGCTCCTGCACCAAACTGTGCAGCGATCAAAAGCAGCTGATCCAGAGTTTATCAGAATGCTACTGTTTAAATTGCACTTGAGTTTTTACATTTTCCCCTGGTATATTTTACTGGGGCCCTTGTAAATCTGATAAAATGCTGGAGCAACTATAGCTCAGTGTTGCTAATGTTTCCCTTCACAATTTTTTCTGATGCTCTTCACTGCCTCCTGTGGTCATTGGGGTTGGCTGCCTCTAACTCAGAAGGAATTCTCTATCTTATTTCCATCTTTCAATGGATCAGAGTGACACACATAACAGCCTTCATGTGTATATCCCAGAGTGCTTAGCACTCATTAAAATCAAATGAAATAAGAGAACATAAATTGCAAAGCAAGGCAAATGAAATAGTTCTCTAAGACTTTAGTTAAAAACACTCAACAACTCAGATCCACAACAAGAGGGTGAAGGGAGGAGGAAGCCACTATTAGATTAATTCAATTGCTTTATCCTAACAGGAAAATAAAAAAAAACCTGGGGATGAAGGGCTTGCTAACTAGGTGGCATATAAGATAACACACTGACTCACCTTGAGTAGTTTTTCAGGTCACATATGGCCAGCTTAATTCATGGAAAAGATGATAATGTTTACTGCCAAGCTTTAGGAACCATGCGAGTGTCTAAGATCAACAACCATTCTCCCAACCCTGCCTAGCTGCCTATGCACCCAGCTTCCAGCACCCAGCCACCCGCAGGGGCTGCGACCCACCCGCTTCTGCAGAACAACTACAGAGAAGTTTCCTACTGGCCTTGTGGTAAGTTCTGATTTGATTGTCACCTGTGCTCAACAGGAAAGCATGCATCAAATGCAGCGTGTTTAAGATCAGATCATTACCATCCAGTTCAAATAATGCTGCTTGGAAACTCCTTGGGTCCCACTTGTAGAAAACCTGCTCATGGTTGTAAGCCCGTTAGCTCAGAGGAGGTTTCAGCCGTAAGGTTGCCTGTCACGGACTAGACTGCAGGGTTTTCTGATGGCAGGGATGCGAAGCACATGCCTTCTCAAGGCTACATTGCATTCCAGCAACGACTATCAAGTAGTATTTAAAGGAGCTGCTGTTTTAAGCATGCAGTGATTGTGTACTCTGTTACTCCATAGCATTAAGTGTGTCCGGTTCACCTTACGTGGCGGAGACAGCAAGCAAAGCTGTTAAACTCTCCTCCTCAAACTTACAAACCTCTCCAAAGCAACATCTCTGTACATGAGCAGCCTTGCTCCAGCTGAAACAGCTCTACTTATCCACGTTAAGCCTGCCATGCAGGAGACCATTTCCTCTTATTTTCCCCCCATAAAAAGTTAAATTATTTAATAAAAAAAAAAAAAGAAGAAAAAAAAAGAAAAAAGCAACATTTTCTTGAGTGGTTGCAGGTCACTCTGGATCAGCGAGGTTTAACTTTAGTGTGTTGTGATGAAATATTAATACCGAGTCAGTGTGTTTATTTCTTCAAGCGTCTGGAGCCGCTGAGTGTTTATGCCTCACGATTAGCAGGAAGTGTGCCCATGCATAGCAGCCCCGTACTTAGAAAGTCCGAGATTTCAGCGTTTGAAGACTGTCCATGGCAAATCAGCTGCATCGGATTGTGTGTCAGTTCTGCTGTGAGACGGAGAGTTGGTCCCACGAGATTTCAATCCCATAACAGACCAACAGATTGTCAGGTTAATAACGGTGTTAGAAAGGCATGTTTCAGTCCGTTCATTTCCACTGCAAAGTATTTGGACTTACCTGAAGCAAGCAAAATTAGGCCATAAACTTAGCAGCTGAGATGGAAAGAGGGTCCCAATTTATTCTTTGTGACAGCAGATACCCTCTGGTCAGATATAGCTTGCTTTATGTTTCAGCATCTAATGTCTAGCTGTTAAAAAGATAGAAATTCAGGTCTCTAAGTTTTGAATAAAATATACGAACTCATCACATGGTAAATGGGCACCGTTCGGTGGGTTATAAAAGATTTCCAGCGCGCCTCTTGTAAGACGCAGCCACAGCAAATGCTCAGCGAGGTGGGGCTGGGAGAATTGTTTGCACAGGAGGCCGGGACGCCGAGCGTTGAACGACTGCCAGGAAATCTATAGCCTCCCTCAAA
Source organism: Burhinus oedicnemus (assembly GCA_008921705.1). Classification (NCBI taxonomy): domain Eukaryota; kingdom Metazoa; phylum Chordata; class Aves; order Charadriiformes; family Burhinidae; genus Burhinus; species Burhinus oedicnemus. Next base: position 134,754 of record VFFE01007566.1, read on the forward strand.
CCCAGCCTGCACCAGTTCACTCCATAAACATGCAGGACAGGAAGCCACTTGCCTTTCCCATTTGAAAGGTTAGAAGGGTCTTAAAGGAAGGGCAAGCGTAGGAGCAAAGGCAAACGTAAAGGAAAAAGGATACTGCAACGTCCTGCCCCAGTTTCACAGTCTGTTTGGGGGCAGATCCACTTCCCCTGTTCCTACAACAAGTGGAAACAGGATTTGTATTTTGGCTGAGAGTCTCTCTCGTGTCATTTACGGGGGGCCATCTCCAAATTAGTCTTTTTAGGCGGGTGTTTCTCCAAATGGATGAGTCACGAAACCAAGGTCCTGGCCCCACAGCAATGTTCAGTCTAGATTTCCTTGCTATAGTTTTGTCTGGCACTGGCAGTTAGTGCCAAGGCGGTTAGAGCTGCTTGAAAGGAAATGCAAGCTACGAGACCAGTTTGGCTTTGCTGTACAGGAGGAAATACAGTACAATGCATTACAGCTTACTACACAGAGCAATTTTCCTGCAAACAGGAGCCCAAGATGCCTTTCCGAGTGAAATACAAAATGTTCGCGTGCTGAGAGAAGAGTTCGCAGACATGAGGAGATTCTTATGGGCCACCAGGAATCTCTGCATGTGCAGAGATTGATGGGAAAAATTTACAATGCAGAAAGGTAAGGGGACGCTGCTTGGCAAAGCTGCCAAGGAGGTGGCTCACACTGACAGCGATTAGATGTGACTGAGTGGACAGAGGGAAGCCAGCGCTAGTTGCCATGGGAGGAACACACGGATAAGGTTCCTGAGGAACGATGATGTTTCAGAAGGGCTCGCTGTCACACAGGGAAGGATGAGGCAGGCTCAGAGCAGCAAAATCAGCCTGTTTGGTCTTGTGTCTGTGCTCATATTTGGTGTTCAAGTGTGGCATACAGGTGACATAAGCACGGCATTCACACTGGCTGCGTTCATGTCTAGGGGATCCTTGCTGACATTATACAGCAGAGTTTCGTAAAACACTTGAAGATGATTCAATGCTCCACCAACTGCAATCTAGTCTATATACACACTGGTGTAGAGGATTTTTAATTCTAGTCCAGTTATGAACAAAAATTAATGGACATGATTAAAAAATTGACCATCTCTACTACCTTAAAGGCATAAGTCAATAAATATTCCTTTGTAAAGAATGGTGCCAACTTCACTGACATTATACACACCTCAGTATATATGAAACTAATTTATACCTGCGGTATACAGCTGTGTAAATTCGAGAGCTCTTGCGATCCTACAGGATTGTAATCATGAAGGTAGCAGCACGGTATTCAGAATGGCGTCTGGTTCCGCCCTTTTAAGAATTCTTTTACATACCTGAAAAAGAGGGAAAAGGCAAATAATCAGGCAACTTTAAGAGCCCCTCCAAAAGTAAAGATATGTATGTAGGCAGAAACACACACAAAGAGATTATTTCCACTTGACATAAACACTTGCAGTGTAAGTAGTAAGACACACACACACGCACACACAAAGAGGAAAAAATAAATGAGATAAGTCATAATAGTACTACAATAAAACTATAAAGCAGGAGACTGCTCCAGGCATTTGACATGCATCTTGGCACTTTTAATGAGGGAAAACAAAAGGCTCAAAGTGCATCCTCAAGAGCTTATGTGCGTGTGCATGTGAATGTGTGTGTGAGAGGGAGAGAAGGCGGTGATGGCTCTCCAGGGGGAGGAGGATGCTGTTCACCGAGGCCCGTCAGGTAGCAGTAAATCTCCACCGTCGGGCGCACCCCGCCTTGCTCCTCACGCTACATTAGGCATGTTGTACTCCCTTTGGTTTATGGAGGGTTGTGGTGCTAAATGAGCTAGAACAAGAGCTGCAGCATCAGGGGATCTAGTGACTGTCTCCACCGAGCAGCTCCACTAAGTGAGGATTTCTCCATTTCCCTCTTCCTTGCTTAGGATCGTGCCAGGAAAGGAGTCAAACACCCACCCACCCCCAATTCCTGCAAGTGATTTAAGCACACCCCAAGTTTCTGGTCCTGCATTCCAGGCTCTAGGAACGGTGTCATTTATCTCAGCTGTCATTAAAATGCAGCTTTGTGACTTTTCTCTTAATTTGCTAGCCTCTACTTTGCAGAGAAGCAGGGCATCAGCAATCTCCTACCAAATGGCTGGCATTTTTGGATGGACAGGTCACATGGCAGCACTCTGGAAAAGCAGAAATATGGGTAAGCATACCTTAAACCCAGGGGTGGAGTGTAAGACTCAGAGCTGCTGCTGCTGCCCTCTGGCATTCTCAACCCAGCCTGGAACCAGCTTTCATCCCGTCCCTCCCTCCCTATCCTTCAGTTGCCTCTTGACCTTTCGGTATTTTAAATTGATTCACTTTCATTTTTTATTATCTTTAACTAACAGCCACAGTTCAGGCCACCGCTGTATTATTTTCATGCCGTAAAAGATCAAGAGCAAGTTTTGCACAAGTGCGTAGGCCATGCAGGAATACGGGTGGGCAAAAATCCAAAACCAAGTCGTTTGCCAGACATTCATAACATTTCAAAACATGTTTTCATGTCACATTGAGGCAAAAAATCAAAACGTCTTAATGGAAAAAAGAAATTAGATGGGATGTTGGAGTAAACCAGCAGTCTGTACGTTTTTAATGTACTGAATGTGGATTCAAGTTCCTTCTCGAAACTAAAGATGCAGCTTCGACCTTTGGTTTTCAGAGCACTCCATTATGGGACTCTAATTCATCTGATAGCTGCGGAATTCTGACCAATATTATGAAAACGTCACTTTAACAACCACACTGTTGTCTGCGTTAGGGAACAGATATCTGCACTGACAAAAACACACACAATAAGAAAACATAATCTGAACTGGACCTACAGGATGATTAGTTTAGTATTAACTACTACATCTCAGAGAATTCGTTGCATTTTTTGTCAAAATCTAACCAATGCTTAGCTATACATGAGGAGCAAATAGAAAGTTAGCAATTGAAAAATCCAAAAACTAAACTTCATTTTACCATCATTGACTCCAAGATCTTGAATACCACATGCAGTTCTAGTTGCCTCAAAGAAATTTAACAGCAGAATTACAAAAAGTACAAGAGAAAAAGCAGCAGGGTGGAACAGAGATAGACAGGAAGGACCAGACAGACTAAACAGACTTCTAGAAAAGAGGGATGACTAAGGAGGGATCACAATAGAGGTCTGCAAAACCAGAGATCAGTAACAACTACAAGACCATCACCCGTATGAGGACAGTTATTAGGAAATGGTTATTCACTGGTTCTAATCAAGCAAGAACTAGGGATTACCCAATGAAACAGACAGAGGCCTTCAAGCTACAAAAGAAAGGCTCTTTTCATCCTATACGTATTTAAATTGGCACTTGTTGCTATGGAATGTTCTGAAGTCCAGAAAATATGAACACTTTAAAAAAAAACAGAATTAGAGAGTTTCATGAGGACAGGTTGGCCCATATGGACAATACTAAGTATTTGCTGAGAGCCTGGGGTACATCAGGACATGCAGTCATGGTCTTGTCGCTGGAAAGGGTGCACCTATCTTGGGTGTCACAGGCTTTTGCAGCACAGCTTCGTGTAATTGCAGGACCAAGGTAACCAAACATGCCACAAACTACCCGTCTGCCTCCCTAAACACAGACAGGCACCCTCAGATGCGCAGGGAAAAGTAAGTCAACTGCAGGGCACCTGAGTTTCAGCTGATCATAGGAGGTTTTAGCCTGTAACCTCCTGTACTTCCCCCTTTATCTGAGAACGCCAGGACCTTCCCTTGCTCAGGATAAAGACCTTCTGGAGCTGTATGTTTTTCGGACACATATGACATGGTATCTAGAAAGCCAAACTGCTAACCAACACCACCACCACAGTAGACTTTTAACATAACTTTATATAGCTCAGAATTCACAATTTCAGGAATGAAAAACAGTATAAATCTTTAAAATGCCTACCCTGATTCTGATATGAAGCCAATTTTGTTGGCACTGGGAAAGAAAAAAAAAAAAAGAAAACTTATTTCATTGTTACCCTAATACCCTGTAAAGTTTTAAAAAAAATAATAATAAAAATCCAAAGACCCAGGATGGAGAAAACCATTGCGGAGGTTTAGTTCTGATTTCTTCCCACTCTCACAATGCCATTTGTTCATACAGAAGCAGCATTCTCTACAAATATCCAAATTATTGCAAGTCTTGATGGCTATAATCACCCATATGGAGGGCATTATGATAGCCCACCAGGACAAAAATAAGGAAAATGATTTAGAGGCAATGCTTAGCAGAACATATCGTATCCCACCCTCTTGCTTCCTGACCATCTTGGTAAGAAAGTATTTGCTTGATTGCTTTAAGAAGTTCTTGGCCACACCTCATTTAACTTATTTTCCAGATCAATCAGGTCAAGTCCCTGAAAAATCCCCTCAGGTTGCCTTTTTAAACATTGACTTGTTGCCTTTTAAGCAAACAAAATAGAAGTTTCCTTTTCAGCTGGCATGAGCTGGAGTCCAGATGCAGGGCTCCAACCCAAAAACAGCATACAGCAAAGGACCCACATACCAAGCAGGATGACTGATTTTTGCCTGCACTTCCCCTCCCCTTTTCTTCCTGCCTTGGGAAATATTTGGGATGCACAAGTAGACAGCCTTTTTTAGACATCGCCTGCTTCTAGGAAGAAAAGAGCGGGTGAATGGATACAATAGGCCCAGAAAGTAGAGCTGTTTAATCAAAACCAGTCACGAACAAAAGAAAGCCAAGGAGCCCAGGAGGATAATTATATTTCACACATCAATTAACATTCTTTTGCTGCCACTTAAGAAATCCCATTTAATTGCCCTGCCTAAGTCCTGATTGTATAAGATGTCGTACCGAAGGTGAATTGGCAACAGCGGAGGGTGCCATGTTATAGAAAGCATACAAAGCTGTATCAGTAGAAATTCTGTCTTTCTGGTGTGTTAACCCTGCCTGTTCACTTGCGTATATAGTACTAACGCGTACTGAGCCTTAACAGGATCACAGGCAGTGATCCAAAACCTAATCTCAGCCACCCTACAGTACTTACAACGTCAGCTCTTTATATTCATATCACAATAGCAGCTAAAGGCTTCAAGAGATCTATATAAACATAACACTTTCTCCCTGATAATCTTAAAGGCAAGGAAGAGGAAGCATGCCTTCACTGAAGGCAGGGAACTCAGCCTTGGACAGATTGAGCAATTTAATTAAGCAAGGTCATGAGAGAAGAGCTAGGAAGTGGCCGCAGATCTCTGAGTCTTAGTTTCTTAATATCAAGTATTTTTCTTTCACTGGGATTTCTGAATACTACAGTAAGAGGAAAAACAAAAAAGTGATCATCATCATCATTCTTAAATCCATTTTTCATTTAAAGAAGAGGGTGTTTGGGAAAAGGTCAATATGACCAGTGTTTTACAAACATAAAATACATTTTTCCAACGCATAGAAACATCAAAAAAAGAAAAAGTTTGAAAGGTAAGCAAACCATTTCTACTGGAAAATCCGTGAAAAAGCAAGCCAAAATATTTTTATGGTTATTTATTGGAACACATTTAAACATTACACAGGTTGCAAGTCAACGAGCATTCTCTGCCGGCCCTCTGGATCCCACCGCAGACATCCTCAGCAGCACAGCGGCAAAACAGTTCCCAAAGCTTTACTCCCATCCCACAGCAACCCACCTCCTTCTGGGGTAAGAGTTTTGTAGCATTTTTTGTTTGTTTTTTACTAATTAGACTACATTGTTCAGAGGCCATTCTGAAATCCCCTATGCTGCCATCCCGTAGGAGCACGGACCTGCCTCACACAGCAAGACTTCATAGCAGCCAGCGCCGCGGCTTACACCAGAGTTAAACCGGGGCGGTTCATCCTTGCTATTGCTTCTCCCTTCCCCCAAATTCTGCCCAAAAGGACTTGGACTGAGAAATTGCATCTGCAAGGGCACTTCTACTAGCAGAAGTGTGTTGATTTGATATCCAACTCCTACTTCTTCCATCTTCTTAACCAATTATGCCAGCAAAACTTCTACCTTTAGAATAAGCCTCAAATATAGACTGGATAATGTAGAACATTTAATAAATTCAAAGCATGCTAACACCAAGATATCTACAGAATTACAGATTATACTCCAGCCACCCAGAACAATAATTTTAAAAAGTCTTACAGGAAAAATAAATTAACTTCTCTCCATTTAGAAAGGCTAATGAAAGCTGAATTGCTCAGTGTGTCTTTATTGGGTGCTGTATATCTGATAAAGGGAAACCATATTAAAGGTACAGCATGTTGTTATTTTTAAGTCATGTGATTTTCTCTGTCACTAAGAAGCAACAGATTTTATTGAACAAAATAGTTAAAAATGTATGGATTGTGACAGCCACCAAAAAATGAGTAAACAGGAAACCATGAAGATTTTTTTCCTGTTCTTTGAAGTGGAGATGCTTTTTTCACCTAAAAAAATACTAAATAGATTTAAATTAACTGAAAACACTACTACTTTTTTTGATTAATTGCACGATCCTTCCACAAAGTATTTGACTCCTTAGGCAGTCTCGCCATATGGACTTAAAAGTCTCCACTGATGGACTGCAGCTCCACCATAGATCTGTTTCAAATCAGCTTTCTATGCTGAGTGTCTACAGAAGGAGCTATTTATGAAAAGGGACTTAGGAACTTCTTATTTGAATGTACTGATTATTTTTTTTAAGTATTTAATTGACAATAACTTTTACTTGCTGTTATCAAATAATAATTACAATTATTAATTTCTTCTTCACACAATGTCATTCCATTTTTTATAACTAAGAGGTGGTTTTTCTAAACCAAAAAAATGAAATTTGCAGTTTATCAAACACATCTTTAGAACACAGAACAAACATTATATAAAATTTAATTAGCTACAAACTTGAGCTAAAGAAAAATACAATGTCTCCACTTTGCTCATGAGGAGAGCGACAGGGAGGATAAATCTTTTCTTCAAAGCCCTCTGGTAAATTTTGTTTGACAGGAGCAAGATTATAGCTGAGGAGTTCCTTGCTCCCCATCCAGCGCTTACTCCCCGAATTCAAGCTGCCTTCACAAGCTTCATAAAGTTTCACTGTGCGGTGCAAGTTTGTTGAATAGAATATAATCTCCCTGTTGCATCAAACCCCAGTGTTTTAAACAGGCCAGCTGGCTCCCCTCCCGACATTAAATCATGCCAGGCTCCCTGCTGCATTTCAATAGTTAACACACACATCATGCCTTTTCTCTGAACCCTCATCTTCCTGCCCAGCTACTGGGGAGGAGGGAAGAGAGGAAGATGAGAGAGCAAATGCAAAGGAAGACACGTGAAGCAGTACGTCCCCAGGCTGGTGACGCCAGAAGGCATCGTGGTCAGGGCAAAAGCACTCAGAACTAAGCACTATGTGAAATTTAGGGTGGGTGTTACAGCCGCAGTGCCCGCATGGGATGCGGCAGGCGATGGGCACAGTGGTAACCCTCAGAGCGGTACCTGCCCCGGGCTGCAGCAGACGGCAGGAGCCTGCAAGGAGGAGGCACCCAACAGCCATGCTCCAGCGCTCGCCGCAAAAATGTCATCCTAGACACTCACAGGCTACAGACTGGCTTTACGTTTCATCGTCATCCTACACCACTTCATAGCCACAGTAACAACAGGTCTGGATCTCTCCTCTCTGCGTTTAAGTGTCCAGATCCTTGCTGAGTCTGACCCATTCGCTGCTGTGAATGGTAGTCCACAGGAACGGAGCTTCACGTTCAGCGTGACCTAAAGTGATGTCTTTTAAGAAGGAAGAGAGAGGCTTTAGATCTGATTCACAGAGGTACTAAGGTGCTTGTGCTCTTTGTTTAATAAACCTGTAGAAAGTAAACAGAAAGGAAGCCCAGCCATCACTTGAGGAAACTAAAGCAAAAGATGAACTTTTGCCACCATTAAAGCGGGTGAATTAAAATAGAAGAGAAGGCCACCACGGTGTTCTTTTTTTACTGGACAAATGCACACCAGCTTTAAGGTGATATATATGCCCACTAAACCTTTAAAGCTTATTTTCATATGTAGCCAACATTTTTGTGGATGCTATTTTACATCTGCAATTTCCTCACTGAGACATGCAACTCCTTGGCTTACCCTATATACCCACCCCTCGTAGTCACAAGCCTTGTTCCTGTTATTTCTGAAAACAGACTGCAAAGGCAAAAAATGGAAGTAAACTTTTTTGTGAGTGCAAAATCCTATCACGCAAATCTCAGGCAGGCAGATCATTTCTTTGGACCTCAAGTACTAGTGATTTGTTAAATCAGCATTGCAGTAGATTAGAAAGGGAGAATTTCCAAACCTGAGCTGCGACACCAATACTGGCAGGAATTTCACAGTAATAGCCTCTTTCCCCAAATCCACAGCAGAATTTTACAGTGTACCTCATCAGTAACACAGACTATTGCAAGTGTGTCAAACACGTCCCTTGTATCTTCAGTGACTTTCAGTAGAAGATCTAATCAATCTACACCTCTGTCCTCATTTAAAGGTGTTCAATGCCTGGACTCCAAAAAATCTAAAACTTTGAAATGAAGGCTGCAATGGATAGCAAATACCACCAGGAATTAAGGACCACCGCAATCCCTGCTGCTTTCAGTACTACATTCATACCACCTTTCCCCCTTCCTTCTCAAATATAGGCACAAAACGGCACAAATATTTAAAATCAAGCAAAGAAACAAAAAGCCTCCAAACAGGCTTTCTGAAGAGTAGAGAATGCAGCCTGAGACAAGGCCCTTCCAAACAAAGGGTAAGATTAATAAACCCATGACACATTAGTCATATCTCTCAAGGCACTATAGTAAGACGCTTGGAACTATGCTAATGAGGGATATATAAGGAACAGGACAGAAAAGAAGGATGGTTTAACGGCTGAAGGACTTCACTGGGAATCGTAATGTTTGTTTTCTATTTTCAATTTGCTACAGATCTCCCGGTTGATACCAGACCAGTTACTTAATTTGCCCATCTTTTTTTTTTTTTTTAAGCAGCATAATGACAGTAGCTCTTCTTTTCCCATCCCTGCATCTCCCTCTCCAAAATCTCTTTTTTTTTTCCTGACAGATTGGACTGTAAGCTCCCTAGGACTGTCACACTGTACATCATAGACAACACACCTTCAGTCAAAACACTATTGAAATGCAAAGATTTTTGATTATGCTTTTTTCAGCAAACAGGCCTATAAGTCAGTGTCAATCACAACTCAATTTCTCAATTTATTATTATTTGTTATCAAAACCTGTTTTATTAACATACTTATTCTTACAGAATAAGTTTTCAGACCGCTTCTTAGGGAAAAAAAGAACTATTTGTTTTGTCATCATTTTTTTAATCCAAACTGGCCTCTTATGTGCAGCTCCTGTATCAGGATACATCACCCTCTGATTTAGAAAAAGACTCGATTCTTCTCACTATCGGCTGTTCAGAAAAACAGCCATGGCCTGCTGTAGTCGGATCAAGGCCAGCAGAGGCTGGGCATCGCATGCCAGGAGTCTGGACTGCAGCCCAGTCATGTTTGAGCTATTAGAGATCTAAGAACGTAAAGGGAGACAGAAGCAAATGAAAAGAAAAAATAAATAAATAAAGGAAGGTGTTTAGAGGAGGGCTGGGAAAAGAAAAAATACAGGACCTACTGGAGATTAAAACTTTGTTCGGTGTCCAAAATTCAAAAGCAGCTCTTCTGTGGGTTGGCTCCTGCTTCTCTGCAAACAAGTTGGCCCTGCTTATAACCTGTATTAATTTATATAGCCACCAGCAGTGCCAGAACCTGTACAACTCCCTGCCCTGCTGTTTGCCGAACGTTTAAGAGGCAGATCGTTTTGAGCGAATTGCTGGTCGGCCACTTGTCAATGATTTCCTTTCAGCTACTCAGGACACCTCTCTCCCTCCCCGCTGCTCGTTCTCCAGCAGAAAACGGTGCCGCCGTCCTGCCTAGGACAACCCCGGCTGAGTAACCCCAGAGGCATCCAGGCTCACCACAGAATGTCCCCGACGTGCGGAGGGAGCCCGGTCTCATGGCCAGCTCCTCCGTGCATCCCGATAAAGCAGCAAGGCACAGGGAGGAGAAACATGCATGGGAAAAAGGACGGGATCAGCCTCTCTGCTCCCTCACGCACACCCTTCGCTTGCAAACCAGCTAAAAGCCATTTTCAAACACACATCCTTGCTCACAATGAATGCAGTGTGATTCTAATTAGTCCCCAATACTGTTTGTTCATTATGGTAGAAAAAGATAATCTTCATTACGTGGCACGCCGAGGTCACCACTGTTTGAATTACACGACAGTGTGCAATGACTGCCTGGTGGATTGCTGTTAGGGACTGAGCTCCGCTCCTGAGAGCTTTCTCTCTCTCCAGTGGAAGCAAAAGAATTTACTATTTTAGCAGGTAATTGTAAGCAAATTTACGCACCTTATAGACTAGCCACCTACTGTGGGCACGTGCGACTTGTGTGAATTACAAGCCTGCAATATATGTACAACATCCTAGGGTGCTACACAAGGGTGATTACCCAGACAAGTTGAAAGCCCTTGAGTTCTCCCCACCACATGCAAAGACAGACGAAGATGAAGCCACTTGCTTTAAAATAAGCAGACAGGTGAGCAGCCACTTCCATTCCCACTCTGCTCATAGTGGTTATAACATCGCACCCACTGATGCCTTTGAGGATACACATTACAAAGCACCATTGCTTTTCAGAACATAGGTGTATTTTCTCTTTATCACTGCTAACTTTCTGCATTAATTTTTTCCAGGTTACTCCTACTAATGAGCACCTGTGAGATTCAGACTGCTTCTCTGCAAAAGCATTCAGCTGGGTTTACCCAAATCAGTTCAGTTGTCTTGTTTGCGGCCCAAACTGCTGATTCTTTCTGTATTCCCTTTGCATTGTTCTGCCTTCCTTACAGTTAACATAAATACATATCTAAAACCAGTTCAGTTCAAATGCAGGCAAGGCATTAAACACTAGGCAACGACAGATGCCAGAGTAAGGATGGATTAGCAGACAGTAAGTTACTTAATTACACCTCTGTTAATATAATGTTAGTGTTATGACCGAGGGCCCAAAATTTAGACGTGCAATTTCAGCTGGATATTTCAGTTTTTCAGAAGCGTTTCTATTCTCGTCTTGGTTTGGGACCAACACGTTAAGTGACTGAGGAGCGTGTTACAAAATCATGCGCATAAGTAGTTTCCTTGGTGAATTCATAAGAACACAGGCAATTACATACAGCATTCAAATTTTATAGTGGAATCATCAAATGTAAGTCTAACACACAATTTGAAGTATCCTGTTGTTAACTAGATAAATACATTAAATTGTGCAAACAAAACCAACAATGGTAGTAAAACAAGATGCCAGTGAGTCCCCTACAGTTGCAGAACTGCTGAAGAAATGCACTAAAAAATGAACAAATCAATAACATAATGAGCTTTTCTGCTTCATCATGTACCAATCAGGACAATAACAAGAATCAAATTGGTAAAAATATTTGGAACTAGGAAAAGACTCATTTCTTGTCATGAGCAGAGAGCTGTTCACTCTAGCATAGGCAGTAAAAGCTGCTACATTTGGGGCTCCAGTACTCCATTGACAAAGGGAGGAAACCAATGTCATTCAAGAGCCAAATCAGGTTTCCAGATTACTGCATCACGTGTGGTCTTTATGGAAACCCAGCTATTACCTCAATTTTGGACGTTGTCAAAGATGCTATATAATAATAACTTTTGGTGGTATAAAAACATTTGAATTGTAACAAAGCCACAAAAAAGCCTCAACATAAGCCATACTGCCTGGGAAGCTGGCGGAGACAGCCGTTCAGCGATCTTCCAAAAAGCAGAGTGAGCCTGATGGGACTTCATACCCTGATTCCTCACTGCGCATCCCGGCTCCAGGCACACCTAAACGGGGATGTATTTACATTCCTGCAACCAAGCGGTGTATTATTAGCAGTTCTGCTTCACCCTAAGTTCCACAAAAAATAATTTGGAAAATAGGGGGGTAAAAGGGGAGCCACCACTGGAGCCATGAGTTTAATCAGCATGAGAGGAGATGGCATGGGGGTACGCACTCAGTGTCTGCGTGTCTGAGGCACGGCTCTTAAACCGCCTCTCTGCTGAAGCAGCTCAGAGAATATCCCAGAGATTCCCAAAGCACCAACAGGGATCAGAGCTAACACCAGCAGTCTGCTCTTCACAGACTTCTATGTTGTTTTTTTTTCCTTTTCTAAACACGTTTCCAAAATCCCACTCGCAAACTTAACCCCTTTGCCAGAGCAAGAGGTGTTCTTATTTTAGGCTTGTCAAATGATTAAATTGCATTCAGTTACAGCAGAGAGGCAGCAAGCCTGAATAAAAAGTTGGGAGTGGACAATCTTCTGGGGTCCCTGATGTTCAGGTATGGTTCTCTCTAAATTTCCAGAGTGAATTTTATATGCCATAGAGCCCTGGCCTCCAGCTGCCCCTCTAAAAGGTGGTGGTTTCCTATAGATGGCATCATGCCTGCCATACCTGTATGAAGCTACACCAGGGCTTTGAAAATTATTCTAAAATATATGTTAAAATAATATCTATTATATTAGATAATATTGAGTTAACTACCTTTCTTCCATCCTGACTGCAGAAACAAAGCTATTTTTAAGGCTATGTTAAGAAATTGCATGCAAAGTAGTTACATCTGGCGTAGAGTACACTTGCCGTTTGCTCCAGAAACATACAGAAACAAGCTTGACTCCCCAAATTTTGCCATGGTTCACCTAAGTTACACGTACTGATGCACTAGTGTAAAGTTCATGAAACTCTACAGTAGCAATCCAGAGTTTGGGCATTTGCACTTTGAAAATACACAGTTTATTTTTGTCGCAGAATCACCGGGGTTGGAAGGGACCTCTGCAGATCATCCAGTCCAACCCCTCTGCCAGAGCAGGGTCACCCAGAGCAGGTTGCACAGGATGACGTCCAGGGTTTGGAATGTCTCCAGAGTCAGAGACTCCACCACCTCTCTGGGCAGCCTGTTCTAGTGCTCTGCCACCCTCAAAGGAAAGAAGTTCCTCCTCATGTTTAGATGGAACTTCCTAGGTTCCAGTTTGTGCCCATTACCTCTTGTCCTATCACTGGGCACCACTGAAAACAGACTGGTGCCATCCTCCCGGCACTCTCCCTTTAAGTGTTTATAAGCATTGATGAGATCCCCTCTGAGTCTTCTCTTCTCCAGACTAAAAAGACCCAAGTCCCTCAGCCTTTCCTCATAAAAAAGATGTTCCAGCCCCCTGATCATCTTTGTAGCCCTCTGCTGTGCCCTCTCCAGCAGTTCCCTGGCCTTCTTGAACCGGGGAGCCCAGAACTGGACACAGGACTCCAGGTGCGGCCTCAGCAGGGCAGAGTAGGGGGGAGGATAACCTCCCGTGACCTGCTTGCCACACTCCTCTTGACGCACCCCAGGATGCCACTGGCCTTCTTGGCCACAAGGGCCATTCACCTGTTTATTCCTATTTTCTGCTAGCAGCTTCTTCAGAATCTGCACCACTAAAGAACTTTTAATGTTTATTGAGTCCTTACAGAGCAGAAGCAGCTTTGGACGACTTCTGCGTTTACTCTTCCAGTCTTTACATTGTCGCAGGCCATACAAGTCACACTTTGCTGATGTAATCGTGAGCTTGGAGACAGCATCTTGCAAAACTGGATTGACAGTGCAAAAGCACATCTGCTTCTATTTTGATAGCTATCTTCATAAAAGAAATACTTTTTCCATTTCAAAAGTAAAGCTTCATACTTAGACCATAAAGCAAAATGTAGCAAAATTAACATAGGAAATACAGGTCTGTGATTAGCGACTCCTTTTGAAACATCTTCCAGCATCAACTTGGAAGCAGTAATCCCCTAAGTAGCACAAACTGCACAATGAGATATCATTAAGGGCATAAATGGGGCATAACTTCTATACAGATCCCATCTCAAGTATCATCAATATATTAATATCATTTTATATTCATAAAAGAAATTAGGAAAAAATACCCAGCCTTTTTTTCACATGCAAAAATCGCAGTGCTCAATGTGAACTTGAGTTGTTCCGAATTTCAGAGTCCAGGTTTGAAATACTTTGCAGTTGTTAGAAATGTTGTTAGTTGTTCTTGCCACTTGGAAAGCATTGGATTATGCATGTGTGTTTTGTTCATTCTACAGCTTGGGTTTTCGGAGGTTTTTTTACTCTCATATAATGCAAAAGAAATCACTGGATCGACTTTGCTCACTATTTTGGGGAGACCACAATTTTTGACAGACACCAAGAAACAAAAATTTCAGCCTAATAGGTAATTTTTTCCAAAGGCCCTAAGCACTGAAAACAGTGTCATAATGGAAGATGTTTTGCAACCTTAACTGCAGAGCGGTTGCTCCTGGCGCCTGCCCTATTACACGGACCTTCAGAGATACATAATAGTGAAGAGGCACTATAGATTACAGTTGATCTTTTTTTCCTCTCTTTTTAACTAAAATTACATGCTGTAGTCCATCAGATGAGTTCCCTGGCTAGAGCTGTATCTGAAGGAAACTTTGTCCTCATACTGCAGAAGGAAACCAAAAATAGAGGCCTTGGCAGTCTGGGGCTTTCCTAGCAGCCCAACTATAATGAACGTAGGAAAGGACACGGTGGCCTACTTTTAAAAGGATATTTCTGCCAAGTCACAAAATAATAAGAAAAAGAATGTATGGTATAACCAAAAAAATAAATATCTTTAGGTTATGGAAATTATGACTGATGGCATCTCTTGCCCCTGTTGCCTGTGATCTATTTGAACATATACAAGACCTTAATTATAGACTTGCAGTAAACGATCAGGCTTAAAGCATGCTCTCAGCCCAAAGAGAGGGGCAACGCAAGCCTAGGAACCGAGTTGTGTTATGCAGAAGTGTCAAGATACTGGAGGGGATGCTGAACCCTGGAAAGAGGTCAACTCAAAGGCACCAACGTTTGTCCTGTTGCCTTTTAAGAGGGACAACACATCCCCACATACCAAGTTTTTATTAATTCATCCTCCTTGGAAGCCAAAAAACTAGACTTCCCTGATCATATACTTGCAAAGCTGAAAATGCAGTAAAAGAAAACAGCAAAAAAGAGCAAGTTCCTCAATATAAATAAGAAATACTGAAGCCAGCAGAATTATTCCACATGCTTGCCCCTTCCCAAGCCGAAAACATCCTCTGTCTGCCTCACAAAGTAAATGTTTTTCCTTTAAGTAAAACATGATACACACAGAGACATGTCACTGTCAAATACACAGCGCTCTTTTTCAAGACTAAGTCATTTGGGGAGCCTGACTTGGGACGTCTTGAAGGAGCTCTTGTCTCAGAAATCACATGCTCCTGCTCTCTGGAAATCAGATTACTTTAAAGCATCGATTTGAACAACCAAAGACCACGGTGCTTAAGCGTGCAACTTTTCTGAAGGTCTCAGACCAGAAGGATAAGCCACGTCACTACTCTTCCGTGCTGAAGAAAGCTCTTTACTCCTATAGCACATCAGAGTGCATAGCAACGTGAACACTAACATGATTGGTAATTTTCCTCTGTTCTCTGCTAAAGAGGACAAGTTAGAAGAAGAATGTTTGTAGAGAACTCCTCTCTCCTCGAAACAAGGAACCAGACAGAAGAAGTTAGCTCATAGCACTGAAGGCAAAGCAGGTTAGCAATGTGCTCCACACACACAAGAGCTAGAAAGGAAATTCCTGATAAAATGTGAGAGGTTTTGTCTTGCTTTTTGTTGTTTTGTTATTTTGAAAAACCCGACTGTTTTAATGAAATGTGCCTGTGCAGTGCCTCCCGACAGAAACAGAACAGGGAATACAAAACCACTAAAGGCTCTAGCGCAAACTGAAGTTCTCAGGACTCCTGAAATTGCTCTTAGGGCCCAGCCAGGCTCAAGGAAGGGAGTTGTCCATGTTTGGAAGCAATGCTAATTTTTAAATGGAGAACATCTGATTTTTCCAAAACACTCTTTACTTTTCTCTCTGTAGGAAAATTCTCCTTCCATTTACTATCTCTTGTACTTTTTCAAGCACCCATCTAGACTACTAGGAAGATACGGTTGGGATGGGTATGTTATTAGCCTTGTTAAAGCTCTAAAACATGTTCACTTTAATTATTCTGAAGCATCATTATTCTCTTCTCAGAGCTCATCTCTTCTTATGCAAAACTATTAAATTACTCACAAATGGTCAGTGAATATGAAAGGGAATATACAGGTGATAATATATGCAAAATGTATTTTTTTGCGCATCTTGAAGGGCTGAAAAATCCAATTCTAAAATTATTTTTTTTGCAAACACAGAACTTTGTTTTGAAACAAATGCACACTTTCTCCACAGACCAAACATATGTATTTCTAAAGAGTGGAGGCACAGTAAATACTGGCTACCACTTCCCAGGTGAGAAAACTTCTCTTCTCCCTTATATATGTATGTGTCTCACTGAAAAAAAGTAAAAGTTGCTCATGTTTTAGGCTGGGTTTGACTGCAGTAAGTCTTGTGTCTTGTATTGCTAGGGATAAAATGAATGCTTTGTTGTAAAATCATCATCTCAAAATTAGAGATTTGCAGAAACAGATTTCTGAAAAATGATTCAGTTGTGATACAATAGCATTTGTCAGGAAAAATGTTCCAGAAAGCTTTACTTGGCACAATTACTTATTAGCATTATTTTACCTTAAAAGGGGTGTAAGAAATAAAGCTGAGCTCTGTTCTTACCAAAACAATGAGGCGGGGAAGGGGGAATCTTCAGCAAGAAGATGACAAAGATCATCCTTAGATCTTTCACAAGGGTGAAAGAGCACTTTCTGAGAAATCCAGAGTACATGACTGTCTCATATTCCTGACCAATCCTTTGAAGCCACTAAGAAACAGGCTAAGCCTGAGGTAGGGTAAGGTCAAAGAAGAGGTTGGGAAAGGAAATGAAGCACCTTTCCACCCCCTCTGGACCAAGGAAGGGCCACATCCCGGGCTGCCCTCAGCACAAACAACTGGCCCAAGGTCCATTTCACCAAAGATCACCAAGTTCAGGCTCACAGAGGGAGGTACTTGGGTGCCACCAGGCTTAAGTATTTTTGCCAAAACCACAAACACAGAATTTATTTCAGCTCCCAACCTTGCCTAAGGAATCTCAAACATCTCTAAGATGGTCCCTCATCATCACTGCAATGACACCAAATAGACTTAACAGGTATTTAGTTTTGCAGCCCAATATGAAAGGTCAGTAGCAGCAATGGATTTTGCAAGAATGGTTGAAATTTGACAGGAAACATCAAAGTCTCTGTTTACTTCAACTGGGACAGAGAAGAAGCACGCAATGGCCCAGACCACTGTAAGGAACTAAAACACAAGGAAAAACTGTCTCCACACTGCGTGCAGCCAAGCTCTTGCATTCATGGCTGTACAAATTTAGAGTTAAATATTGTAGCTGAACTGCCAGAAAAGCTAGCTAATTCTGTGACCAGTAATAAGATGTGTATCTATAGAAGCTAAAGCTGACTGGATTTCACCACTCACCAAGTAATCGCTGGAGGGACCCTCTCCTTCCACATTCACTGTTATGGGTAATCACCCTGAAGTAATTCCCTCTACAGCAGGCTTTCACTTTCCTCTGAAACATTAAGTATTGGTCAGTGCTAATACCAGTATGCAAAACTGATTGGAGTGGCAAGTCCAAAGGCAAAAACACGTAGGTGCCTAGTCCAGTATTTACACATAAGTATTTCTTTCTTTTTTTCCATTTTGCTAACGAACCATGTTAGTAACCACGGCAGGGGGGGTTGGAACTAGATGATCTTTAAGGTCCCTTGCAACCTAAACCATTCTATGATTCTATGAAACCAAGCTCTTGAAAACTGGAGGTGGGGGAAAAATAAGTTGCAAGACAAAAGGAGCACTATGAACATCTACTACAACCACCCACTTAAAATATGTTATAGAATCCCACCTCCAGTGGAGGAAGGTTGTGCTTCCCTCCAACAAAAGTAAATATGATTTTGCACAGTACCTTGAGGCTGACCTACGTCTTTTTCTAAAAAGACCCAATCTCCAGTTAGAATCCAAGTGATGATGGATTTATCACTTCCCTCGGTAAACTGCTCCTATAGTTAATTATCCTTACTATTTGAGTCACGTCTCATTTCCAGTTTAAAAAGATTTGCTGAAGGCCTCATACTATTTTTTCTACAATGTGTGTCTCTATGCATGTGTGTTTGTGTGTGCACACCCACACACATATTTGTTTAAAATAATCCCACTTTAATTCCTAGGGAAGGGTTCTTTTTCCACATGCAACGTTGTATCATCACTGGATCTGAGAACTTGGATTTTAATTCAGAACTGCTGCTAGATTGATAACTAGTTGCATGGCAAAAGATTCCAGTTCAGTACCCAAAGTCAAGCTTCTTAAGGCAGGGGACATTTAAACAAAAGCAAACTGACCGCCAACACTTGGATTTCCCTTAGAAAATTAGGAGTTGCAAAAGGTGAATATTTTCTCCTGTGTTGTCAGACACAGAATTAAATGCACATGTGTACTTCATCAATTATTCCTGCATATTTTACATTATAACTATTAGAAGGCTGGCCACTGCTTATAATCATTAAATGTATGCTTAGATAGAACTTTACATACAGGCTGTGAGATGTCTTGAGAAAAGACTCTTCAGCCAACTTATGATCAACATGAATTTTTCTTTTTTTCCTAAAGGTCTTAGTGTTTTTATGTTTTTCTTTTGTCAAGCTTGCTAATATTAACTTTCTGAAGACTTTTGAAAAGGCTGGAAGATAGAGAGAGGTATCGAGGAGACTACAAGGAAAGAGAGCGCGCCTCATCTCCATTCCAGCAGAGTGTCTGCTGCCCAGCTGCAGTCTCTTCTCACAGATGATGAATCATATGCCTAGAAAGAAACTACATATCTGAGTAAACCACATTGAGTTACTGTCTCTGTTTGGTTATATATTAGGTAAACCTAACCAATCAAAGCTCATCAGCTGACACAGAAGCCAGTGGAATTAAAACACAGACATACAAGAATTCTTGTAAGTTATTAGCAGGGTCATACAAGGCCTTAAATATTGAGAAAAGCAAAACAATCTATTAATAACTGAAACACTGATAAAGTTTCTGCATAGTCTGAAAAAGAAGAGAAAAGCAGGAGGTGAAGTCTCCAAGTTTTTGCGGTCAGTGAGTTTTTTCATCTGATATGAAAATGCTTTCGTGCCTCTGTGTCCTGGGAGAACCAGGATTCAGGGTCCGAGAGACAGTTCAACCAGGGGTAAACCTATGAAAGGATTATGGAAAAGGGGGAAAAATAAAGGTAAGCAAAACACTGTAAATTATTCTAGTCATATGCAAAGTCAAGCATATATTTATGCAACATCAGAAGCAGATGAGTTGGCAACAGTTAGACTGTGACCTGACTGGTACGGCCTCTATCGTTTCTATATGCCCTTCAGTCTTCATCAGACCTTTGTGATTTCCACTAGCAGGAGATCAGAAACACACTTTTCAAGTTCAAGCACAATGTCTTGGAGATACGAAATTAGTAGGAGGGCTGTTGTGAAAGAACAAGCAGGGTGCACAAGGCAAAAAGAAAAGGGCATGTCCTGCTAAGCCTCCAGCAGCAGGATGCAACGCGGCGGTCAGAGGGGTGCAGAGGTACCCGCTGCCACTGCGCTGCCGCTCGGGCGGCCGGGCGACGCGTCCCGCAGCGTACCGGTCTGCCAGAGCCCGCAGCAAGCGTGATTAAATGAGCTTAGCCTGCTGGCAGTTAAATAGCGTCTTCGGGAAAACTGTGGCATTCTGTGCAGCAGTATGCAGCGTAACCTGATCCGGTCAAAGCCTGTGTCATCTCAGGTCAGAAATTATAGGGAAAGAAGAAACTGTGGGTTTTGTTTGTTTATTTGGTTTAAATATGCGGCCAGTGCAAAGATCAGTTGTCAAATGGAAAACATTGGTTGAGAAGTATTGAAGAAAGAAAATAGTCCCAAGAGAAAAGTCTTCTATGCCACAGCACAAAATCCACAGGTCCCCAGTCTCCTTTAAGGCTCTATCCAAGCAGGTTTAAACCAGATTCCCTACAGATCCTAGAAAAACTGCTTTGTATTATATCCAAATACCAGCATTACGCTGTAGAGCTGCAAGGCATAAGTTGGTTTGCATCGGAAAGAAAGAAGTCTCCCTTAACACCAAGTTATCTCATAATTGTCCTTTCCAAGAATATCTAAACTTCCTGCTGAAGTGGCATCTGGTTCTGGCCACTGCCTGGAGCGAGACACGGGGCTGAATGAACCCCGCGGCCTGATCCGGTAACACTAATTCCTATGGCTCTGGTGAGCGTCCGGCATTTCCCCATTCGAGTGCAAGCCATATGTCAGGAATGAAAAATCAACTTCAAAAATCACATGACATGCCACTGTGTTTTTAGCAGAATATCCTGGCTATCAAGTACACACAACAACAGCTATCAGCCTTGCTTTTTTTCCCCTGTTTGAATTGTATCTAATAATTATTTCAGAGACATTAATGCCCTGGCTCACAGCTTATAAAATACTTCGGCATCTTTTGGAACAATGTTTTGTTGATATAGTGGATGGGTCAACACTGTGGTATCTGACCTGCCCTCAGGGACAGGCTCCAAATCCACCTCACTGCCCAGCTACACACTTTGACTCAGTAGATCACCCTGTGTGCCAGTTCTGGGACAACCTACACAGCCCAAATTTGCCTGTGCTTTCACCACACTCAAACGCACATGAACCACCCCTCCCTCTCCATGGGGACAGCTGTGGAGGTATGTGCCTGGTGCAGCAAAATTTATCTTTCGTCTGCTTTTGAGATGTTGCTACAAAGCCACCATTAGGTAGATAATGTGGTCAGGGATTTTCATAAGACAGCACTGACATCGAATGCAATTTAAAGACAATCTGAAGCCAGGCTGAACCTCTAGAAAGCAAATGGGAATGCAATATGTAGGGCCTTAGGAGCGCACTGAAGTTTAAACTAGCTCTTGAGATCACCCGGCACAACCAAGCGCAGCCAGCTTCAACCTCTCAAGTGATAATCCGTGTCTCCACCGGTCCAATGGGAACATGCAAACAAGCCTAAAAGTGAAGTGCTGAACACTTCTCATGTGACAAGCTCAACCTCATTACTGCTGTCATTCAGCCTGTAATACCAAAATATCACATCACTTGGGTGGAAAGCAACATCAAAGAGCTAAACAGGGACTAGAAGATAAAATAAGAGAGAGTTCGTCTCTCCTTGACAGATCTACCAAATGAGATTGTTGAAATGAGAGTTTTGCCAGGAACAAAAAGCTGGTGAGTGCTGCAAAGCAGTAACGGCCTGCCAGCCCAGCCAAAGAGCCACAGGAACGTTTAATCAGTGCCTCAGATGACAAGGGTGTCTAAATATACACTAAAAAGCAAACAGGGCACACTTGAATACGGCAGCTGAATGTATGCTGCTGGGCCTGATGCGCTGTTTCCATCAGCCCCATGCAAAATACAATGCAATTCCTGGCAGCTTTGAATACAGTGAAGGTAGAGGAGATGACAAAATGTGGTGCCTTCCCTCCCCGCCCCCCCCCATCATTTGGAAACATAACATGCAATGAAAGGGTGCTCAGTTACTCTGAAAATTAGGCCCCCAGTTTGAATTCAATTACTTTGTCCAATAACTGAATCAAAGATGCAGCTTCCTCTTTTCCAATGGCAAAGTAACCCTGCCAATCAAAAAAGTTATTTTTGATTTTAAATCAAATGTTATTGGAAAATACCGTATTTTTCAAGTTCCTTTGATGTTTGTTTTGCATACCAACGACCCATTACTTACACCTTTTACCCCATGACGTGTATAAGGAACATGGAGAATCATCTACCATAGCCAGTTTGTCTACATCCTTGGTTTCAAAAGAAACAAAAAGTTTCAAAACAAACTGCTTCAGTTCATTAACATTTCAGCCAACCCAGTGTTTTCTTGTTTTTCAGGGGGCTTGGTTTTGCTCTGGGGAGGGGACTTCGGGACAGGAATTGAAATAATGAGAACAAATTTGGTGACGTTTTTAGAATGGGATACAATCCCAAATGGAAATAATTACATGTCAATGATGGACTGATCTCTGTCCTTCCTTTCTTGAGGCACAAATTATGGTCAGTATTTCAGTTCTTAGACCCAATCTTCAAGTGCTATAAACTCGCATAGATCCACGCTGTCTTACACTAGCAGAAGATTTGTCCATTATACATATGCCTGTGACTAATACAGTTGAATGGGAGGCTGAAGTCCAAGCAAGTTGAGGGAAAAACAAGTTATTACAGTAAAGGCACCCAGTCCGCAGGCCAGCTGAACAATCCTTGAATGAAATCCAGAAGCAAAAACTTTGGACTTAGTCCATTTGCAGCTCCCATGGGACTGGAGAACAAGCAGCAAATGCCAGATTGCAGTTCAACCTTGCTTTTATCTCTCCCACCTTGTTCCCATTCTCAGAACGGCACCAACAAGATGATGAATGTTATTCTGCAGTGACCCCTGCTCCGTAAAAACAGCATGGCAATCCCTCCCACTCCTTTCACTCCCAACCCCTTTTCTTCTCAAGAATCACTTTGAAGGTTCATAACATTCAGCCCTGAAGGCAAGAGGATTTTTCCAATGTAAATTTCTTTTGGTCACCGCAATATGAACAGAAATCTTGGGCAGCTCTGTTCTGCGACAGGGTTTTCATATTTCCTTTGCCTGCCCAGCTATTTATCATTTTCCAATAATCCTGTGCCCTGGAGACAATAACACTCAGCAAATGGCCTTACCTCCCCTCCCCCTATCCCACACACACAATAATGTTTCCATGCCTGAAAGTCTGTCCATCAATGCTGATCGGAAAGGAAGATGTTTATCTCTACATATGGCAAGCCACAAAAGTTAGAGATGGAAAAAGAGCTATTAGATCATTGAGTCCGAAACTGTGCTAGTGAAGGACAGAGCCCCCAGAGAATACAGAATTGTTTTTAAACAGATGCAATAAATCGTCCTTCATGATGTGGTGGCCAACTGAGATATTTCACATCCTTGACTTTGAGGTAGGAGATGCGGCAATGTGGAAGTTTTTCTCCTTTCCCAATAGATTCATGATACTAAATTTGTTGTTGGTTTCTGCTAATATGCTCTAGTTTCCAAAAGACAGACCAACCACAACCAGAATTCTTCCGTCACTGCCTGATCCTAATTTATTTAAGATACTTGCTGAAGTCATCACTTGGACTGCTCTCAAATGACCCCAAGCTAGGATCACATATGGAAATATGGAAAAGCAATATGTTGCAACAATCCAACAATATCCTTCCAATTAAATCTTAAACTTTAGTAGGTTCAGCTGAACACCACCTCTTTGCCCTCCTATCTGTCTCCTGTTTTGTTAAGGGCTCACACTGAAATTCAGTGCTCTGAAAATGCCGTGGATGCACTGGGACCAAACCATAAGTGAGGCTTCACCACTAGTCTCTATTGCCATTCAAGTGACAGGGAAGACACAGCCAGAATTTTGCTTGGGAAAAATACAGAAGGACAAACATTTCTTGGAGTAATTCAGGTGTCTAAGAAAGCCACTGAAACACAACCTGAGAGTCACTCATTCTGTGAACGTTCACGTCTAGGCACAGCAGCTGGTTGTACCTAAGAGATCACAGCTGATAATGACATTTGGGAAAGAAATAATCTCAGCACAAAAAGTAGCTCCAAGGTCAGAAGTATGGCTCTGTGTTTGGATACAGTTCCAAATAGGTATTTAAATTACAGAGCACATGGACTAGATGTTCATTATTATCAGATTTATTAACATATTTTAGAAATTAGAAAGTTCAGTTCAATGTTAAATCTAGAGCTATAAACAGTTTTATAAAAGTGAGACATCTCATGGAAGTAAACCCCAGGTTCCAGGCTCATCAATTTATCCCAGCTGAAGAGACAAGCAGGGACAAGGCATGACACGCACCTAACTGACCCTCTGCAAATTCTAAGTCTGAGATATTTCGGTAGCCCACTGGGCTTAGCTGTACTGGAACAAGGTAGCACATTTTGGAAATTCTCTAAGTGTTTTAATCAATACATTTTTTCGGCAGAAATTAACAGACAGGTAGGAATGGTCCAAGTAACCTAAGGCAGTTACACGTCAATATATACCTACATAACACAGAAACTGGGCATTTAACGCCTTTCACTACCAATGAAAATCCCAGCTCCAACAACAACAACAAAAAAGCCTTAGTTACAAGCGGATTCTGAAAGCATTTAAAAATATTCATCTTTTAAACACAGCCTTCTCAATCCAGATTACCTAGAAAATAAGGGTAGTTGCTGGTGACTATTCCTCTTTCAAGTCAGAGAATGCATCTTGTTTCATGCTGGACTCAGCTTTCCCAGCATCCAGGGAATAAATGGAACAGCTATGGACTGTCGCAGCCTTACTGCCTTCCACACCGAGGGCAGGCTAACACAGCCTAACTTTTTCTAATATAGGCACCGGCAGTGTACGCATTTAAAAAATAAATAAAACATATTGCTCCACTGGGGAAATAGAAAATGAAATGTGTGGGACACATGTAAGTCACGTCAGTTATTCAGAAAGTGTTCAGATTTGACAGCAATGAGAGCGACAAAAACTAGACGTGGAGTTTGTCTGTGCTAGCTAATGTTTCACAAAAAAAATTCTTCAGAACATTCATTTTCCATTTTGTGTATAATCCTTGATATAAGATTTGACTTTCTATATTGACATACTGGTTCCCAGGAATCTGGTCCAAAATTGCTCTCTCATCTCTCCCTGCCTCCACCCAAACACTTTTTAAAGTAATATTGACACAACTGCAAGTAGTAGCCTTTCTAAATTAAACCTTCTGTATACAGCCTGGGCATACAGTACAGAGCTCACAAGGCTCTGTTAGGGACATCAAATACATTTTGAAAGACTGTGGTTATACTGTCTGTGGTATTAGTCAAGTAACATATTGCCTGTCTGGAACTTGTGTAACAAGCAGGAGCAAATAAAGCGCTCAAATTGTGTCGCATCTTGCAGTCAAGTCTTGCTGGGTTGGATTCGCAAACAGAGGAAATCCTTCAGACTGTGGCCCAACTTACGTCTCGAGGACAGAGCTTAGGCAAATCACACAATTTGTTGTTTATCAGAACGAGGACTGCAAATACTGGCTTTGCGGTTTACTCTTGAAAACCCAGGACAATGTTCAACAGGTCCATCTGTGCTGGCCCTGAAATCCCTTGGGATTTGCACATTATGAACAGGTTTTCTGCAAAGCCGGAGGACTAAGACGACATGAAATACCCACAATTGAGGTCTAAATGTTCAGTACCAGATCCACTCATCCCTCAAAAGATTATTCAAGGCTTTTCAGGCTTGAAAAAGAGCAATGAAATCTCCATGCCTCATTCACATTTGGCACTGCCTGATTCCAGCCAGGAGCAGGAGCAGAGCTGTAGGGTTACCACAAGTTAACATCTTGCATTCATAACCGGCCTGTGGAAATTCCCATAAACCTTTCCTAAAAAAATGCAAAAGGAGACAATTCATAGAGACAAGGAGCTGGTATGGAGAAAGGGAAAGAAAACCTTCGTCACTTAGAACATTGCGGACACTGAAAGTTTCCTCTGAATTTACACATGGCCTATTCTAAAGATCTTTATTTTCAAAACAGATAAAATAAAGTCAAAAAAGATGGTAAGAAAAACCTGTCAAGAGTAAAAACCAGCAACAAGTCATGAGTCCTTTCCATTGAATGACAGAGAGAGAAAAGAAGGGAAAAGAAAGGGGTATCAAGCCCTGAAAAACTGAAGTTTCAAATTTTGAAAAAAAACTATCAAACATTTAAAAAAACATTAGGTAACAATTTTGGTTTCAAAAGCAGGTTATTTTCCATTATAAGAAGTACAAAAGCATCTCAGAGTCATAGGATGCTGAAAAACAAACAAAACTTCAACAACAACAAAAAAACCTGAACCAGATCTATTTCTTGTATCTCTGCCTGGCCCAAAAAGCAAAAATAAATACCTTCTGAGATTTTCAATCTAGTTTTACAGTCCCAAAAGACTTGAATCATTAAAATATCATGTAAGCTTTTATTCAGACCAACTACTTTGAAGCCTATCTGTTTATATCAGAGTTGGCCTCAGCTAAAATCTGAGAACAAAACACACACGCAGTGCGACACTGAGAACAGATCCAAGTTTTCTTGGTTGGCCCCTTTTCTACCATTCGCTTTGAGTCCGTTAGTCAAAGCCACTCTCCCCAAATGACGCAGGGGAGTACCTCTTTCATGGCACCCCCTTGAGACCTCTAATACAGCAATAGGCCTGAAAAATTAATCTCTCATCCTGATAGCAGAGAGGACTAGCAAACAGTGCTCGATCCTATGTTTCTCTTCTATTCCTGTTGCACCCTGGTACGTCAATCTGCTTCTCCAGCAAGTGTCCCACCAACAGCCAAACGAATGCATCTAGGAGAGTTTACTTTTTTGTGAAGCACTGCCTGTACTCTGAGTTACTTTCCTATTGCATCCGATGCAACTGATGGGGTGAGGGTGCAGTTACCCATCCCAGACTACAGGCAGGCATTGGGCCACTCTCTACTCTCTAGTGTAGGTTTTGGGTTTTTATCCTCTAGTGAGCTTCATCGTGCCACAATAAATAGGCTTACATCTGCCTCTTTCTCTAATTGCATTGGGTGTGAACTGCAAATGCTGCTTTTTCCAGTAATTTTTCCCAAGTATGACTCTACATGTGTACATACACACGCAGCATGCTTTCAGTCACACACACACACGTTTGCCTTTGGAGAATATTTCAAACCTACCCAACCTAAATAGGGAGAACTTTTAAATGTATTTTCTCTCCCCCTTGATGTGGTGAGATTCACAGGCTGTGGAAAAAGAGGCTGGGACAAGACACGGTTGCATCTGGAGCGGGGGAGGCATTCTTTTTTTGTGGTTGTCTGATGAATTATCAAAGCCAACTTGTAAGGAGTTTGGGGCCCAGAACTTTAAACAGATAGAGATTTTCCTCTCTCCTTCCCTTTCTGTCTCCAACTGTCCTGGGGATTTGACTGAGTCATGTTACACTCGCTGTGACTTCAGATCAGTCGTATCTGGCTTTAATAATGTCTTTATTGTTATTGCTATTATTTTTGGCTGCCTGGGTATTCTTAAGAGCTTTGTTGTTGCACTCCCAGCAGAGGCAGCAGCATGCACTCAGTGATGGGAGCGCAGAGATGGGAGCGATGCAAGGACAAGACTGAACTAGAGATGGAGACATCTGCGTGGAGTCTCTGAGCTTCGCCAGCTCAGAGCTCACATGGAAGCCAAGATAGGAATACATGGCATTCCCGTCCATTCACGCAAGATGCCTTATGGCTCCCCACCTCAAACGTCTCCCCAACTGGGCTGCAGAGAAATTTGTTTTAATAGACATCAAGGCATTAGAGGGAGGGATGGTGGAGGTAAAGAGCTCCTGGGACCCGTGAAACACATGTCTAAATGGTGCGGCTCCGATTCAAAGCAAAACAAAACCAACCAACCAACTAAGGTCAACCTCAAAGGCTAGAGCTGACGGGAAATCCCTCTGGGGAGGTCCAGGTGTTTGGCAGAGGAAGGGAGGGGGGGAGGGGGGTTGGACCACAACCACAGAAAAAACAACCAAACTTCCCCCACCCTTCTTTTTCCCCTTTTTGGTAACCATTTTTAGAGCCTGAAGTTAAATGAGCATGCCCCAACAGAGACAAAGGAAAAGGGAAGGAAGGAAGGATTTTCACAAGTCAAGTCCCTTTAATTACATGTTTTTATTTATTAATTTATTTCCAGTAAAAGAGACCGCACCTCTCCAACTTTTTATAGGAGTGCAAATACGAAGCCAAATAGCTTCCTACTAAGGCAGGAGGCAGAGAGTGGGGAGAAAGAAATGGAATGGCTTATTAGTAGCCACAATTCATCTTTCCAAGGATCATCTTGGAGGCCATCCCAGAAGGATCCTGCTGTGTTTCAATAAAGCAACTATGGGGATCGAAAGCCCAGTCAAAGCACCTAAAGAACTGAGCCAAGAAGGCAACCTATACCATTAGGTATTTATTTTATTCATGCATACAAGATACAGGGGGCCAGGGGAAGACTGCAAAAACAAGTCTTGGAGACACAACATGTCAGAATACTGTGGAGGCCTTTAGGGACTGAGGCCTTTGCCCATTCCACCGGTAGAATATATAAAATATATAAATGATGTCTAAACTTCCTTGTGCAAATCAGTTCCACTACTAAAATCCTTAGATCTTAGTGCTAGGGATTGCCGAGAACAGGCCTTGGAAGAAACAAAAGTGACTTTTATCTACAAACGTAACTTCATTTCAGCTGCTTACCAAAGATATTCCACTAGCATTCATAATACCTTTTCTTCTTCGTGTCAGCCATGCAAAGCACAAAGCCTCCAACACCTACAGAATGTCCCCAGAAGCCAAACTTACACGTATTTATATAAAAGAAAAGAGGAAGTTCAAGACAGGAAGGAAAATATACATTTCAAACATCTTATTGCAGAGCAGAAACAATAATATGCAATTTATGCAGCCATTGCTATACCACATATAATGAAAAGCCAAACAGCAGAACAGAATATTGGGGGGAGGGGGGGAGAGGAGACACTAGGTGGAAAAGCAGAAAGCCTAAAAATCCCGAAAAAATAATTTTCATTAAAATCAGCAGTGATTTACGAACATGAAAACGGACTTGAGTGGCATCAGATCAGTCACTCATATGTAGTTGCTCACTCCATCTTTGACATGGGCACTGCTTGAAGTAGCCTGAAAGACATCATCCTCTCATTCGCTCATCCGCCCTCAAGCAATTAATGCAGACATAAAGTCCCTCCAAATTAAGCAGATTTGCAAAAAGCCTCCGACACTTGTACTCCCCTCTTCCTTCTTGAGCCTCATCTCTGTTCCTCACCTCACTTCCACCCAACTCCCTCTGTCAGCCTTCCTCGAATAGATATTGCACAGAAATCAGGGATGGGGACTTTGCCTAACTACACAGATGGGGAGGCAATTAGCAAAGGTCTTCTGTGGTTCGCTCCTCAAACCTATCTGAAAGAGCAGTGCTGGGTTGCAAAGGGAACACAGATTGAGCTCTTCCAGCTCTTTCACATACCCTGGATAGAACATGCTGTTCCAGCCAGAGTGCAGCAGTTCACCCTGGAAGGTTTCTTCCCAAATGCTTAAGCTTCTTTCCATCTTCTGTTTATGTTTTGTATCAGAATGAAAGCTCTTTAGAAAGGCCCATTTTAGAAATCAGACGCATAGCACTTTGCTATTTTCTGAGGGCATGGGGAAGTTTTGCAAAGGGAACTCTGAAGTCATGAATACGGATTTTCAGCTCCACCGACATCACTTTTCCTATTTATTTTCTTCTTTAAGAACTAGCACCGGTGGCAAGAATATAAGTGCAGAAGAACAAGACAGCACAAAATAAGCACCATGATGTACACCTCAAAACCAGTGCAATTCCTGTACAGGTATGTGTGCATGGGAGAGTTTGTTACTCCAGAAGAGGGGCAAGAAGAGCAGAAGTCAAGAAGTTAAGGAAGTAAAAAATTATGCAACTCCAAAGAATAACTGCCTGGAGGAACAATGAAGAAATTCCATGGTTTAAGAGCTTTATAGATACAGAGAGTTTCATTGTGATGCGGCAACTACCATTGTGGAGAGAACAAGAATCTAGAATCTACTGAAGACCATCTTATTATACAGCAGAAACCCAGATGTTTTCTCAGCCTACTTGGCAATAAATACATTTCAGCAAGGAAGAGCTTGCTTTTCTTTATTCTGAATATGAACCTCTGTACCAGCAGAAATTGTATTCTTTACATATTTTTAGTTTAAAACAAAAACAAACAGCCTTGGAAGTACAGAGTTCAAGGCTGAAACAGGTAAATGGTCATGGCCAAAAATTCATTTCAGCACGTCCTAGTAGTCCATTTCCGATTTGCATAACTTCCTGAGCATCTTTGATGCAAAATAAAGATAGCAACAAGCAAGGTAATTCATATCTACTTGGTTTCAGTAGGTTGTAGAGATACTATGTTTTTGGAAATCAGTAGGAAAAGTTACTTTTTTTTTTTTTTTTTTTTTAACTATTTCCCCTTTTCCCTATACAAACCAGTGTTTTGGTCAGGACTTAAACCTCTATAATCAATTAACATATTTTGCCCATTCGTGATGAAGAAAGCTCTGCTGATTTCAGACACAAAGCAGCTGAAAACTTGTTAAAGGCTGGTCAGAAGAGGAGGCTACTAGCCTATCGCATCGATTCAGGGAGCAATTTCAAAGAGTACATCAGCAAAGATTATCTATTAGGAAACTGTTTTGTTGGGTTTGAGTTTGGTTTTTTGACCAAGCTGCAGTACTAATAGTATAAAAAAGTGCCACAAATGCATTAAATGCATGCAGAAATGTTAATTTCTCAGTGTTTTTCAGGACACATTATCACTTTGTCTATATCTTCATTGCAAAAGAAGCTTCATTTTTCAAATGTATAAGCTGATTCAGGGAAAAAAAGTCTACCTGAAGACTAGGTTTTATCCTGATTTAGCTAAACAAGGTGAACATTAAGTTTTGGCCTCCCACAGTTTAATTCAAGTAAAACCATCTCATGTTGAAACCAATGGATTTTACATTGTAATACCTGTGTAAAGTTGATTATGCCAAAGTTTATAAGATTTTTCATATATCCCTTATTAACGTCCTCTCTGTTATAGAGCTGTTTAAACAGGTGTTCAGAGACACCAATAACAATTTCCCCTGAGTAAGGAGATAAATTATTTTTACCACCTTTGTACTGCACAGAAAAATACTACTTATTATTTACTATTCACCAGAAAGAACTTTCATCCTCAAGAAGTCTCATCTATTTCACCAGCTATCCGTAGGAGCTGGGGAGGCCCAAGCCAGACAAAAGTCAGATATTGTACAGAGAAACCCTGCACAGAAAAATGTAGAACAGGAAGTATTACCTTATTAGAAGTTAAGGTTTTGCATACTGAAAGCCAAGGAAGCCCAAAAACTGAAACCCAGACAAGGTCCCAGGATCAAGTCACATGGGGTTCTGAATCCCAACCTCATTTTCTCTTCATCAGAAATAAACTTACACCCTACAGCTCCAGCTACGGCTGAAAATGTTTACAAAATGGTTTTTCCAGTCCTGCATGCTAATTCTTGTCTCAAGATAAAAATCACTGGTCAAAGTGAGAAAGAAACAGACCCGTGATAGAGTGGCATGCACTTTGGCAGGCAGAACATGTATTTGGACAAGGAATAATGCCAGAGGGGCAATTTGAACTTGGATCTCTCAAAGGTAAGGAGAGTACCTTAGCCTACGCAACCTCAGATTACAGAGGAATTGGGGGGTGGGGGTGCATGAGAGTGGGTAACAAGTTTTAAGAGGTCTTGATACCATTATGATACACAATATATATTTCTTTATAATTCCAGCATGTTTTATGGGGTCCTAACATATCCTGCCAACCCAGTGCTTTTTGCTAGCGTGCTCCAACATCTTCCTAGATCGGACACAGATGCTGCACTGACTCTGAGAAGTCTATTTACTGAATTCGTAATTACCACATCCTACAGCACCTGAGTTTTCCTTGGAGGTCTCCCAGCCAAGTACTGACCATACCCCGCATTGCTTAGCTAGTGAAATCTGACATGTTCTTGGCCAGCAGCATAGCAACGTTGGCCGTGTGTCTAGAAATATTCAACCTGCAAAGAGATCAGAGCCAGAAAAGATTTCTAAATAATTTGGCAATTCCACTCCGCCTGTTACTGGTTCCTTCTCGTGTTCCTCTTACGCAAAGAGAAACTACACCAGACTGGTTCGGTTATTTTTGTGTGGCAGCTGGGCGGGTAGGGGAGAAAATTCAGCCTGCTGAATACAGAGCACTTCTGAAAATCTGGCTCTCAGTTGTTAACATATACAGGTTTCCAGAGGCTCCCATGTCACATATCCTACTTTCAAGCCGTTCCCTTTAGAAAACAAGAGTATTTAACTGGCAGAAAACAAAAAATATGCAAAAGAAATAAAATAATAATAAAACAGAAGAAAGCCCCCACCCCTGAGGAGCAGCTCAGCACTGAACGAAAGCCATCGCACGCTGTTTTACATGCTTTTCTTGTCTTCCTTCACTCTGTTGTCATTGGTTGTTTCGTTGTTTGCACGGCTGGAACAGAGAGGGGAAAGCTGCATGTCAAGTGTTGAAATTTGCCTTTGAAGGTCCCTTTTTCAGATGGAAAAAGAAGCTTCAGATAGAGCTCCCGAACCCCACTTTGACCTTCAAAGTTTGACTAATCCGTTGTCAGAGCGGCATTCGCCACTTCAGGCATAAAGCCCTTTTTAACACTCAGATTGGGAGCCTGTTTTCATACCTCCTCTTAAAAGCATATCCACAGCAGATTTTCATTCATCGTAAAAGTGTGAGAAGGGGTTGTTTTGTTTGTGCTTTTATTTGCCAGCTAGGAGGCTAGGAATTCAGCTTCGTGTTCAAGTGAAAGACACAAACCTTGTAAAGCAGCAGCTAATGCAGTCTGTGCTTCACCAGGACCTGGAGAGCATTTTGGGTCAGAGAGAATACGTGCATTTGGTACGAAGGCAAGCAAGTCTCTTTGCAGTCACTCTCCACTAAAGGCTTGTCATTAGGCAATCTGGATGCTAAAATCATAGCTGGTACACAAACAGATCCGATGCAAAATCTACAACCCTGACATTTTTAGCATCTCACCAACTCATCAAAATAAGGAAGCCACACATTTACACATAATAGAAGTAAGAATGCAAATGATCTTGTTCATAAGGTTCCTTAGCCAAGAGATAGTTGAAAATAGATATATATTACAAAGGGAGAACTTCAAACAACAGTGAAACGTGTCGATTATCAGGATAAAAGGCGGCAAACATTTGGAAGGCACAAACGCTTAGGGATAGGGATTTTTTTTTTTTTAAACAAAAGGAAAAGATCTTCATGTGATATTTCATAGAGAACTTGAACAGACAGAACATTTACCCTAGTCAGAACTTGGTCAGATCATTGGATTTAACCCTACTACTCTTGCAAAAGTTGGTACAAGACTGTTTCTTGCAAGACTGCTAAGTATGGCGTATTGGCAAGCAACATCAAAAGGACATCAGCCTCGCCTACAGCAACAGCTTCTGTAGCCCGAATAAGGAGTGGTATGGATGTCATTTCCAACTCACCGTGACTGGGGTCAGCTGGACATGGCCTTTAACCGAAGTCCAGATCAAGATTTAAACTTGCAAAAACCAGATCAAGAAAGGTATGTCTTAACCACCTTGCTACAACATTTTCATCTAGTAGGACATGAAGTTGTGTCCAAACAGCAGTGCAGCAATGCAATTTTGAATGCTACAAGAACCTCCAGCTTGGTTCCACAGGTAACCCAGAATTATACCTGAACACTGACAGAATTATCATGCAGCGACAAGGGAAGTTTCAAGGCTTAGATCCCCTCTTCTAGCCTTAGATATCTATAAAATAATACTTGCTGCAATACCAAATCAAATATGAATAATTCCTTATCTGAATGAACAGGCTAGTACTGTTATGCCTGTAAATTTATTAAATTCAGAGATGCAAACCGCTAGAGACATTGAGCATGGAAAGATTCTGAATCAAAAACAGGAGAAATGTGTCAGATAAGTATTCTTCTGCAAGACAAGCATTCATATACCTTTTTGGCATTCTAAGCGTGTGCTGTTCAGAAAAAGCACAGCCTGCTCCTACCCTACCAAACTGAAATCTATGCAAAAAGTGAGGAAGATTTTTGCAAGTGGAGAACAAAAGCAAGGAAGATGTGGTGGATCCCAAAGGATTTCCTTCAGGTCAGGAGTCAAACTGGAGTTCAGATTTAACAGGAAATTTTTAGTCTGAAACATAGACTATAACATATTTTTGGATCAAAACAACAAACCTGAACCCTCACCCACAGCTGAAACCAAACCTAGAACCAATCTTTGATGAAGTCTAAAGTTAAGAAATTAAAGGACTCAATCCATACACCATGGAATATCAGAGGCTGGAAGCCACACTGGGCACCAATGAAGCTACCATTAGAAAGAGCCATTTGTTATTACCTGTTGCAGCTCCAGGTTGCATCTACGCTTTTCTGTACCTTCAGCTGCCGCTGCCCCCTCCATTTACAGGGACAGTGAAACAAGCGAGTAAACAACACCTCTGCAGCAATCTGAGCTCTCAAATAAAAGTATTAAAGCTAAGAAAAATCCACACCTTTTCATAAAAGATCCATATGAAAATCAATCTGTACAGTCCTAAAAATGACACCACCACAAGTATCCTCTCTTCCTAAGCTACCAACCTGAAAGCTGCAATCAGAAAACATCTTAGGTAGAAGATCAGAGTAGACAAAACCTCTTTTTCTTGCAATCAGTGGTTACTGGTGGCAGCCTTAACAAGTCATAGACTAAGTCAGACTGTACTAGTAACACCGTTAGCCTCTAAAGAAAAGTTTGTTTAGATGAGATGAAACTGTTATGCATTCAGTAGACCATTCAAAATTCACCTACTACAAACAAACAACTCTGCTGAACAGGTATTTCAAGTTTCCCCATCTGCCTGCATGAAATATGAGACCCAAAGTGACCACAGTTAAAGAAAGTTAGAAAACAGTAACCCAACACCAAACAACGATTACTGCTTTTACTAACTTAGAGCCACTGATGGACAGCCTTCAATAAAGACGGCACACGGAGAATAAGCTTCATCAGAGCACACCACAAGGCAAGCTCAAAGAATACATTTTTCAACAAATCAGCTACGAGACCTTTTGTAATACATCAGAGAACAAAATATGTACAGACAGATCTGGTGAAGCCTATTTTGTGAACAGCCTTAGAGGACAGCATTAAAAAAATCTTAATTAAATCCTTAGAAAAAAATGGAAGTTTTCAAGGCAGCCTTCTAAAGGGTTTCCAAAAGTAGTTCTATAACAAACAAATCAATTTATTAATGACCCTAAGTTTTCACTTAATCCCTTTTTTCTCTGTCATCTTATATTTCTTTTTTCAGATTATGAAAAAACTAAGCTAGCATTTAAAAGGAGGAGTTCTACATACCTAAAAATAGCAACCTAACACTCCATTAAAATTATTACAAGAACAAGTAACATTTGATAGTCTGACAGTGGTTTTCCAAACTGCATCTCTGTAATGCCACTGCACCGTCTGATGTTTCTGAATGGCTGCTCTGTGATTCTGCTTTGTGGCTAATTGGTCTTCACTGTCCTCTTGATGCTGTTTGCTTACTTGTGGTTATACGCCTAGAATGTGTATCTCTGAAAGATATAATGAGGAAAGGAAATGGAACTCACTACTACTTTTCCATATGTGAAGTCTAGATCTGAAGCGTTTTTTCCCCTTACACGCAAGTGTGGAGGTTCTCCTGTTCGCTCTTTCTCAGGCTAGCTTTCTCAAGGTGAACTTTTTGCGGAGAAGCACGTTAGTTTATGTAGCCAACCCCATTTCTGGAGTCCTCCAGAGTATCTGAAAAAAGTTCAATCTTTCCCCTAAAACATTTTACTTCTTTTTCCCAGTTCCTTCCATCCCTCGTCTCCAAGATCAGTTTCATGTTCTGGAGAGGATTTTCTGCATTTTAGGCACACTCTACTGCACAGGTATGTGAATGAGAAACACAAGAAGCCAGGTACCAGTTAACAAGAGAACGTCCTCCTTGTTCCATTTCTTCAAAGAAAATCATTCCTGCACAAAAGCCCACAATCATTGATGGAAAGGACCATGTACACCTGTATAAAATCTACCCAGAGCTCTGTTCAATCCAAATTACAAGCACGTAAGAATAACCTCTAGCAGAGGTAGAGCATTACGTTCAAGTAGATACACACACTCATAACCATACATTTGTGTGGGTATATGCATCTACATAATTGTACCTTAAACATACATAGTTCTGGTCTATTCTTTCAAAAGATGCCACTCCTTGTTTACCTGTGCCTTATGGATGTGTATGAACACTTTCAAACTAGGCTGGTATATATGTGTACACCTACACAAGTATTTGTGTATTACCTGCTGATCTACACATGTGCAAGGACATAATATTGCAGTAAAAAAAAGACTTATTCTTCTGTCGTGGTTTGGGCCAAATTGGCCTAATCCGGTGGAACGACAGATGCTCTCTCTCTCCTGCTCCGCTCGGGAGGCAAGAGAGAGAGAGAAAAAGAGACTTAAGAGTTTAGAAGGATCTAAACTACTTTAATGAAATATTGATAATAAAATAATAAAAAGAAAAATAATGAAATATATACAAAACCGTATCAAGCTCCCAGGATGACAATCACGTCACCAGCAGGTGCTGGGGAAGTCCCAGAC
>VFFE01007566.1:171304-209347 GCA_008921705.1 Burhinus oedicnemus
CTCAGGAGGAGAAAAAAAAAAAAAAAAAAAAAAAAAGTCTGATTTACACCCTGTAGAGATTTCCCTCCCTGGGGAATAAACCAAAGGAACATAAATCAAGAGTAAGGCCATGTAGAAGTATACTCCCCAGTTTGCAGATAGTCCGTAACAATAGCCGCAAGAATTGCGATCAGCCCATATCCTCTCAATGTGCCAATCATGAGATTCAAAAATTGACAAATTAAATGGCAAATGTGACGGCCAGTATTTGTTTTGGTTGTCTACAGCTGGCTGTACGTGATGGTCCTCTGAAACGGCTGGGGCTGGGCAGCCGATAAGGGGGTCGGCAGCTCATCACATGCAGACCGCTGCCAGTGGGCCAGGGGAAGCCCTCTGACCAGCACGGGAGGTGGTCACTCCAGTCTCCTCAGTGACTGGAGTGCCCAGGCCCTGCAGTAGAGAGAGGGATGGACAGAGAGAATGAGACTCACCAGCAAGCAGGAGCCTGCCTGCAAGCGACAAAGCTGAGAGGAGCAGGGAGAGGTGCACAAGGGGGTCCTCAAAGGGGGATGGACAGAGATCATTTTCCTCGGTACTTAAAAAGGACTGCGTTGAGCTTGTTGTCACACAGAAAGCCAATGAATTGCTGAAATCAGAGCAAACCTGAAAGAGAAAATCTATCCATGAGAGGGGAAAGAGAGGGGGATTTGTTTATGTTGTCCTTGTTTTATTCTATCTTAATCCAATTCAAATTTTTTCACCTGAATTTTTGCTGTTTTGAAACATCTATATATTGTCTTAATTTGCTGTCCAATAAAACGCAGCTTTTGCAATTTAAAATCTTTTTCTGAAGAGCTCACTTTAAGGAAGAGGTACAGCCAGATCCACCTGAAACCTCTGGCAAGCTTGGGATCCTGTTCAAGTAATATGTACTAACAATAACTGCTGTACTGCCGATTACTTACATTAAGTTTCAGGAAAGCTCTCACTCTCTGATCTAATGAAAGCTCGAACAGCCTATTTAGTCTGTAACCCATTTAAGCATTTGGTAGAAATACAGGAGCTAGGAAGACACTGGAAGGAGTGCAGGCAGAGAGTTGCAGTAGTGCGTTACGAATATTGCGTTTGCTTCCAGCCCTCAGGAGAGCCCACTGTCGTGTTCATAGCCTGCAACACGACCCTCAGCAAGTCACCCCATGTTCCTGTGCGTATGCTTCCCTTCTCACAAAGCGTGTCGGTCCCATTCATTAAGATTGCAAATTCTTCAGGACATTTGTGTCTTGCTATGTATTTGTTCAGGGTTTAATATAAGAAAACCCTTATCTCAGCCGGGGAATCCTGGCATTAGCAGAGTACAAACACGGGTCTCATGCTCTCCCTCTGCACAGGCTGAACATCATCCCCAAACCTGTACAATTCTGCTGTATGAAAAGGCATTGTGCCTTTCCATGTTTTTTTTCAGCCAGGAATCCCAGCATTAACCAAAAAGAAAAGAAAAGAAATCCTAAAACTCCATTCAGGTGACCTTTATTGTCATTGTCACCCAGCATGCACCTGGCAGCACCCAATCAAAATCTTCCAGGGCACTGTAACCTTGATACTATTGACCAGCATTGCTCTGATTTAAATTTCAAACAGCCTGCAATTTTGATTCCTCTTTCCCCCAGCTCTGAAAGCAAACATTATGGATTTTATAGGGAAGAAGGCCCTGGCCAAACACTTGATTTGCACAAACTTCGCATAAGTGAAGAAGCAGTCAATACAAACAGAATTAATTTTAATTAACCTTA
The DNA here is from genome assembly GCA_008921705.1 of Burhinus oedicnemus. Taxonomy (NCBI): domain Eukaryota; kingdom Metazoa; phylum Chordata; class Aves; order Charadriiformes; family Burhinidae; genus Burhinus; species Burhinus oedicnemus. The sequence goes on from VFFE01007566.1 coordinate 173,074, forward strand.
ATATGCTGATGAAAATGGTGGGGAGTTTTCATGAACAAATAAGTAGAGCCACATACGCAAAAATATCTGCTTTGTTAATTACACATGCACACATCCAATAATACAGTCATGGTTAATTATAGTACTTGTTTCCGAACTTACATTGTTACGATCAAGCTGAGGCATTGCTTTAGTCAATAAGCACGTCCTTTTTTTTGGTTAGGCAGAGTAGAACCCGGTGCTGAGATTTTGATTAGCAGCCTTGTCAAAGATCTTCAACTCTTCGTCTCATCATCAGGCCTCCGGTGCCTGTTGAGGATGGGAAGAAGCTTATTATTATTCCCCAGCCTGGAAAAATCCACTGGAAGAATTGCTCCTGGATCACAAACAGGCTCAACTGCAGTCTGTCTTCAAGAAGTCCAAGGAGTCCAACTCATTTACACAAAATCAGGAGCAACTACTCAAAACTGTGGTTACACTGATGTAAAACCAGTGAAAAGAGGCAATCAAGAAACCAGTCTACGAAACTGCTACGTGTAAATAGAAGACAAATACCACCAAGTGAATCAAGATGCCTATTACTCAATTTAAAGCTAGAACGACATCCAGATTTAGTGAGTATCTGGTCCACAATCTCTAAATGGATATGCCCTAAGAAGAGAAGAAGAGGGCACTTCAGAAGAGGGCATCGTAACAGCGTCATTTCCCTGTTCATTGCTGCAAAAGTTTCAAGCCAAACCAGACATCTAAACATGAACGGGACTGAGGTTCCTCACTCTTTAAAGAACTAAAGCCAAGTCATTTCAACCACCTGCTTTCAACCACCTCTTCAAATGTGCCTCTGCATCCATGAGAAACACCTTTGCATGCTGCCTCTAAGGCTTATCTGGGTCCAGGTGAGAGAATCTAAAATGAAACCTAGTATGAAAAGGCTGAAAGAGCCTGGTAAGAATAGAGCTCTTTTGCAATTCTTTTTGGAAACATGTAGGGCCTGATTCTGAAAACTCACTACGAGAAATCTGAGTATTGGCCAAATTTCTGGCTAGGGCTGAGATCTTTGGTTACTTCCCAAAAGCAGAACACAGGAAAGGGGGGAAAAGGCGCTTTCTTAGCTTTCCTCAGCACTCTTCTCTTCCTTATCAGCAGATACGCTGTACAAAGAGAGCAGATGCAAGACACAAAACCAGGTATTTAATGTTTGTTCAGTTAGAAGAAAAATATTGCCAAACCAATGGATTCAAGAATAATAGAATTATGCCCTGAAAATCATGAGATTTGGGACTCACTCTCTTTGCCTTCTATTTTTTAATCTTCCAGGTTGCTTTTGAGCTACATTTCTACATTTGAGAGCCTGCGGGCTAAGAATTTATTTAAGATACAGCTAAGAATCTCATTAATAACATGAATCCAGGAACTGGGTTTTAAAGAAAATATACAGGTAACGCAAAATTGAAAGTCATGACAACTGGCAACAGTGCATACAATATCAATGTCTAGCTAATGGACCCAGAATGATTACTGGTTAATGAGCTGAAACCCTCAACAATAATGGAAAAAAACAGATCAGAATAAATGTTTCTTTTATAACATGGCTGCTAAGAATTATACCAAGTTACTCAGAGTCATGTCCTGTTTACTTAAGTGATGGTGGACTGGGCCTAATTCTAATGTCACAAGCACTAGTTTTAAAAGCAGGCAAACGTCCGCCAATAGACCTTGATTTGCATCTATACAACCAAGCAGAAAGGAGCTCAAACAGCTTCTGTAGTTAAGGCAAATATCATGTGGTCTTAATAATGTAAACCTAACCACTATTTAACTGTTTAGTAGGATAATTATGAATAACGCTATTGATAGTTATGGTTTCATGACGTCCAAAATCTAGGTGGTGTCAGAGTTAGGCTGTTAAAATTCTAGCAACTGAGGATAGACAAGCATGTTATAAATTACATTTGGAAAAGCTTCAAAACAAGCTGGTGCCGAACAGCAACAGACAGAAACCCCCTTCTTGCAATATCTTCTTCACGGTCAGAACATGTCTGATGTACTTCAAGTATATTTTCATTAGATGCATTACCTGACCTGTACAAACACTGCTGCCGCCGCCTGCCCTCCTCTCTAAAATTGTCGACTAAACTTGGAAAGTGTAGGAAATAACACTGCCAAAATCCAGGCTTCAGACCAAAAGATGCAAATACTCGTGTCTTCAGTAGCCTGCTTGATGCTGAAAACCAGTACTGCAAATAGTCTGACTTTTCTGCAAAACCATGGATACAGAAGTTCACGGGAACAAATATGGAAAGTGCATTCCGGTCTTTGCAGCAATGTTTCCCCTCTATTTTACACCTTAATAAATGCATTATGAAAATAAACATTTACCTGGCAGTTGTCCTTAATGGAGGTTTTCTCCTTTTAAACTGATTGAGAGCTTTAGAGTAAAAGAAAAAAAGCACAGAGGGATGGACACCAGTGAAAGTTTGGAGTTTAATGAACAAAGCCACTTACTCCCTCTCAAAGGCAGAGCGAGACAGAGAGGGAGATGAAAGCTCTTGTTTCATTTTATGTGCAAAACAGAACAGACATCTCCCATAGACATGCTAATGAAACATTGATTGGCTGGGGTGACGTTTGTTACCACAGGGCTCTCCACCTTGGACTTCCAGGAGAAACGATTCACAATTAATTAACTCCTTTCACAGATTATCTGAAATCTAACTTGGGCTCAACCCCACTTCGTGATAACGGTAATTTTGTTAGTAATATGCAGATCAATGAATATATATACACACATACATATATATAAAAATATATTCAAAATTTTTATATACCTGTCTACACATGCAAACATATAAAGCATTGTATATAACATATAAAAATAAATTTTATATACTATGTCAAATGTACATGTATTTGTAGCTATATAATTCCACTGCTGTAAGTACACATGCTGTTATCTGCTCAGCTCGGCATTCCCATGGGAGAACTCCAACAAACTCCCAATGCTTCAGGACAACCCCCGACTCGCTCACCTTCCTCCTTCTTACCACAGGGTAATATCAAACCAGTACCCTAGTACGTGCCAACAAGCACTGCTCCCCACTGTCCTAACCACCGGTTTCATGGGTTTTCTCAGCCACAGAAAGGAGACTGGCACTCTCGTCTCTCCATTAAAATAATAGTAATTAAAAAAAGGTAGCGCCTTTCCAAGGGGAACGGAGATATAAATATGAAAATAAAAAATATTTGGGTTTTTTGTTTGTTTTCAGAAAAAAAAGAGGGGAAAAAGTAACTGCAAAATTCTCTTTCAGTTCAAAAGAATGATATACACACACAAACCACAAATTGTTTTGCTATATATGCACTACGTGGCGGAGGCATTTGAAACATCACACCTCCCATAACACAGGTTTTTAATCTTATTTGTCCTACACCCACGAGGGCCTCAATCCAGTATCACAGCCCCCTTGATCACAGGGGGTTTGATTCACCTATGTTGAATTCTGCCACAAAGATGGTTTTCCCTGCATTTGTGGGAACCCTTTTGTAAAAGTTTACACTTACCAAGGGATCAAAATAGAGCAGCAGTACAGCTTCATAACTGGCTTATTAGTCAATATTAGAAGTGGGAAAGAGAGTAAGTCAAAAGACGAACAAATGCTACATTCTCAATGGCAGTTGCCATAAATGCTAGTTAAAAATTAGCTTCCCTTACCAGTTGTGAGGAAATTAAGGAAAGAAATTCTGTGGATATTTTCTTTATAAGTTTTTCTTGTTTTTGTTGAAAAACAGCTGTTTGGGAAATAAGAAAATTGGGTGGATTTTTTTTTTTTTAAAATAATCTAAGTATTTAATTTTCAGCAATGAGAATTCCAAAAGGTTCCACAGAAGTAGGTATTTCTTTCTTGTTTAGGTAAAACAAACAAACAAAAAAACCCCACACACCACACTCTTCCTTGAAAAACAATAGGTTAGGCTCTGTGTTTAAAGCTCTGTGGCAGGGCCTTAAAAGCTGTGGGAGACTTAAATTTTACTTTAAGGGATTTACACCAGTCTCACAGTGACTTTATCATTTTCCTTCTAGAATGCACGTAAGATTTATGAATATGACATAAGAAATAATTCTGTTGGATATTTTGATTTACAGTAAAAACTAAAATTGCTTTTAAGTAACATATCTAGGAGACCAAAGGTCTATGGAGCAGTAACACCATAAATAGTGTTCAACCTACTATTCTTTAAAGATTTTAATTTGAGAATTTGAAATAAATCTGTAACTGTACACACACACACACACATTCCCTCAGTCCTTCCTCCATGAATACCATTAACGTGAATTTCAAGCAGGGCTCACCTTCACAACAGCTATTATTGACACGGGGTAGATGATCAATACAGAACAGACTGGAAGCTCATTTTCAGAAATTGATAAAAGTTCAAATCCCAGCGGGGTTAGATGATTTACAGCAAAGGTTAAAGCTATGCATTCTACTTTTCTCAAAAAGCAAGGGTTTTCTAGATGCTTCCAAACATTTTTTTCTTAATGGCTTTAAATTTGAGTACTTTTTTTTTTTTTTCTTAGAATTCATAGTTGGAGTAGAAATTAAGTTTGCTGAGAGTTAGCATCTATCAAGCAATATATCTTAACACATGAGATAACTTTCTTTGTACGACAGGTACAAAAATCACAAAGCTGGGCCTTACTGGGATCTACTCTGCATCTCCCAAAACCAACCAACAGCACCCAGTTGTCCTATTCCACTCGTTCCTGGCTGCCACCATCCTGTGCTGGCTCTTACATTGGTCCTGGCTCCCTCCCAACAAGGACACTAATAAGCGGTGAGATGGAACTGAGAGGACCACCAGCCTTCCCATCTCAGATCCCATTTTAAGCAGTTTACAAGCTTATGATGAGATAAGAAGGTGCAATATATTCAGTAACCATGAAGTATATAAAAACAATGTGGAAAACAGTAGCCATCAACTTCATGGAAAGTCGGGGATATGCGGTACTGCCAACCCAGCCCAGTGGAAGAAAAGGTCTCAAGAAAAAGAATGGAAAAGGCACCTTCTCCAATGAAGAAGCACAGACCAATGACAGTAACAGACCTTCCCATGGGCGATGTTCTTGTCCCTTTCCAGTTCATTACAACTTCTTACCCACCCTCATCTGCTTTCTTCAAGGCATCTCTCCTCTGATTAGGAGGCGGCAGCAGCAGAAAGTTAAACGCTACCTTCCTTCCCAGGTCATCAATAAAGAGCGGCCTCGCTAATGAAGTGCTCTAGCTAAAATAATAAAGGAAGGGCCAGTTAGAGTTCCTGTGAGTCCTGGCTCAGTCCAAACCCTAATGTTGATGTTATTATATAAAAGTACCACAGAGTATGTAGGGCAACCCCATGTCTATCACAGCAGCCAGAGCCATTTCATACTGTGTGCTTTTAATTATTTCATTGACACCCTTGGACTTGATAACTGCCTGAATTTTCCTGTCAACACTTTGGTCCTTGATTTTCTTCATTGAATCACAGTTTCAAATTACTTTTTTTTCTCCACCTCCACCCCAACTTCTTTTTGGCTTCTAATTCTCTGAATACACCACGCTGTTTTAAATTACATGCTCATTTCGGAATATGCAGACTATTTATCTAGGAGGCAAATTTCAGAGTCATCTGAAATTAATTTCCCAACCCCAAAGTTCCTGGGTACCAGCTTCCAATTCAGCCATGGAATTTCCTGATGGCGCTGCGTGGTTCAGGTTTCTCCGCACCTCCAGAAAGCCGCCCCATGAGCTGCAAGGCTGCGACACACACTCCCTCCTGCTTCTGCTACTTTCCTACTGACCTTTTCAACAGCAAAATAAAATCTACCTTAATTAATCTGTAGATATTAGTAATACAGTAGACTATGTAATTTCTAACATCAAACCCACGTCTTGGGATGTGGAAGTGTTTCAAACAGCTGGAGGGTACACAGCACTTTGCATAAAACTCAGCCTGGAAAGTTGTTATTAATTGTTATGCCAAGTACATTAACAGACACTAGCTGCCTTGTATGTACAAGGATGTAATTTTTAGAACTATCAGTTACCCCAGGTGACTTCACCTGGACTTTGGGCACCCACACCATCTCGAATATCAGGGCTATGGGCAAAGTTAAATCATTTCAAATATTCCAAACATAAAATTAAAACCTTCTGCCCTGAAAAAAATCTTGAATTTTATTTTGCATGTCTGTAAAGAGTCCAATCTGATGGAAGAAATTTGAAATTCCCTGTTGTTTGGTTAAGTGTGTCAAAACAAGTTTCAAGCGTAAGAGAGGTTATGGCTTGTTTCAATGGTCAATTTTTTTTCAGGCAAAATTATTTTTCCTTAAAATTATTTGTTCATGTTAAATCAATTGTGACATTAAGATGAACATGTTTCTCATTTGAAGATGGACGCTTTTCCAAAAATGCCATAATTGGCTTTTGTGGAAATAAGGCTTAGCGACATAGTTTCCCTCAAAAGCTTGTAAGACTTTTGGAAAATTTTCCACCTATAACTTTTTAGAGAACTAAATGTTATTTTGGAAGTGAGGATAGGGAATACAATGATTTTGCAATATCAGACCAATATTTAAATTTTTATTTCCTGGTATTTTTCTGTGACTGAAAACAGGTTTCATGTTTGTAACCAGAAAGTGAAGTTTTCCTACGTATTATTGCATTTTCAGTATTTTCTGTGAGAAAATTACTGTAATCTGCTCCTGAAGTTACTTCAGTACTTTAAATAAGTTACACTATATCCCTTAAACAAGGGGCTTTTATACATCTAAGACTGAAGCATCTCTTACATAAAAACTCCCAAGAGTCATCTGATCACAGATGACAGTTGAAATCAATCATGTCATGTTACAGGATATTTATCAGAAATCTCACGTTAGCTGTTTGATCCACACCTGCCAGCGGAAAATGGACCGCTCTATTTAATACTGCCGTAACCTCCCTTAAAGAAAGCCTCTGGAGCATGGGAATCACAGATCCCCCTTCACTGGCAGGAATTCAGTGAGATCAGCTCATTTGGGGGGTTGGGGTTTTTGTTTTGTTTATTTGTTTTGGGGTTTTTTACCGTTTGCCTTCATGCATCTCCAGGCACAGAAGCTAACCCTTCCCCAGCCGACACCTTACTCCATTGCTACAGAGGCATCTGAGGACTCACCACGGGGCAGGTGGGTGGAGATCCCTCCCGTGCCAGGGCAACCTGCGGACAGGGATGGTCCCACTGCATGCGGGCCCCCACACTGCAACCTTCTCTCCCTTCTTCCGAAGAAAGGGGTCTCCATACAGAACGGGTCAATGGAAGCAGCGACACTGAAATATGCTTGTAGGCATTGCCATCTTGAGTACAACAGATGCACAAAGTGGAGGTTCATCACCAGACTTCCAGCATGTGTCATTTACCTCCCAGTACCCCACCCCACGCACACCTTGCTGCCCAGAAATCATACTGCAGTGGTGGACCCTCATACTATAGCTAGAAACATTGGTATTTTGAGGTGAACAGCAGCTAAAGCAGCTACCTGGAAACTCCAGTCTCGGACTACTCTGGGAAATGAGTGGCAGGATAGTCATTATAGATGAAAGAGCAGAAACAGAAAGGAGACCAAGTCCAACTATACATTCCAAGAGAGACAAAGTTATTCAAAGACCTAATAACAGTATTTCCCCACAGATAATTTGCTTGAGTTATACTACCCTAATGGGGGGGTGTTGTGTGTGTTTGTGTGGGGTTGTTTGTGGGTTGTTTGTTTTCAGTCAGCCAGCAATGCCATTCACACTGTACTCCCATTGATCTCAGCTCTGAAAGGATTTCTATCTGTGAAAATCTCCTGGTATAAAAGGCAGAGTCTGAACCCACAGAAGCCATACTGTCAAAAGCTGTCAAAGGCTCTAGTTAGGACACCATGGAAGAGCTTGCAATAGACTTAAAGCGCAGGTATTCCAGCTCAGAATTAGGTCCATGTTCCACCCACAGTCTTCTACAGGGCAAAAAAGTTCATGACAATATTTTCATGACAATATTTTAAGCAAACAAAAATAGAAATAAGATTTAAAACCTTGGGTTTCTATTTTTATGAAACCCAAAAAACCCATGTTCAAGGAAGACCAGTTAAAAAATTGGCACAGAAGCCAAGGGCAGCTCCAACAAACCTCTCCGTAAAGCTGAGCTGCTGAGGTTCACCGTTTCAGAGCTGAGCCCTTTACACTGCTGAACGCAGTGACATTGTGAAACTAACAGCAGCTCTGCTTTGCCATCAGCACATTGATACAACTATACTGAAAAAAAAAAAAAAGGTGGAAGGAGAGATACATTTCATTCTCCCTCAAATTATTTCCATTACATTTATTTAAACTAAGTGAAACTGCACCCTGCCAACTGCGTATTCAGTTGCTGCGGCAGCCCAGGCATGTACAGTCCAGCTTCTTCACAGTGACTTTTTTGTGGTAAACCCTGCCTACCGTTTGATGGATCCACCACTCACACTTGACAAAGGTGGGATGTGGGATGTACAGATGAAACAGAACTTCTAGCAAACTTGTGAAGCTTTGGTGCAAAAGCTAGAGGCCAGGCAGACTGGCAGCAATTGAGAAGAACAGCAGCAGGCGTGTATGGTTAAGTGTTGAAATCCCGCTCTAAAATATCCTGAGGAAAAAGGAAGGAAAGTAAATGGTAGTCATCTCCAAGTACTTTGAACAGCTGGAGCTCCTAAATACAGCCCTGCCCCTTTAGAAGGACTGAAAAGCCACAATTTAAAGAAAAATATACCGTACCTAATAACTGCATATTAAAAGGGAGGGGAAAAAAAAATCCATCTGTCCACCTTGATCTCCAGGTGAACAAAAACCTGATTTAGATCTCCACATGTTTTACGTATTCCAGGACTCAGCTAGGTATTTCTGCATAGTTTTTTTGGAGGGAGGGAAGAATTCCTAAGCTATTTTTTTTTAATATTTAACTTCTTCCCATTACTATTTTCATAAACAGAGGTTAGAAGCAGGGAAGGGCAAAGAATCTTCAAATGTTTCTAAAGCCTTCAAGTGCTAACAGTAATATTTGCTGCAATGAAGAAAAAAATACTGCCAACTTCCAGGGGTTTTGGTATCAGTGATGGCTTCCTTCTCTACCATAAGGCTGATCTTGAAAGGTCCTGAACAGATCCTAAAGAGGCATTAAATTACGAACATGTGGCAAATTTAATGAAACATTTAACACCTTAAAGGCTTCAGCTTTTCAAGAAAACTAGGTAGATTGTAGCAGATGTACAGTAGGGTCATAACTATGTTGCCCTTGATGAACGCAGCTGGACCATATAAAACCCTCAAAAAAATCATCTTTACATCCAGCTTATTTACATCATTTACATTTATCTTAGCACGATGTATCAGCTCATACATATCACTGGTTAAACCACCTACATTGCTTCTGGACCAGAACTGGCTGCCAGCCAGCTGGTGCAAAGCACAGGTTGAGAAGTTCAAACCTATCTCCTTCCCTTCATTTAGAGATACCCTACAGCAATTATTATCTCCTACAGAGCAAGGTAAATCTGCCCTGCAGTTTTTTCCTCCAACTATTACTACTTGAACAGAGACTCAGCTGAGTGAATGAAACAAAACTAAGGGCACGTGTAAAAATCTGTACTCAAGCAGTCACACATGCATAAACGCTGCAAATAAACAGCTGACATTATAATGCAACAACTGATTCGCATGACTCCATGCTTCATGGCTGTATTTAAGATTTCAAGAGCAATTAGATGTTGAACCCAGATTAAAGACGACAACCATTCATTTCCCCTCCGCAACAAAATCCCCATGCAACAAATTGGAAAAACAAAAACTTTTTTCTAACACTTAAACACCCAACGCAAAGACTACAGAGAAGGCAAACACTTCCACAGTCACCCAGAAGCAAGTCACTGGCAGTGATTGCGGATATTTGACTCAAGCATGCACGAGAAAATCCAGTAAATCAGCACATGCTCACCTTGTTGCTAAATCAGAGGTTCAGGGTCAGCACTAGAAGGGCAGGTTCTGCCACACCCGGGCAAGGAAACTGCAGCAGCCATCCCGACGTCAGTGAGGATGGACATCAGACAACCCTGCCACCGTCGCTCCCACAGTGGGGACAGAGGGCCGAGCAACTTGCTTTAAAGATGTAATTGTGTTCTCTAGGCTAGAGAAGACTGGAAGTCACGTATCTCAGCTATGTATGCATCTACCTCTTGCTATAGAAAAAAATAAAAATAAATGTCCAAAATATTTTCTGAAAAGACCTCAGTGAATCAAATTAGTAAACCCATATGTCCACAAGATGCAGACCTTTTTCTTAGGATTGTAAAGGAACTTATTAGCACAAAAACACCATTATCATGGAACACCATCAGGCAACTGGCATGGCTTCATGGACATTTCAATTGCTAAAGCAAAGAATCAGGTTGTTCAAAGATTTCTCCAGCCTTAGCTTTGGAAAAATCCACACTTTTCTTCACCCTCTTGCTCTCCATGTGTGGACTTAGGGAAGAAGGGACTTTACACCTCATGTTCTCGTTTCTTCCTTTCTCTCACACTTTCTACCAAGCCACCTCCCCCAAAGCGGCACTTACCACAGTGACAAATGAAGCAATAATAAGGTTAGTCATTTAACTCCTTGCATCCTACTTAAAAATCACCCTAATTACTGTGTAATGGGTCCACAGAGGCAGAAGAGTCTGGGTGAAATCTACCCGGAGGGCACCAGTATAGTTCATCTGTCCATTCCCTAATAGCACTGTAAAGTTCACCCTTATAAACATGTCACCTAGTCTATAATTAAGTGACTGGTCATTAGGTAACATATGTGGTACCTGTGGGTCACATATCAGTCAGCCGGTGATGGATCTTTATCCAATAGCCGTGCAGAAGCAGCTCCATAGCTCTCTGTCACCACAGCATTACTCTCAATGCACAGCGTACTTGCAGAAGAGTTTGTGTAGGTGGGTTTTTTTAAGCAATAAACTCTGTGTTTGTGAAGGGTGAGAAACCGAGGGGAGGAGGGAGCGGAAGGACTGTCACAGTTCAGTCTTCATCTCAGCAGCATGATAAAAAGCTGAGTTTTTCCTTTATATCCTGCAAGCATACTGGTTCCTAAAGCACTCTCCATACTTGCCCGACAGGTGAATTTCCCATACACATATGAGTAAAGATTACTAATTAATACACTTTTATAAACTGCAAGAGGACATCCTCTTTCCTGGTCATATTATTAAAATAAAAAAAAAAATTCAGTCAAGTTTGCTTTTTAACTCCTTCAGCTTCCATAGATGTGCAAGGCCACGATGGACAAGAGGGGAAACACATAAGCCAAATTTATCCTTGATTTTACCAAGAAAACAGGAAGACTCTAGAAGATACATCTGAACAAATTCCCAAGCAACTGAAAGAACTGCACTGCCAGGCTGGTCCAGCCATTCATCAATGTGGGGACACGTACAGAGAAATACAGCCAGTTTCATTGCAACTCCTCTCCTCCCCTCACTCTGTGCAAGGTGCGGGGCTTGATCGAGGAGGTATCAAAACAAAAGCAGAACATTCAGCTCAAGTTTTTCCTCAGACTGCACACAAGGAATGGCTTCCAGCAGGTTTTGTTGCCCCCAAGAGACAGAAAAGGACAGGTCATATGAAGTCTTGAAGTTCAGGCAAGTCCTAGAAACCCCAAGGCTTAAACTTCTTACAAAACTATTCAGTTGTTTTACAATTTAGAAGTTCTCTGAACTTACGAGAGAAAGAAAATTAATTTCCTTGAGGAAGGCCCACAGAGGCAACCGATTTTATCTGTGTACAAGAGGACTGTAACCCTGCCTGTATGTTGCATATACCATTTTCAAGGAATTTACTTTTACCTTCTGCATTCTTGGATGCAATAATGCAGTGAAGAACTGGACCACACAGATTTCCAGATGGTAAATGAGATTTGAGCTGAGCTTTTCTGGGTAAGTAAATTATAAACGAAGGGGGTGGGGGGGGAGGAAATCTTATGCCCACAATGTTTAAAGGTTTATAATTGCTAGTTATTATCTCCAAGGAGGGTGCCCAAAGCCAGGATATTATGGCCAACGAAACAAGACAAGACCTTGAAATCAGCCCTCTGACCCCAACTGTTGAAATGTGCCTTAACTACCACACATATTAACCTCCAGTGACATCTCTTCTGGCAACGCACCTCTCTGATATTCACAGTAAGCCACTTGGGCTGCCCACAGTTTTGGTAACACAGGAAATGGAAGATTTGGCAAAAGCATTACATTGACTAATTAAATTCCAAGAACAAAATTACAAGACCAAGAGGCATATGGCCATCAAGGATGAATTTAACCCATTGTATTTAGAGCTATAATGAGATGTAGCTGTGCCAAAAAAAAAAAAAAAAAAAAAAAATCATTATTTGCAATGTAAGCAACAATGCATTTTGACTCAAATCACATTGAAAAGAGAGCAGAGATGCACAATTTTTGCCCCACAGAGAATTTGATTGCTTTAAGTCTGCAATCAAGGAAGGGATGAAGTCTAAAGAAATGCATTCCTCTTTTGTATGTTTTGTAGAGAAAATGCCTTCCTCTCTGGCCAAGATGAGAATTTATAGACTGAGACATTCACTCCTTACAAGGCTATCCACCTCTCATGTTCTTACTGGACTTCAGTAACTTTCTTCATAATCAATTCCATCAGTTTCTGCTTTCTTCATGCCAAGAAAACATCATGCTGCTTTTGTACTCTCACATTTTGCACCTTTACCAAAGAGGATTCTCAGGTTCTTTAGTCAAAGACAAGATAAGCCAAGGAGAGTAACCTCGAACAGTATCTACAAATATGATTTGTAATTTCAAAATAAAGCTCATGAAATACATGGCTTAAAGTTCTCTCTAAGAAGACTTGTACAGAGATTGCTTCTTCCTCGCCTGTTATTCTATATTATGTCAAGACCATAATTTGAAATACTGTTTGCAAACAGCAAAGACGACTCTCTTGTTTCAAGCTATCCAGTAAAGAATTCGAGCCTTCTTACTTGGGGGTCTTTTACTCCACGAGGCACCTCTGGGTCTAGTATCAATCACCCTGTGATGGATAGGCATCCCATACCAGGGTCATTCGTACCTCCACTGCTTATTGAACCACAACACCTCATCCTCATTGAATACTGACGGCTGATCTATATGATTCAGGTCCAATCAGAACAGTGATTTTTCAGTGTTAAGGACTTTTCCATCTGACATGTTTGCACTGAGACTACAAAGGATCAAAACTGAGCACAGGAAAACAGCCCTCAAATCAGAGGATTTGCTGACTATTTGTGTGTTTGCACCACAACTCTCTGCACCATATAAAATGATAAAGTGGTCCCTGGCTAAGGAGAAAAATAGTTATTAAAAAAAAGAGGGAGAAAAAAAAAAAAGAAAAAAGCCTGTAATGCAGACTCAGTGTTGCTTATTCAAGAGTGTGTGACTTTATTTGAACACGTGGTTAAAACATATCATTAGGACAATTCTGCTTCAAGAGTTTGATCACTAATTGGCACATGCAGGAGTGCAGCACAAATTAAACTTAACCCTTTGACATGGCCAAATATAAGAAGTCATGTTTACGGAGGATGTAGAAATGCAGAACAGCAGAGAGGATGGATATAACACTGACAGAGAAGCAAAGTCACTTGAAAGAAAAAGAACACTAAGCAAACTCATTTACTGTTAGAGTGGAGCCCGCATTAAGAAAGATCATTCAGAAACCTGTAATTGAGGAGAGATATGAGCCTACCTAGGAAAGGAGAGGGGAATTTGGGGAGGAGATTCTTAACAGTTCTCTTTTTTCTATATAACTTGGTAGGTGCGCAATACACAATCAAAGGATTAAGCTAATCTCAAGAAATCTTGTATCTGAACAGAAATGAAGCAGATTCCAAAGAAATAAATACATGGGTTTGAGATAATTTGCCTTAGGTTTTATCTCTGATTAGATGCATCCATAATAGTGTCTTTTCAAAGTCAATAAGAGAAACCATTACTCAAAGTGCAATTACTTCCTGTGCCAGCAAGGTGGTCTAACTGCCTTTTTTTGGCACTCTCTACTGCATTCAACACAGCACGTGCACTTCCTATGCAATTGCCACACCCTGAGAAATATCCTAGCTGAATGCACCAGAATGCTGACCCTAGACCTCCGTTTAAGCTTAAGCTTTATTTCCTTACATACCTGGGAAAGTGATGTGGTAAGAGCCGAGATTTCAGCTGACCAGTAAGAGCTGGCTTTATACTTTCCCTGTGGTTACAGCTGTTCACACTGGTCTACTGCAATCTGAAGAAAATGGAGAAACATGAGAGACTGACATAAGGAAAGGCAAATGAAGGAAACCATTGTCCTTGTTTAGTGAACATGGCCAGAAAGACACTGAGACCTGCCTGGAAGAGGACATAGAGGTACCAGTTCTTTACCGCTTGCATCCTGTCTTATTACTTCTCTGCAGAGGGGATGCAGTTCATTACTCTGTTTACACAAGCATAGGTGACCACACAGAGACAAGGCAAGATATAATACAGCCTTCAGAAATGAAACTTCTGCAACTTATTCCCCATTTAACAGTAGCTCACTGGGTGGTCTTAGGCCATAAACGAAAGGCATAGCTAATACTCTCTTACGCAGTAATTCCAGGGTCCAGCCACTCCATAGCAAAATATTTGCACTTTCTTAGTTAAACAATACTTTTAAAGTATAATACATTTGGTCTTATTAGTGTTTAAAATTATTTTGCCTTTGTTTTGCTCCATTTAATGAGAATTTTGCATCCTTACGGTCTTACAAGGGTCTCAAAAATGACTACCATTCTGTGGAAAAGAAATATGTCATTGTTCCTGCTTCACAGAACTGAAGAAAATATATACAGGTCCACAGCATTGTGGGTTTGTATTTTCATGTGTATGACATCCTTACAGAAAGCCTTTTGCAAGCTTGCATCCACGTGAAGAGCTACCAAATCCTTCAAGAATTCATGGTCTTCCAGTGTTTCCCAAAAAGAACTTGAGTTTCATAACAGACCCCTTGTATAAGATAACCATATAGACCACATCTCTGCTTTTTTTCTTAAACACGCACATCTGACACATTAAAGACCATTTGAATAGGATTTTTTTTCCCCTATTTTTCTGTGGTACCAATCACAGAACCAATCTGAGGGCAGGTGTTTATTTTATTTTTACTATTCTGCTAAGCACAGCATTCTCTACAACCTTCAGGGAAGGGGAATGGGGAAGAACACCATCAACTTCCAAGAAAATATCAAAAAGCTAATAACTACCCTTCTGAATTTTAATCCATAGCCAACTCCAAAATAACTCACTTCATACACTTTTCGCACTTTTGATGAGGAGAAAAGGAGGTGCTTAATTCCAGAATCATCTTAAAAGGGGGAACATATTAGTAATTGTGAATTAACGCTGATTCTTAAAGATTACACTTTTCTTCTTAAAATGGTAGTCAAAAGTTGAAATTATTGCAGGAATTTAGGATTAAAACACAAATAATAGTTCTCACATGAATGCATATTTTATAGAGGTTTCCTTTTTAGCTTGCACTGTAGACTCAAATCATTGGCAAAACAAGTTTCTAGAACAGACCTGTGATAAAGCCCTTCACATTAACGGCCTGATTTTAGGACCACAGCCACCAGGTGGTACTGTGGACAGGTTGCTGCATTTGCCATTCACGATGCATGCAGCTGGTCATCACATGCTCAGAACCAAGAAGTCAAGAGCACTTTTTGAGCACAGTCAGTTCATGCCTGATGTTGACACTCCTAATGGACATCAGGCACCTTAACCTACTTCCATACCTTAGCGAAGTGGCCATGCAACCCTTCCAACATCGTACCCATGCAAAGCAAAGAGGTTAGCTTACAAATGCCTTCAGCACCTCGACGTTCACCTTGTTGAAAACCTGTTTTCTCATTTGTCTTTTCAGTCCTCCAGCTGTATCAATTTTACTGCGGGTGAGAGATGTGAGTATATTTATGCAGTAGAAATTACCAAATAATAAAGATCACTACAACGCTTCCAGATTTTTGGAAGTCCATTGGCACAGAATCAAAAAGAAGCACAGCACAGGAGTAAAAATACAAACTGCAACCCAGAATTACTTAACTCTGACAGAAAGGGCTAGCATACTTTTTAATGTTACTGCTTTCAAAACTGCCAAAGGATTTGTAGACTCTACATACCTGAGTTTAGGTAAATTACAGACAGCTACTCTGACAATCTACTGTTACTCTCCCATTCTTTATATAGGCTTATTACAGTAGGTTGAAAAATACATTAGCATTAAACTTTCACTGAGGTAAGAGTTTGAGATTCCTTTTACTGCTTTACCTTCCAATTTTTATTTTCTATAATATTTATTTTATATTACTATCACCTTTCAAAGGCAAAGATGCTGAAAAACATCTGGAGTGTAGTTCGGCACAGGTTACAGTGACTACGCAAAGAGACTAACAGCTTTGACATCATAGATACATATAATTACAAAATAATATTTATGTCTTCTACAAAGAAACTGAAGGAAGCTGTATCAGGATGGTCCTTAGAAAAATACATAGAGAGAAGAAACAGGGTATCGCTATCCAAATAGTTAATATTACTGTGCAATAACATTCTCATATGTACAAATAAATAAGAGCACAGTCCCTGACAAAAACAGATTGTTCTCAAAATAGACAAGGCACAAGTATGGATGGGTTGCAATAATGCATAAGCTAGCAGGACCCGGGCACTGTGCACATCATGTAAATCTCAGGCAGTGGGATTTATTTTATCTTATAAATGAAATGTAGATAGTCACAGGTAATCTAGGGGGAAAAAAATAAAACAAAGTCTGCGTTTGAGTTTTGTTCTGAATGGATTTTTATGCTAACTTTACAAGATCTCTGGTGACCCTAAGCAATAAGAATAGTCTTGTCTTCAGTCTCTTCAAAAGAGACAAATTGCCTTAGTCCAGCACGTAATGCTAGCCTGATGAATTAGCCTTTTCTTCACTACGAGATTCTTTCCATGTAAATGTGAATAATCCCTGCACAGAGAAGAGGAAGGGCAAGCCTTCCCACAGCTAAGACACATAATTATACTTGCATTAAAAAAGTACAAATAGTTCTATTTCATACATAAAATATGCACAAAATTAGGTCAGAGAAGTTTAATTATTAGTGATCTGTTAAGACCTTGAGAATACTCTGAATCCAACATAAAGGTGGAACAGGCAACCGAGAACAAGGCCTGGAAGGGAACCCCCAGCCACTGCGCCAGTGGGCAGGTATGGTCTGCAGTCCCTATGGCCAACATAACCTCCACCAGGAGACGTTATCCTATCACCATGAAACCCTTTAAGGAAAACAAACAAAAACCACACACAACCGCCTATCAAAAAAGATTATCAGAGACTGTGGAGAAACATCGCTTCTTTGCTGCTGCTAAGAGGTGCTTAGAATTTAAGCTATTTGATAGGGACTTTAAGGAACCACACAATCCATTTTACATGAGCTTCACCTAATTTAAGCTACAGTCACAAACCCACCACATGTTTCCAGAGGAGTCTATGAAGTCAGGGCGTTATGGCCAGTCTAACAGAAGCCGAAAGATAACTTCTGTGACAGAAGTTAGCAGCTCCACACGCCCTGCTCCCTGTACAGCTTGCTTTCCCTCTGAGTCACAGTGGAGCTCAGAGAGAGAAGCTATAGGCTCTGTGACATCTCTCAGTGAGAGCATGTGCTGGTTTAGATTAGTATAAATACTGACTTTATTTTGGATAGTTTGTGTAACTATCTGAAACTGAACACTTGCTGCAGGAGTTGTGCTTTTGCTTCATTTGAGTTTCTTGCAAGTAAAAGCTGGATGAGCTTCACGTTGCACCAGGGGAGGTTTACATTGGCTATTAGGAAAAATTTCTTCACCGAAAGAGTCATCAAGCATTGGAACAGGCTGCCCAGGGAAGTGGTAGAACCACCATCCCTGGAGGTATTAAAAAGCTGGGTAGACGTGGTGCTGAGGGACATGGTTCAGTGGTGGACTGGGCAGCGTTGAGTTGATGGTTGGACTCAATGATCTTAAAGGTCTCTTCCAACCTAGGTGATTCTACGATTTGAAATGGCCAAATGCCATTCCTGGAGCTGGTGTCAACAGTGTGCACAGTTTAATAGACTATTGAGTTGTTGCTACCCTTTGTGAACAATTTGCAAATGCTATTGAGTCATCTATGCAGCAGTGAAATTCGCATTAAAACCACTATTTGACCTGCAGCTTAACACGCTGTCTTAGTCACATTACTATAAAAAGAGAAGCACTTTGATAGAGAAAGAATCAAGAAGTCAAAGATGAGCTCCTACTATGTAACTGTTACTACCACACTCCCAAGCGGCAAAATCACTTTCAAACACAACACAAAGCATCTTCCAGGGGCTGACGGACACGTGTGTTACTGTCAGACAGAAAGGATGGAAACGAAAGAACCAGAGACTTCTGTGGAGCAGCAGCAACGTGATGTAATAAACATCAGGAGGAACTTGGACAAGTACCACTCTGACTCAAAATCATTTTTGAGCAAGAGATACAAAGGATCATCTCTGAGACTCTTCTCGTTAATGTTGCAATACAGATACTCCACTGCTAAAAGCAACCTGCTATCATAGGTAAAATAGCACACTATCTGACGTGCTCACATTGCGCCGTCTACTGAATGTTTATTGCTCCAGTTACAGTTATAACTAGCAGGTGAGCCCTGTAGCTCTGAACAGTTTAGAGATGTCAGTAAATACTTTTAAGTGCTTTAAGATGACCCTAAAACAGTTACACTGCAGTAATCTCCTGAAGTGTTTAAGTGGCTTAGGTCACCAATAAGCTGCTCTGTGAGTTAATCAGGAAGGCTACCTAATTAGGATAACAAGCTATTCACCAGTACATCCCAATGAAGAAAGCCAATTATACTCTTAAAAGTTACATACTTCTGTAATCCCATGGAAGTCAAACCATTTGTTTAAGCATTCACTAGAGAAAACACACAAACAAACCTACACAACATGGTGTAGCCTGTGTTTAACTGTTATTTAGTTCTACTTTTTGCACACAGGTATCGATCTTATATTTTGTGTGTTAGTTACGCGTGTCCATCAGTTATATTTTGCAGAACACAGCACATACTCTACACTACAACACTGGCCAGTTTCTAGGGAACACCCAACCTAATTGTTTGCTTTCACGAGAAGTCACCAGCAAAAGATTTTTCAACAATTTCTCAAAATTTCAAAACTTTGAGAGAGAAAAGAATAGAAAAAAGAACAACTGAAGCAGTTAAGCTAGAATTTTTTCTGTCTTCTCTATTTACATATCAAAAAATACCTTATAAAGCATAAATTTCAAATTACTTGCTGTTCTACTATAACAAACAGTGGTCTCTAGAGTTATTACTGACACCACGAGTCCTATTATGTATATATTGTTCAAACGTAATTGAAATTTCACTTTCTAATTCAGACTGATGTTCATATTTATTTTATTTGTTCAGAACCAGTTTACAAGAAAAATCAAGTTAATAGATCACAATTTAGCTCCTATTTACTCAAAATCTTGCTAGAACACTCTCTATTATCATCATTCTACAATAAATTGTTTGAGTAAGAATTCGGGGCTAAGCATAAGATTATCAAAGCACATACAGTCATATTTAATATCACAAGATTGCACAAGCAAATCAACAGGCTTCATATCTAGTTGTGTCAAACTATTTAAAAGCTGTTTCCACGCTTGCAGGTTAAGCTGCTCATGTGATTTGGGAATCGGACCACACATCTAACATAGAAGCCTGGTCCTAATTTTCTATTACAAATTGCCAGTATACTGTAAGTAGATTCAAAACTTATTGGAAAATGATTCATTACGAAAATGTCAGAATAGTTTCAATGTGTTAACTAGTACACTAAGGTTACTTGTGTTCAAAGTACCATTGGGGGGGGGGTGTGTGTGTGTACCTAAACCATGTCACCTTTCAAGTCTTCACCCAGCTCATCTCAACAGGGACAGGCCAAAATTTTAGGCAAATAACCAAACAAATGATTCAGGCAGGGTTGGCAGAACTAGCCTTGCTGACCCAAAGCATAAGGAATTCATCAGCCCCATGACAAACATGCAAGTACAGATTTAATAGAAGGGAACCAGTCATTCGTCGCGTCTGCCGAGTTTATCATGTGTACAGACTCTGTCAATGAATGCACAAGTATTTTCTGGTTTTCTTTTGTTTTTACAGTCTCCTTTCTCCTAATCGGAGAATTAAAATTAACAACCTCAAAACCAGCTTGAGTTGCCAAGCGTCTCGCCCGGCCTGACTGTAAGTCTGGGATAGAAAAGATTTAACGTGAAAAAATTCAGGTTGGGAATGACCTTCTGCACTGATTGACTTTAGTGGAATGTAAATGATGGGCAGTAAATCAGGCGACGTGCACGCCGCTCAGTGAATCATACCATTCCCTTCAATCCCATCTAGAGGGAGAGACATAAATCCTCCCAGTTCAAGCTGGGCCATGAGCAGTCCTTTATATTTCCAATTAAAGATGTACTGTCCTTTGCCCAGCATTCAGTTGGGACGCCGCACATTAATATGGTAATCAGCAACCCAGCAGCGGGCCATGGGGGCCTCATTGTCTCTGCCACATTCATCCCCAGGCTTCCTCCCAGCTGGACGGAGGAGGGTTCGGTGTGACAGGCAAATCCCAAGAGACGACAGAGAACCCTTCATTAGAACTGATTTTAATGCCGTGCTGCCAGGAGGCAGCATGTTTTGATTATCAGGGCTTTCACACAGATCCTCTGGGGCTGGAGGCCAGATACAGATGCTTCCCAGCGCTACACAAACAAGCGCATGGTCCAAACGCAGCCTCGCGGCTTGAATACCTATCAATCACCGTAACGTCACCCCACAAGTGCTGTAACTGTGAGGCTCTTTCTTATGGGAACAGCTTCACTCCTCCTCTGTGGAATCGTGCGATGTTACAGCAGAGAGCAACCAATGGCCCCACCGATGAGAAGCATTAGGGGACATCCTGCTCCACAGCCATCACCAGCATTTCTCTGGGCCTGCTGGTGAAGGTGAGGTTAGGTAGGGCCTGGAGGGGGCTGCCCCTGGGGGAGAGTCTGGCAGCAATGACCAACCCTCCTGTTGAGCACGCTGTGTCCCTCATTACACTGCCGTGTGATAACGTAACCCAGAAAAGCAGGGAAGAAGCCAGGGAAGTGCAGGTGGTGGTCACTTACTGCACTGGTGTTTGAGATCATCTGAGTGAGATGAGTTTCAGCACATGACTAAAAGACAGTAAATCTCCTCAGACCTTCACAGGCAAGTGCAGGGAAAGTGATTAATGAGACAGATTCAAGTTAACGGACTTGGGATTTTAGGTAATGGAAATGAGGACTGGACAGGCAAGACAAATCCTATCACTTCGTACAGCAGTAAGGAAAGGTTGCCTAAAAATGTGAGCCAGGGAACTGATTTTTGTTGTTGTTTCCACTATTTTGGCATCAAGCTGTTTGGGGAATGATTGACCCCATCCACCCAAACATAGATGAATGAACTTTAAGCCTTTGAGTAGAAGCTGACAGTTGTAATTCACAATTGCAAACCTCCAAAGTTCTCAGAAAAATTTCTTATACGAGCATCACATTATTTAAACCATCTCATGAGACCGATGCAACCCTTTTTGCTCAGAGCTTTTGTAAAGAAGGGATGGAAAGAGTACAAATAGATCCTAAAATTGGGAGTTAATATAGTCTGGAGCTGGCCTTGTACTTGAGCCCCTCCTAGCTACGCTGCGTGCCGTTCAGCCATAGCTCCAGAGGTAGTCCCAGGACTTTTAAGACCTGACACTGTCAACAGTGGACAAAACATAGATATCTGGCAGGTAAATCAGTACCTCCCTTTGTGGCTCAGGTTAGGACTGCCAACTTCATACTTAAATCATGTGGCTAGACTAAATGGATGCCAGTTGCTTCTCTAGCAAGTGGATTACGGTACTGCTGGGGGCTGGGCGGAGGGGGGCTAGCCTTGAATTCCCATGTTGCAGACCAGCAGACACTGGGTGTTCTTAAAAACGTGAGGTTTTTACCTGCAGTAAACAGGTAAAACCTGTTTTACCTGTAGAAGGCAGTGCCTTATAATCCAATTTCTTTTTTTGAGTTTGACTTCGGGGAGGGATTTACCTTGCCCCTAAAAAGATGGAGAGAGAAATTCTGAATCCAAAAGCGCTTCCTCCCACACTGGCCACCTTACCCCAACCCGCTCTCTTCAGAGCTCCGTAGCTATTTTTAACATCTCATTTCCTCACATTATGGCAATTTACATACTTAAACACATCACATTAACGTCCAAAATATAAACAAAGTGAGATAATGCACTGTAAAGAGAGTATTAAAAAAAACCCCTGCAGATACACACACAGGAGCTTTTGGAAATCAGGCAGTTCTTTGAAGCAAAGCAGTTGTCCTGTATTGGTAATAGGAGGATTTCTCAGCAACACTTTACAATAAAGCAGACTTAATGAGAGCTGAGCGGTGGTGTAATTCCTGTGGAATTGCATATTGAAAGCTACATTCATACCCAAGGAGCCCATCAGGACCAGTATTGTTAGGATGAATGCTGAAGGAATTGCAAAATGAATTGCCATTTTGTTATCAAGTGCTTCCGATTGGCTCTATCCTGCCATCTGTGTCATTTGGAGGATGTGAAGTAGCAGAGGTCCGAACTTGGGCATCTGAAAGGTGGGTCAAGGGGAAATTTTACGCTGCAGCATCCTCTGCTTCTTTCCTGAAGAAGTTCAGCGCACCTGCCTTCCTGTTACCGTACGAGGGAGAAGGGCCAAAACGGAGAGCAGTTTGCCAGGGACTGGGTAAGGCAACTCTTTTCCCCTTAGGTGAAAGGGGAACGCCATTTATTGATCAGCAGTACAAAACTTGGTGATAGATCATAGCAAAACACTGCTTAGAAACAAGGGGCTGCAAATTATCCAGCTCTTTTCAAGCTCCTGCAGCCTGCTCTATTTCTTCATGATGCTACAGTAAATGCTATAAGATTTAAAAACTTTAAAAGTCCTCCAGAAAAAAAGAATGTGCAGGTCATGTCTCATTTAGCTCTACAGAGAAGAAACAGATTTCAAAACTGCCTGAGTCATCTAGAAGCCTAAATCACTTTCGCAAAACATCCAAATCACATAGAAGGTCACTTGCCAGTGTTTAAAATCTGGTCAGGGTTAGGTCATCTATGTGCTTTTTAATTGAACAGATGCACAAAACAATTTTTTACAAGTTTTTTTTTAACTTTCATCTGTTAACTTTCATTAGAATAGTCCTGCATTTAAAAAAAAAAAAAAAAAAAAAAAAGGTCTTAGGTGAAAAATGTCTTTGTTTCATCACCAATGCTCCAGTGAGTTGTGTTTGCTGTATCTATATGAATTCCCATTTCTGTCTTTATTTACAATTCCCTTTTGGCCTTCAAGATATAGAATTACTGTATTGTTCATCTCCTTATGTTGGTATTGCCACGTTGGGATGCTTTACAAGCAGAGAAGCGTATTTTGACTCTTGGCATAGCCCTTACACCACTAATAATATGGAAGCTACAGAGCGCTACATGTCCTCAAAACCCAAGAGACATACCAAGACTGATCCATATATATATGCTAGAGCAAACCACAATACCTTTCATTTCCACTTCTTTTCAAGTTCTTCCAGCCTGACACCTCCCTGTATGCCTGTTACGTGGTTCATACAAGAGGAGAGCAGGCACGGCTGCATGCTGCTGCAGGGGAAATGTCCCTCCTAGCCCATGAGCGCAGAGCACGGGTCCCCACCACGCACAGCACCAAGCTGCTCCCTGCCCCGGGGCCTCGGGCACAGCTGGGTGGCAGACGGCAGACGCACCGAATCGCTGCTGCTGGCCCACGGAGGCCAACAGCCCGGGAGAGACAGCGCTGCATCCTTTCAAAGGCACGACATCCAGCTGCTAGGGACTGGACTGAACTCACCACGAATGCCCAAGTTTGATAGAGCCCTGTGCATGTCCTGTTAGCGATCTGTACACTGATGGGTCTCGCAAGTTTGCAGTACACCGTGCTTTATGGTGTAACATTTTCCATCTAACAATTTCATAGCTCTGTAACGGCCAGGGCAAGGATACACTTACCCATTTTCATTGGAGATAAACTGAGGCTCAGAGATTAATCTTCTTGCTCCAGGTTGCACAGCAAACAGTGGCAAAGGCAAGACAAAGATGTAACAGCCACAACATTTAACAGGATGAAGCCAAACAACACAAACTGGAATGAGTAAAAAATGGACCTGTCCTCCCAGACGTGCATCCAGGTTGTACTCCTGCCACGTTCAAAGCCATCACTTGCCTCTGTCCTCCTGCAACTTCTTTGTGGCTTGATGCAGACGTAGGATCCATGCCAAACTGATGTATCTCAGATGATGACAAATGCCATGCAAATGCTACATATGTTACAAATGTTACAATGGGTGCTTACGGGTCCATTCCATGACAGTCAAGTTATATGACAGAGCAGAAGAAAAATATTTTAAAAATTAAATTCTTTAAATTTACAATACTATAAAAAAAATGAACGTGTTTAAATATTTCCAGATCGACCAGAAGAATTATTCAAACTAAGTTTATAGGTCTGGCTTT
This sequence comes from Burhinus oedicnemus, assembly GCA_008921705.1. Lineage (NCBI taxonomy): Eukaryota > Metazoa > Chordata > Aves > Charadriiformes > Burhinidae > Burhinus > Burhinus oedicnemus. The sequence continues at coordinate 197,826 of VFFE01007566.1, forward strand.
CCCATACATCACTCTAAATCAGGAGGGATTTCACCAGACCTGAATGTAAATAATTTATGATCTAATGGGAAATGCTCTTCACGTACCAAAAGCTGAAGAATAGTTCCCTCTCCAGAATGAAGGTCCCAATTCAGCAAAGCACACTTTTAACGTTACAACTGCTCAACTGAAGCATCACGTATTAAAGGAAAAAAATTAGTCACCTTCAGAAAGGCTTGGTTCTAGTTCCAGCGATGGCAATAAACAAAGCTTCCTCTAGTGCAGGCATTGCTCCCAGAACCGTGCCTACATCCACAGTCACGCGCCCAGCAATACACACAAGAGGTGGTGTCCATCTTCCTTTCAGCTTTATTACAACCAAGAGCAACTTGATCCCGCAACACTGGCCGACAAGAGCACTGGCACAGGCTTCAGTGAAATGAGAGAAATGAGAGACCGATGAACGTTTTTAGAATGAAGCTCAGACTTAACAGAAAGATATTTGCTTGATAATTTGAGACAGATAACTATTTCCTTTCAGACATTTCTTCCCTCTTAGCACGTAACTGAGCACCATCTCTAGTTCGTATCCAGAGGGAGGAAGAGATTAACCCGTGTATTTAAAACTGTTAAACCTCTTAAGCACAGTGTCTCTACCTGCAAAGTTGGTTCGACTGTGAGTCCTATAAAAATGGCAATGATTGGACAATAAGGGGCAATTCAGGAAAAGCCTAACCGCTCCCCACTTTTCTTTCCTTTGAAATAAGAGAGGGAGACAGACATCTTAGAAATTCTGCATTTCAAAGTTATCTTTCTTCCTTTTGTTGGGGGGTGGACAAATCAGACTATTTAAAGAATTGTCTGATGATATTTTAAAAGGCTTTGGTTACACTGCCTAGGGGAGTTGAATAAAACAAAGGTAATTCAAAGATAGTGCACAGGTTTGTGATGTGTCTCAGCTTGGTTGCTCTTGCCCTTAATTGCAGGCGTCCTCCTTCTAGGGATTTCAAAGGAAACTCCAGCACCTGAAATAACTGATCCCCGACTGCTTCGGGAGCAAGTTCTAAACCATGATTTATGCACATACAGCTCAAACGAGTCAACAGGACCAGTCTTAGGTCCAAGTCACAGGTCAGGTGCATTTGGGCACTCTCTTAAGTAACCCACAGTAGCACATCCCACTAGGTTTTATTCCATATTACTCCTTATAAAGAATATATGCAGAAAATGCACGAAAGAAGCCAGGAGACACGTGTACAACCTGGTGCCCAAGCCACAAGGATCGCTAGACACTTTGCTATGTTCCATTCCCGGTGGCTATTGAAATCCTTAGCAAGTTGTTTAGCGTAGGATCCATCTCATGAAATAGGGGCACCTACATGCAGGTGCATCATCGAGATTCCCTTCCTGACGAGTAGGGTGTTTCCAGAACACAGGAAGCACCAAAATAGTTACCTAGTATCTTAAGGGTTGTTTTTTTGTTGGGGTTTTTTTTTTGGCTTTAGGGGGTTTTTGGTGGTTGTTGGCGGGAGTGGGGGAGGTGCGGGTGTTTGGGTTTTGGGTTTGTTTTTTGTTGTTGTTTTTGGGGGGGTGTTTTAGCAGCCAGCATCAAAACATAGCTGAGAGTCAGGAGTCCAGTTCAGTGCTCCAGGCTTGGGAGGCTGTGTGCCAGGTTGACTTTTAAAAATGTTAGCGCTCCCATATAACGTCAATACTTCTGAAGAACAGAACCTGCGATGTTTTGCTTTTCTAGAATTTAATACTGCTGTCAGCTCTTACCTCTTCAGATATTAAGACGACTCATTTAAGCACAGTAAGTGTTACATAGTAGCACTAAGAGAAGAGTTATACAATTTTTATTCCTGTTTGGAATAACTTTGGGATATCCAGCATATTTTCACTTATAAAATGCAGAGTTTGAATTCAGATAAATGAGACTGAACATTATATATGCCTGTTTCACTTGGAAAAAAAAAAAAAAAAATCACTTTTTAGAGCAAGAGAAAACTGATGTTGCCAAAATAATAAAGATAAATCCAGCTTTGAATTGAGCGGGCACATTTCTACAGCTATTCAGTACATGTGCGTGGGCCAGAGATTCAGATACAGGTCCAGTTATAAGTGAGTGCCAAGCTTAGGCTCAGTCTGAAATACGTATAATGATCAGCTACAGCCAGCTGCAAGCTGTGTGCTGTCTGGGCTCCAAGCTGACTAGATGCAAACCAGTCCTGCTCTGGAGCTGGGACAGGGAGGATTTTGCCTGGGCGCACCCTTGCTAACGTACCTGAACAGGTTTCGACACAATACTGGATTCTGACCAGCCATCTCAGGTAGCGACCAACAGTGAAGACACAGACAATATTAACTGCGTTGTCCTTCTGCAGCAATGGAGCTTGCATCTTCCTGCTATTTATTTTCGCTACTATAAGTGGAATTTCCGTATTTCTCTAGGCTGAGAGGTCTGTTGCAGATAATTAGGAACTGATCCTGCAACGTACACACTCGGTATGAATCTTAAGAGTTAATGCTGAGAAAAACTTCTGAATTCAAAAAGTTTTTAGCAGACATCATTCTGCACACAGATACTAAGACTAAATCTAGCAATTTGCAGTGTAAGCTATAGTCTGTGTTAATTATAGTTTAATGAACCAAATAAAATCTATTTTATGCCTATAAAAGCATACATTTTTTCCTGTATGAATCATTGTATTTTTCACTTTTGATTTCACCTTTAGCTTCTCTCTGGCCTATATCACTTTGCTGACAAAATCTTCATTATTTAGGTTTTTTCTCTAGAAACAGGACTGCTCTCCTGCATTTGAAATATGGCCAGAGAACATTCAGCATGGAGACCTTTCAAAATAGGTGGGTTTTTTCAGCTAAAAGGGTGGAGATGGCTACTTTTGAGAGTTTTCACCCTTCCTGAAGTGCCTTTTCACCCACAATGTAAATGAGCGATGACCTTGTGTTCCGATCCACAGGTCTGAAGCAGAACGGTCCTGGCACATTCTTATAATTTCCGCAGGAACTGGTGTGATGCCAAGTTCATTTCAGCTGCTGAAGGAAACTGCTATACCTCAAGTTCAGCTGCCCTAATAGCCTTGAGCCCATAACATAATAGCATTATTCTGTATGTTAGATGGTGCATAAAATGCATTACACCAATATTTAAACTATCATGGAACTGACCACCTCAACGAGAATTGTGCCAAACAAAAGGAAGCTCAATTTTGAAATGCCCAATCTTGGCTTTGCTCCAGTTAGAGCACAGCTAAAATAAATAAACAAAATTATTGTAAACTTCTCTTTGTATTTAAAAAAAAAAAAAAAACCAACAGAAACAAACCCTAACTAATTGTGATTCCAGTGCATTCTACTTTAATATTTAATGAAAAAAGTGAAGGTAAAACGAGAATGTAGTTTTGAAAGAAAAATCAAGAATGTTTCAGTCAAAAAGAAAAAAAAAAATCACAAAAAAATCTTTGTGCTTTTCTTTCAAACTGAGATATCATCAGAATAAATATCATTTAGCAATTTATTCTGATTTGACAGAACTGAATTCAGATGGAGCTCTACCAAAGTTTGCAACAGGCTTGTATTTTATCTTCAACTTTACAGCATCCTCTGCATCTTTAAACCACTGAAAACCACGAGTTATTCTCAACAGTTGCACTTAAGATAGGAATCAAGCCATATATCTCCATATTCTGTTCAATCAAAATGCCTGATTTTAAAAGCTTGCCATTTTGCTGTATTATCATCTCAATAATTCCTTTGCCTTGTCTGCACAGTCACAATGAAGCCAATAAAGCTCCATTACTTTGATCTTACACAGAGATATCTATATACAGATACATTATTTTCTACAAATACTGAATAATCTGCATGTGTTGCTACTTGTCTTACTACTTTTTTACCTTTTAAATGCTTATAGTATATTGTTGTGAAAAAGTATCCCAGCCTTCAAAATGGTCCAATGCTATTTCAAGTGCTATTTATACTCACACGTGCGTTTGAAATGCGGATACTGGTTTTTATATATATATATATATATTATATATACATACACACACATATATACTCACAACTCTTGTTAACAGACTTAAGGAGACATGTAACTCTGCACAGACAATAGAAATCTAGTATTTTGACTGTAGTAACACCCACTGAATTAAGGTAAAATATCTATTAAGTTCCTTCTAAGATGCTTATCTGTGTAACATCAAGGTACCTTTCCAAACCAAGAAACATTCATGATTAAGACTCCTCCAACCTATAGCGTCAACTGAACATCAGATGATGTTTGATTAATATATTCGATGAAAGATTTGCCTTTTCGACTGCCACTGTCTATGAGGCAGAATTAGGAATACCTTTAAAGGGGTCCCATTTTCAGCATAAACAATTTTGTTACTTCCTGCAATGCAGTCTGTGTAAAATTATTTCTAGGCACATAAAAGTCAGGGCTGTCAAAAATCTTGCCTGGACATCTCAATTTTTACTACGTCAGAAGTGGACAACACAGTCACGTAAAAAACACAAACTGGTCACCAGTCTTTCACTGGGAGATGACTCAGATGGAAAGCAGCAAGTAGTATCTGGGATATTACTGAAAGCAGCCCTTGCCCAACCCTAAGTGCCATCTCCAACATCTTTCTCAAAGAAAATCCATTTGCTCTTCCTCCCTTTTTGGGTGGCTCTGGCACCCAAAGCTGAATTGGCAGGTTCAAGCATAATGTCCTTGACAATATAAATCAGTCTGGACAATATAAATCTAGTCTCCAAGTCTAGAAAAAACCATGTCGATATGGCCAGAGTTTAAACTACAACTATTCAAAGTAGCTCCATTTCAGCTTTCATATGTTTTAGTATAAAGGTCTTCAGCTGTCTGATCCAGGTTGGGGTGGGGGGGGGAAGATTTCCAGGTACTGTTGAAAACACCACTCTTTTCTTGAAAAAGTTGGGTCTGGTCCCCCCTTACACTAATCTATATTTAATAAGTCATATGTTTGTTTGTTTCATTACTGATGATAAACAGATCCATAAAAGGTTATTGTGTGGTAGCTTCCCATTGATATTGTAATCCAGTTCAGTTAATAAGCATTGCTTCTTTGCGGACCACTGTTTGCACTGCAGACAATATTGCAAAACAGATATCAAAGCAGAAATTGATGCAAGGAAAAGCAGCTCCCCCCCTCCTCCCCCCCGTAAGAAATCAGAAAAGCCTGGATATTAATGTATGGTGATGTTTTCAACCATTCCAATATTGTTCTTCCTACTGCTGGAAAATATGCTCAAAAACATGAGAAATGCTTGTAATATTTACAAGATGTCATTGCAGTAAAATATTAATATATTTTCCTTCTTGCAGAACAACTGTGTGTTCCTATTTCCATAGAAATTTGGAATAGGTTTATTAGAGCAATTCAATGTGTACCGTACAAGCTTCTTCAGCAGGCACATTGCACCCAACACTAACTAGGAGTAACGCCAATACAATTGGTACTACGGTAATCTATTCGATTCAGCCAGACTTGCTCAAGCCTGAGGGGCTGCAACAGAGTGGCTACACTGGGGAAGTTTTGCCCAGCCCAGACCTGAGATGGAGAGGAGGAGGGACGATGCCACCCCAGCGCTATGATAGGCTACAGTAGCACCGAGCTTTGCTCACCCCACATGACAGCCCATGCAAGCGGGGACGGCGGATCACAGCATCTCCCCCTCCCTGCCATGCAGATGGTGCATCAGAGCCTCCTCGCTCTCCTGGCACTGAAGCGGCTCCTTTCAGCCTCCAGTTCCTCTTAACTTATTTGATCGGAGCTTGAGCAATATTGCCGCCACTTTCAAATTATCTGAAGTTCAAAATAACCACTGGGTAGAAACACAAACTGTTCACCATTTTCAGTGTCTCCTTACCTAATCCTTTGCTGTTCTGCAGCTCCATAAGAGTGCTGAGAAAGCAAGTATTTTAGTCACAGACGGCCTCAGGCAAGCCTACGTTGGTTGAAGTCAGCCAAATTTGGCAGCTGCATTTTGCCAACCCCTGCCTTCCTGCTCAGAGGCAAACAAGCAGCAGCTTACTCCTCTCCTGGCCTCCTCTCAGGCCCCATTCCCACAGAGGGAACTGAAGGTCCCCTTTCCATTGCAGGCAGTCCTCAACTCAACTTGAGGTTTCCTATTGTAGCTCTTCCCCAAGGCTTGGCATTGCCTCAGGTGTTGAGGACAGGGTTGATTAATTTTCCAGAAGCTTTTGGACCCTTTCTTAGTTCACATGGAGGCTTGTGGGCTCCATCAGGCAGACTTTCAGTGCCAATTCTCCCAACTCCCTGAGATAAAACACATGATGCCCAACTTCTGGGGACTAGGGAAGATGCAACCAACACAAACCCAGTACACTCTGTCTGGGACAACAGTAAATGCACATGCACTCTATGTCTTTTAACATCAAAGAAGAACAGAATATGACAGCTGGGGCTCCTTCCAACACTTTCAAATGCTTCACAGGCCAGCACTTGCTTTTACTATTATTCTTATGCTTCTGAAATAAACAGCATGGAAAAAAACAATGTTAATTGCCAACAGCTTGCAGTACGACAGCCAAATAAACCAAGCTCCAGATCAGTCAGAGTGGAAAGGTTTTCATTATCCACACTTCCAAATCTAAGGACAAGGCTAAGAGTATGTATACCCTAGACCTATCTGCTAATCCCATAGCTTCTACCCCAGCACTCCAAAGATACCAAGTTAATTATCATTAATAATTATTAACATCCTCCCAGCCTTTATAGTTAACACTGGGATGTTAGAAACTAAGGAAATACACTTAAGCTAGATTGCCTGCCTTATTTGAATGAGAAAGCCTTAATTTTGCAGGTTTGGGCTTTCTAACAGCTGAAGTTTTTGTCATTGCTTGCCTGTTGCTTTCATTAGCTGATACTATCAGAAGTTAAAATGCACTCAAGCCTACAATATTAATTTTACAAGTCTTCATAAGTAAGGCTTAGGTGTGTAACCTGCAATTAGACTAGAAAATGCACTATAAAGTGAGTTTATTAGCATTTGTAAAGAGGAAGTCAGAATGACCTGAGAGCTTTTTTTCCCCCCTTTAACTTGTAGAAGTAAGAATTTACTAAAAATAGTGTGAGGTAGGGAAAGAGTTGGAAGGAACACGAAAAGAAAAATGAAAAGGGAATAATGTGAACACAGAAATATTTTAAATACCTGTTCATATACCATGCACTCCACAGAACTAACACATATTACAACAGGTTTGCGAAACTAATGTTATAACAGAAAGGTTTCCGACTATAATGACATCTGACCATGTTTCATTTTATCCTGGAGGGAATATGCTCAAGTAGTACAGAGTTTATAAAGGCCATGAATGAGCACAAATACAATTCAGTGACCTCCAGTGTCCTTGTCACCCACATGTGATATTTATGCATGTGAGGCTAATCTGAAGCCTCTCTCAAGCTCCCATTCATCATTAGCCCATCAGATGCTGTCTAGACCATATATCTCTACCTGGATGCTTGCTAGTCTTTGACTATTAAACAGGGATAAAACAAAAATTTTATACTGGGGCCCTGTCACTCAACTATTTGGATCTACTTTGTGGCCAGCTCCTTTTGTAAGAGAGCTGAATATAACCTTCCTCTAGGACTTGTCCTATGCACATAATACTACTTAGTGAGAGTACTGACAAGCCAAATTCCCAGGTTTTATACATCAGCATGGGTCCACTCAGTTCAATGGAGTCATGCCAGATTACACCAGCTAAGGATCTGGCCATACCTTTTGAAGTTACTCTATAAATTAATTAAGCTTTATAACAACCTTGCAAGGTTAAGCAGTACAACAGTGAAGTGGGAAAAGCACAAGAACTCCAAGCCAATGGCACACTAGGAAATGCTGCTTCCCAAAGAGCAAATATCCTGACTGCTTTGCTTTTTAAACGTACGTTCCGTCCTTCCTCAGACAAAACCCCTCTCTAAACTCCACAAAGCCAAAATAGTTGTAGCATCAGGCTGCAGCATTAAGAATTGAACCCAGAAGCTCTGTACCTACATGCATGAGACTACTGCAGAACTAGGAGACTAAGCCAGGGAGCTGAGGTTGTATTAAGTTCATCCATCTGCTTAGCCTGGCCACAGAGAGAAGATAACAAGATGTTGAGTTGCCTTGCATTCCTAACAACAGTCAAAGAGTTATCCTATCTACTACTAGGGCTAATAACTGCAACAGTAGAAATAAAGTGCTTAGGTTCTGTTAAGATTTTTTTTTCTAGAGTTTAAAACAGCAGTGCATAGTCTATAGAAATCCTTCTGCTTCCCATGTGCTTACAGAAAGCAGCTTGACACCACGAGAAGGTTTTGAAACTCACAGAAATGCATCTTTTCCACACACTGAGCTGAAATGGTTTATATGTTCTTATTCAGTAAACGCTGACAAAAACACTGAGACAAGGAACATGTGAAAACAAGCCTAAGAAGGTGGAAGATTTGAAATCTATGAAAATAGCCCTAGACACAACTAAGTTCTCTCCCTGCATAACCAAAGACCACAAAATTTTACCTGATAATTCCTGCAATGCCCCAACCTAGCTCTCCCCATACCCACTCAGCCCTAACCCAACTCATTGCACTGGAGGAAGGACCAGTAACATTAAACTTCTAGATTTGCTGTACTCACAAAGGGTTTCTAGAGCCCATGCTGAAAGGGCTTGGGAAGGCTCCTGGCATGCTGTCCTGCTTTTGCATACCTACAACCTTGGCCCAAAATACCCCATTGTAATTACTCAATATGTATCACTTTAGCCCCACAAAAATGCAGAACACAGCTTATTCAGAGCATCTTCCTAAGCCACAGATCAGAGTCCTGCCTGGCAAAGATGACTGAAGAGCAGCTGGAACAACCTCCACCACCAAAACAGCTCCTTCACTTCAAGCCCTGGGATCCAGCAGCACAGCGTGTGGAGCAGGAGCAAGCCTTCAAAGGCACACCCTGAGCATCAGCTTGACCTTCGGCATCCAGAGCAACCTCGGGCCTTTATCTGAATGAACACAAACATCCCACCAAATTTAAATCACAGCCCTTCAAAGACACAAGTGTTCACAGTTACAAAACAAACTCCGGTGCAGCTCCAAGACTCTGCTGTGCCACATGCAGTACGGAAGGTTTCCGGCTGTCGGTCGGAGTGTATAATAGGCCTGATTTATAGTTATCAGCATGGGACTTGATTCGAAAGCTCAATCACCGTGACTTCTCACAGTGGGGTTTGCATGCTGCAACGGGTCTCAAAATTGGAGAGGAATTTACCTCCCGCTGCCGAACATTACATAACAATCAACAGAAAACAAGCGGAGAGCAGCAGGAGGTCCCCATCATTAGCCTGCACAGTCATGTTAATGGAGATGTACACACGCTCATCTATCTGCACTTATTATGGAGCTTGCCAGACTGTGGGATTACATGGCAGGAAAGACTCTAGGACAGAGAGAGAGACAAGATACAGGCGAAGAGCTTCAAAATTCAAGTCAATCCACTGAGATTTCCACATTAATATGAGAGACTGGGGTCTGCGAGGTCTAAATCTCACAGGTAGCAAAGCCGTTCACAGACCTTGGGAGGCGCGTGCGACCATGGGTATTGCAAAATGCTGCTCTACAGAAATAACTGCTCTACCTTCACCCTTCTGCCTCTTCTGAGCCTGCTGCCAAGGTTACAGTTCCACCTCCATGGAAGGACGCTACATGCCCACAAACTTTTCCAAAGTTGTAAACTTCCATCAGTATGCCCACATTGGTCTACATCCCAAAATAGTCACCGACTTCACTGCCAGTTAGATGCTTCAGATTAGACAAACAGTAGTCCCTGTAGGTACTTCCGCTGGCTTGACATACAGAAGAAGGAAAGCAAAAACCTAACATAATTTAAAAAAGCCATTCAAACCAAAAGAGCTCATTTTAAACCTTAACATCTTGGACAGCTGTAGCTTTGTTTACATACGATATATTGTCTTCAATCATCACAAAAGGACTACAAAACATTCCTAGATCTCACAAAACTGAGGGACAAAACAGTTCCATTTGGGTTTTTTTAATGAAAAAAGTGCTTGAACACATGACGTGACTTACCAAAGGTGAACCAAGTCAGCAGCAGCAAACAGCCACGTCACACTCTCTCAGGTCACCGCTCTGACTTTTATAAATACTCCCTTTTCCCCCCCTCAAGCCAGCAATTTATTGTTCCCCCCTCACACAGTAAAAACAGCAAATTCATTCTAAAACTTGAGTATACAAGGTTAAGAAAAGGTCAAGACACTCTGAGTCCCTCTATGCTAATTTAGCATGAAGGAGGCAATCCATTTCCCCTTCTCAAACATCCGCTAAATGCAGAGCATCTCTAATGGCCTGAGAGTTTTCTCCTTGACGTTTCAAATATTCTTCCTAAATCACTAAGTTATGGATCTAACTCCTGTTATTTCTTTTAACAAAATTAGAAGTGACAGTTTTAAACAGTCACTATGTTATAATCAAATCAACCGGAATGTCATTAGCTTTCTAGATTGCTATTTTTGTTTTCTGATTAATACTGTGGTTCCCGTAAGAAACACTCTTTTCTTAGCCACCGTAAACAACTAATACATTAACCCCACTCAGATAAACTATTTTTGCCCCTGGAGTAGTGAAAGGCTAGGTCTCACCATTTCTCCCCCACCCCTCCCAAAAGAAAGGTTTTACCTCTGTTTCTCCCTATCAATAAACTGACCCAGAAATATTTGCAAACTATTGCTCATTTTATATTTTAAAATTCATAGTCCTCTGCAGAATTCAGCCACACATCGATCTGTTTGCACAAGGATCTAGAACGTATCTGTTGCAAGGACCAGGCAGGACAAGACAAACCAGCAGCAACTGAAGAGCCCCTTGCTTGCTTCTAAGTATTTTTCTTTTAGACATCCCTTAATACAGAGTAAGCTGCCCAACTTACCCATTTCAGTCCCCCTATAACCTGAATACTCATATCCACTTCATATGGGGAAATAAACTGGTAGCACTGAGAGCTAAACAGTACGGGACTAATACATAACTGAATTAAGAAAGCAGCTGAACACTTTTAGACTCTACTTTAGCTATGTGAAACAAAGCAGCCTGTTCAGTGAATGTTCAGTGATTTCTGAAAATCAGGTGTCTAGCCATATCATCCCTGAATTGTTCTTATTCAATGAATGTTTCTCCCCGCCCCCCACATATAAAGCCACAACAATGGTTAGACTCTCTAATGAATATTATCTATTGTGTCAGTGAATCATCTCCTTGTTCTTACCCTACGTTTAAACTATTTCTACTTTTGGCACAGGAACAGACTTTCTTGTTTTGTTTCTGAACAAGTCCCACCATGGGAGCCGTGACTAGCAATTACCAGCACAGCGATAAAATAAACTAGTAAGTACTAGTGAGGAACAAAAGACATACAAATTACTAGTTTTTAACTATTTTATTTTTTAGGTTAATCTAAGGGGGGGGGGGGGGGGGGGA
>VFFE01007566.1:209367-238467 GCA_008921705.1 Burhinus oedicnemus
ATGCTGGAGGGAAAAAAAAAAAAAAAAAAAAACAAAAAACAAAAAAACACAAAACCCCACACCCAGTAAAAAAAAAGATACAGTGACCCAGTGTATCCCTGGACATCAGTACAGTTACATACGCTTTCCCCAGGCTGAATTTGGCCCCGAGCTGTCACTTCTCACAGCTGGGTGACCCTTATGCCCTCTGGAGACATTTGTTTTAAAGGTAAGTTTGCATTCATTTTCCAAACTACAGGCTGAAGCCTGAATACCCAGGCAAACAAACGTGCCCTATGGCATGGTAAAAAATAAATGTAAAAATCCTATAGCTACTCTGACTTCATAAGAGGAGCTGTAAGGCTCGGCCTCACCCTTTCCCTCCAATGAGCATTTTAAATGCTATTGCTTACAGCCATCTTGACAAAAAGGGGATTTTAGTGGTCACAGGTTACACAGGCGGGCATCTGAGAACAAACAATAGCCAAATTCGTGCAGCATTCCTGAGTTTTTCCTCCAAATGAACAGTTTGACTGATAATGGAACAGAACTATTTCAATTTCTACTAGATCAAACCTTCTCATTTTCAGAAAATTCACCTGCTCTGGGCTAAAATCCACATTCTTTAGTTCTTCTACTATCACACAGAGTTCAAGTACAAACATGGCTGAAAAATGGACTTGCGCATTGCGTGAGCAAAACCAAGTTTGCAGGTCGGGCGTGTAACATTCCCACTGAAAGTGCTCACAAAATACGCTGAGTGTGTGATGTCACCTAGTGGTCAGGACACACGGGACTGGCAGTCAATTAACGTTTTCAGCTAATTCCTCCACTAGCTGAAGGTACATGCTGAGGCTTCCCAGAATCTTAATCAAATAAAGACCACTACAAGTAGGATGAGATAGACTGAGGTTTACACACACCTGTGACAGGATACACACGGAACAGAAACAGTGGGATGTGACTCATTTCCTCCAACACCAGTAACCAATACTGCTAACACCAAACTCTTTATTCCTTGTGCTCAAGCCAAGCCAAAAAAGTTAAATCAAGCCTTTTCAACAACAACAGTGATATCATCATGTTTCAAGTCTGCAGACACCCACAAGGAGATAAAAGCACAGAATTCATCAGTCACCGTAAATTATCCCTGTGTCTGCTTTGTGCATGAAATTTCCCTTGGAGCTTTGGCTGAGCACAAGGTGATACTCTCAGGCTCATTCTGACTTGTGCCCACCACACACTGGGTTTTCCCGGATTGGGTGATCTGCCCACACCCCTCTCCCGACACAGGGAACAAATGCCTCAGGAAGCACGTCATCTTACACTTTCCAAACACCAGTCTACGTGCAGCTCAGCTTACTGACGTGGCGGTTGCTTTCCAGATCTCTCTGCTCTAAGCACTCATCATCACCTAGAAACACAGACAAAAGGCAAAGTCCCACATTAGCCCACTCCTCCCCAGCCAGCTCCTGAGCTTCCCGGAAAGAAGCCTTAGGCCAAGCAACACTGCCTTACCATGGATTACCTGGTAGGCTTTTCTTGGCTGTTCCGGTACACTAACTTGAAGGACGATAACCTCTAGCTTGTTTAACAACTTGTCCCTGCTGGGTAATTACACTCCTTTTAATTGGCTCGTGGGGTTTAATCATCTCTTGGGACCTAGATTCCAGCATTTCTCATTAACCGCCAGCATGCACTCTTGTTCTGAGGGCCAGGGGATGTGCTCCAGAGCAACGGTTCAGAAATTAAAGACTAATAGCAGAGTTTACAGCCATGCCTAGCCAGCCTCACCGCCACGGATACTCCTCCAAGTCAACTAAGTCCCATCTGTAACACACACAGCCACCTCCGCATCACTTGGGAGAGGCAGTGAGCCCCACTCACATCCAATATCAGCTGTTTGAAAGAATTAGAGAAAGCAGAACACAGCACGGGTTGAGAAACCACAGTGAGGAAGGCACCTGGCAGAAGCATAGAACAGAGTGGATACGGGAGCCATGCTGAGCCACTTACACATGAGGAGCATCTCCCTGTTACCTCCCATAACCTCAACTGTTCTAACATTTTTTTCTTAGAAGTCTGCACATTCAAACTGTTTTCAAAACTATGTCTAAAAATATTTCTGAAATTATATCCAGAATGATATTAAAGCTCTTCGTTCTATGCAAAGTGCCTTTGCTCCACCCTGAATCAGTACGAGCAAGCAGAATTCTCTGCAATGTTGAGGGCATGGTAAACAAAGGAGTCTCCCAAGGTTAACAGGGACTAAGGTTGGATATAACCACCAGGAAGCTAGCGATGAAAAGGAGGTCAAGCAGCCGAGGGGCTAAGAGCTAAGATGAACGCTTCCATGCCTTTAACAACCCAGCCTCTGTAGTTACTGCTTGCCCACAAAGTCTGACAAACGTAAGCCTGGAAACAGCTAAGCCAGCATATCACAAAGTGGCAGCGACACATTTCCATTCCAGCCCTATCTCTAGTATATATTGTCCTACAGGATGTACCTGTGAAAGACGAAGTATGTTCTGAAGTTACAGGACAATCAGTATGACTTATCACACCTGCAAATCCCTGTCACACTCTGCTTCTGGACTGCAGATGTTCGAAACAACCTCTAAGAAATTATAGTTACTATTATAAAATGTTACAAGCCTTGGCTCATCCTTAATTTCCTCTAGGCTTCAGGAACAAGACTACTCAAGTATGCTCAGGCTTTCAGAAGCCTCAGACTGACAGTACCAGAGGAGAGACAGAATTGCAATAGGCAACTTTTTATGCAGAAGAACTGATCTCGCTCACAGCTTCCCAACAGAAACAGACCCATTCATGCCGTTGTCTTTATACCAGCTTTATACCCACGTGTTTTCCTGCAATAACAGCTTTGTTCTGGTGCAGTTTACGTGCTCTCGGACGGGTCAAAGGAAGACAGTCAAGGAACAGGTAACTATTTCCAAGGAGTTTGTTGTTTGTTTTCCGTTTAATTTCTTTCCACCAGATTCAAACCTTATTTTCCCATACTTTAGCAGTGTAAAAAGGGAGAGGGATAGAACGCAGGAAAACAATACCACTTCTCAATATTGTATGATATAGAAATCATTACCAAAAACCACTATCAAGAATTCCAATACTTCTTAAAGTTAGTTTTTCTTAATAAATGATCCACAAGTAAATATTTCAAAACAGATATTTATCACACCCACCAGAATGTGTGTGTTCACCATTCCAGTCACCAACAAGTCATGACGCAAATAACGTGCTGGTGGCACATGTAACTCACCTTTTATCTTCCCTGCATTATAGCTTTCCACATGGAAAACCCCAGCGACAGGGTCCCTCACAGTTTGTGTAACACAACTGGCTGCAGTATGTTACAAAGGAAATGCAAACTGCCTTTCATTAAAACAAACATGTCAAATCCCAATCAACTACAGTAAAGCCAAGGTTTCCATAGAAGAGACTATGGTAGTTTTTGCCTTTTGCTACTGTTTTCCTTCACCAGCACCGAGAAATCACGAAGTTTGAGCATGGGCTACGTTCGTGTCATTTGTATTATAAGTTAAGTTACAGAAACGTATGCAGGACAGCAAAGCGGGTTGTACAGAGGGTTAGAAAGCCTCCGCAACGAGGTAACTGCTACATCCCACGCAGTCAGCACCAAAGGCTGTTCACAGGAGGATGAACCAAGGACATGATACATCGCAGAAAATGGAAAAGGATATTTGACATCTGGTGAAGGAACAACACAGTGTTAAACTTATACTGGCAGGGCCTTGAGATCCAAGTAGTTTTCTATTACTTCTCAGCCACGCTCGGCAGGTTTGTTTGATTTTTCCATCAGAATCCTGCAGCTCAGTTCGCTTTACCAGAGGGGGAAGTTGCTGGGAAAGGGACTGAGAAACAAGAATCTGTCAAAGAGTTGTTTTATTTCCTACAGCACTGGCTGACTGACCAAAATCCTATAAAAAAAAAAAAAAAAAAATCAAATTCAGGAAAAAGCCCTGAACATGTCAAGGCTTTTGGAACAAATGGCACAATAGGTTTTTTCTGTAGCTATAGGCATGTATTTCTTCTTATTTTTTATTTATTTATTTAAGCCCCTGTAACACACCATTTCCCCCAAAGGGCTGCAAAGGTTCAAAGGCTTTGAGAGCACCAATAAATCATGACCACATAAATGTCCTGTAGTGAAGTTTGATTCTTATTTACCCGGGGTCTTTGGGCCAGTGCTCAGTCTGTGTTGGAGGAGGCAGATTTACTTCTCCTGAGATGCCCTCAATTCACAGAGTGCTCATCTTTCAAGCAGCACCACTCCAGGCCTCAGCTGCCAAAACACTTTTAGCTGCAAGTTTCCATCATTTGCTTTATCACACTTCCCTTTCCCCTCCCAGATACTGGTCTAAACTAAGTTATGTTTAGAAATACCTTGTGAGTGGCCAGAATGTGAGTCAATGAATCTCTGTAAATCACTGCCATATGCAGAAGAATTTCAGCCTTCAGTGGGCTTTCTCCTTACGCCATCCCGAGCTACAATTCCCTCTCTAAAGTCATGCTTAGGACTACAGCATGTTGTATAGCCTAGGAGGAAAGCTCTGCACACATATAAGCAGACCACAAGAGTGGGCTATGAGAAACAAAGAGTGTTAAAAACAGGACAGAAATACTATTTTAGATGAATTGGACGCCTAGTTGCATAACTAACACACAGTTCTGTCCTGCAAGCAATAAAGCAGTGTAACAATCTCTACTCCACAGCAATGATGATCTATTCATTCAACTCCACTAAGACGAAAACAGCATCAACAACAGAAGTTCCAGCAGTTTGATTAACATGAGCACCCGATATTGTCACTGTTTCTCCACTTTTTCTCAGTTAGGTTACTTAATCTAGCATTCATTATTTAATGTCAATGAATATTTGTACCAAATCCACTTTGAAGCACCCTTTTTAATTATTCTCAGATAATAAAGTTATAGGTATTCACTAACAATTTGGGAAGAGAGTCCACATTAGTCCTAATTTTTTAGAAAGTCAGACAGGGAAGAGACCCAAATACCTAGTGAAGTAAATTAACCACTTACATGACATAAAACTGAAGCACTACAGACTCAGATGATTTTTCAAATACGCACATGGAAAAATAAGAATAATAACAATTAATTATACCAAGCCATTTGGTTATAAAACCATGAACTTGGTGGGGGGGTGGGGTGGGACAGGACATGAGATGATGACACAGAGAGTGTTCAAGCATTTCAGAAACACCAGTTGCATGTGCCATTCATTAAAAAGAGATAAATTTGCTAGACGTTAACTAAAATCAATTGTTGGTTTCAGTGGAAAGTGATTGGGACACATGTAGATATAGTTTCAAATTGCAGTGGTAACGCACATAGAGAATCATCTCCTCAAACATCAACAGCCTTGAACCCTGCAGGAATCTGCACAGCTCTGCCTTTTAGGAAAGCCCTTTTGTCTTTAATAGTTTAAAATTGTAGAAGGGAAATGTTGGCAAAACCCCAGCAGCAGATTTGAATGAATTAACTGCAACCCAAAAAAACAGGTGAGCATATTAACCTGCAACGAAGACCACTTTGTTCCCTCCTATCCAAAAAAGTGATGTCTAAATGAGGATCTAGCATGCTCTAAATCCATTTGACTTTTATTTAATTTGCCTTAGCTTTCCTGGGGGGGGGGGGGGGGGGGGAGTCAGCAAGCTTAAAACAAATGAATCCTGTATATAGTAAGCTAACCGAAAGGGTTGTGAAGTGACGGATCTACGGAGGATGCAGTGTCAGGCTCAACACACGTGGCCAGGCAGGAGGCTCAGTGACAAAAGGCTCGGAGCACTTGGACTGGCAGTCCCGCCCAAGCTGGCAGCAATCAAAAATCAGCATCAGTTTGCTTATGTTAAGAGAGAGGATAGTCTAGCTCTGGTGGACAGGTCTCTGCAATACAATGTGCCTTCTGAAATCACCATAATATGAGGAAGCTTGGCATCTACCTGCCTTACGCATAAACAGAAACCTCCAGGCTCTGGGCTTTTTCTTAGCAATCACAAACCTACTAAAAACTATTCCAATGGAACAACATTATTACTGACAAGATCTCAGTACATTTGAGTAATAATAACGTTCAGCTTTGTATCTTTTCCTGTCTTCCTGTCTCTGAACAAACTCAAGCAGTTAGTCTGCAAATCTTAAGAATCTCTGACAGGGGAAAGCAGCACATGCAAATTTAGAGGGAAGAGCACAAAACAATTCATTAGTAAACCAAGCTTTGCCAGCAATTTTCTGCATAACTTGAATAAAGCATTTAATTTCTGGATTTCCATTTTCCAAGCTGTAAAATGGACTCGTGTGGACAACAGGCTCAATCTACTAATGCAATCAAATAAGAGCTATCAAAGTGCTACCTGTTAGAAGAAGGCATCCCCTCTGAATTCCCACTCTCTTTTGTCTGATGAATTTTGTTCTGAAATTGTAGAAACTCCTGGCCAGAGGATGTGCTCTTTAGCCGAGTTACAAAGCCATGTAAATTTAAGGTAATGCAAATACATTTCAGGCTATTTTTATTTATGCCGTGATTTTTTTTATTTATTTATTTTTTAAATAAATAAAGGCAGCTAAACATTTGCCAGATAGTCATCTCTTTTAAGCTCTTTGGTCAATGTGGTCACCGCATTGTGCTATGGTGTTGCGTTGTGTGCACTGGAAGATGAGTTCATTGGAAAATGAACAAGAGCCCATCTCCCAGTCATTGACAGAAAAAATCCATCTTTAACATAATGGACACACATAATTGTTGTGCACCCTGTTAGACACACCAAGTGATTGATACAATGCAAAAAGGAGGGGGGTGAAATTATGATGATCTATAAAGACTTTGCTGGAACAGAGAAAGAGGAAGAGAATCATTTTTAATATGATTAATATTGCAGCAGAGACGGGCAGAAAGGAAAGAGATGGGATTTGTTCCCTGCTATAACACTCTACTCCCATGCAATACTGCTTAGCAGGAAAGCCTTCCAGCTGAGGGCTATGAAACAGTTATCACTGTTAGGTGATTAAGTTACTAATTCTTCAGGGAGAAGACATTTAGAGGCCCATATTAAAGGAGAGCGAGGCAAAATTACATTCCGTTTCAATTTAGTTTAGCAATTCTAGTGATTTAGTTAAATGAAAAGCAATTGTTCCAATTAATAGTATTGAATGTTATTCATCAAAAGTGTCAAAACAGCTGTGTTGGTGCATTAGTAACCTATTCTCTTGTCAGAGATATGGATAATTCCCCAGGATTGCACCAGGGAAGTGGCAGAGCCGTCAGGAGCCTTCAGAGGGAACCGCACGTCCTGCAGCATTAATGACTGCAGATTCATGGTGCTTCTGTCAGGCTCTGGGCAGCATCGCGCCGGGGTGGAAAGGACAGCTGGCTACGCGGGGGTTCAAGAAGGCAAGGGATGTTCCCCGAACATACGAATCTGCCTTTCACCCTCTCCAGCGCCACCCCACAAGTGTGTTTCGAGACAGTCTGACAGGGCAGAGCAGCCTCACACTGCTGCCGAGAGCAGAGGTAACGCAGCTGCTCCTCTCCCTTCCATCCCACTCCTTCCATCCCACTCCTTCCTGCCACTTTCATACAGGGAAGGGTAAGACCCCACCTTGCTTTGCCTGGAACAATTAGGAACCAAACCTCAGCAAGTGCCGAGCAACCATTTTGATCCATACTGAGCCCTCGGCAGCTAGGGCCACAGCAGCTTTTCTCATGGAGCTCATCCATCAAAACAGTGATTAAGAAGCTAAGAGGAAAAGTTCGGATGTAACCCCTGAATACAATGGGGTAATAAAACACAATGGTGCTGCTGGCCTGGGAATATGACACTCTGGCACAAGACAGCACCTTCTATTTTGGGATAAACAGACCCCGGTCTGAACATGGTTGAGGGCATCCTGGAGCTCATTAATCTGTATGGGAATGACAGAGACAGGATAACAGGTCTGATAAGGGTTTCCTCCAGCCTTTTCCTCGCACCATGCAGGCCCCTGCAGCCATCTCGGCTATCTCTACTCAATAAGGCTTTATACACTTCCTCCCACGACCCATAATTGCCGTCTCAGTGCAGGCGATACTATCGTCTTCCTTTCCTTTCAAATTTCCATAGCCTTTTTATGGGAGATTAGAAAATCCTGTCTTTTTTGGACTTTGCTCTTTGTTTTCTCCTGGAGCTAAAGAAAAATAAACGCATGCTGTATACCTGAATGGAAGGACAAGGGAAAAGAAGGGTACTAAGGGCCCAGAAACAACCTGCTATAACTGATGTTGCTTCTCGGCAGGGCACCTTACCCAGGCCAATGCCTTTGCACTCCTCGGGAGCAAGGCAAACTGCGTGCCAGTCCCATTCCCCAGTACGGCACAGGGCAGCTGTGGGATCCTCCAGGTTACACCATGAGCCAAGAGCTACAACAGTGTGATATGTCTGATGTTGTTTCTGTTCTTTTTAAAAAGATGTTAGCAGACAAACCCAAGAAAAATACGCTTTTTCTCCCTGTCTCTGATGGTCTCTTTCAATCAGCGCTCCTAGTCCAGCCTTCCTCATGAAGGCAATGAGTTTTTGCAATGTGGTTTTTCTTGCTTCCTCTTCCTCACTCCAATCACTGCCACAGATTATACCCCAGCAGTTCCCCTGCTCTAACACACACTGAAATAGCCAGATGTTCATGTTGAACATAAGCTAAAGTGAAAAATGCAGTGTTCCACACCATACCGGCACTGCTGTAATTGAAACATTATTTATTGGGGGGAGGGAAATAATCTCTCTTATCCATGCAAGCCTATGCAGTTTGGCATCACCTGCTCACATGCTGAGGAGAAAGGAGACTTGAGAAACCTGTAACCCGTAAAAGCCTTCCCCAGCCTTACACATAAAAATAAATCAAGTATCCTCACTAGGTTTGGCACTCTGCAACGTTCCCTCTAGGCCCCAGCTTGGAGCTGTACCTACATCAGCTTTTATCATAAGAGCTTGAAAGCACACAGAAAATATCACCTTAACTTACTTTCTCTGTATTTTGTTATGACCTCAGGTGCTTTGCTGCTTCGGTAATGAGGCTGCTGAAATACAACTTCAAGCCAGAGCAATTAACAAAATCCCCACGTGCTGGTTTCAGCACAGGCAAATGAACATCCCGTAAGCACATGCTTAACTTTTGAAGAAGCTGGGAGAACAAGCGTATTAACTTCACACTAGCGACCAGAAGACCAGAGAAGCCCTTACGATATTACAGCTCAGGCTTTTGGCATGAAGGAAGCTCCTGTTTGGCAACTCTTATTTTCTCATTCCTGCTCAGGATAGTAGGATTTTAAATGCCTGCAGGGCACAGAAGGTTACTGATAATAAAACTGCATTTTAATACACCAGAGTTACTGTGAGTAGATATGCCTATTTTGGTACACATGGCTCTATCTTAGCTGTATTTCAAACATGCCACATAACATTTATTATGAAGAAGAATTAAAGAGCCCTTCATTAATTATTTGTATTACCATAGCACCTAAGGGCATTAATCACACATCAAGGCATCACTCAGCAAACAGTGCCAGAGCACAGTCTGCCCAAAAATCAAAATTCAGGCCAAAGAAAAAGCAAAACCTGCACAGAAATAAAAGAACGCACACAGTGTGGGAAGCCTAGGGTGATAGCTTTAGTCATCAGGAGAGGCAGATGACAGAGCACATCCCCTACCATCAAATTACCTGTACACATCCCAGGTGAGGAAATTTTTTTAAGAGAGATTGGGTGGGGCTTGGTACCACCTCTCAATATTCGGTAAGAAGTGATCAGTGTATTGGAAGCCAAACACGAGGAGGAGCTGTGGAATAAAGTGAGCAACTTGCAGCTGTTGTAGAGAAGAGCCCA
Source organism: Burhinus oedicnemus (assembly GCA_008921705.1). Taxonomy (NCBI): domain Eukaryota; kingdom Metazoa; phylum Chordata; class Aves; order Charadriiformes; family Burhinidae; genus Burhinus; species Burhinus oedicnemus. Next base: position 219,264 of record VFFE01007566.1, read on the forward strand.
TGGAGACAACACTGAGCAGTCAGGTACCGTTTGAGTCAAGTCACGGATCAAGAGGGCTCTTGGAAGATCCTTTTCAGGACCATTCCTTTGATTTTCTATTTTAAAAAAAAAAAATTAAAATAGCTAGGAAAGTCCTACAGTCACATTTGTTAAACTGGCTCAAGCTTTAAATGTTTCATTAAAAGTTAATCCCAACACTATTCCCTTGCTCTGAGAAGCCAAGGCACAAGTGTGTCAAGAGCTTCATCTTCACCCATGACAGACCCCAAGGCAGCAAATCAAAGCTTCAGCGTACACTCAAGATCATTATCTCCTGCCAACCTTAAAGACCAGTAATAAACAAATACCAGCTTCTGATATTAAAATGAACCTGAAGCAGAAAATTAAAGCTCAGACACTGTCTAGATGGAGATTAGCAACTAATATACCCGGTAAGTTCTTTCCACCTTTTCAGTTCAAACACTGGTCAGTCCCCCAAACCCCAAGCATTTAAACCTCGATTCTTTAGCACACACCCAGCACAGACTGGGAGCAGCCATTCATTCTTAATCGTCATTTTGACTCTTACTACCCCATCGCTTGGAAAATGGGATGTGTCCTAATGTAACAGGCAGCGATTATATAAAACAGATGTCTGTCGTGAAGTGAGCTGAGCAGCAAATACAGTTGATTCCTCCTACCCACACCAAGTTTTGATGTATTAAATAAAAGCAAATTTAAATCTGAAAAGCCACTGTTGTACTTCACATGCCCCATTTTCCCCCCAAGAAAACAGACTGCTGTCAGTAACAAAGGGTAAAACGGAGCAAGGAGGTACTGCACACAGAGGTAATAGTGAAACATGAAATTATTGTAAAATAGGATATTGGCACATATGAATTAAAGTACTGAAACGTTTTTATATTCCGATTTCACTTTTACTGTTGGTTGGGTTTTTGTTTTGTTTTGAAATAAAACAGATTTATGGACAGCAGAGTAATTGTGTTCTCTTCAGTAAAAAAAAAATCAAAACAAAACAAAAAAAACCCCACAAAACAAAAAAAATAAAACAAAAACCAAACCACACACACCATCACAAAAACACAAAACCAAAACCAAGCCACCCAAAAACCCACCCAAAAAAACCACCCACAGAACACTTTTTGATACAGAACCCAAAAGAACTGTTCTCCCAAACCTGACTGTAGGGGAAGTTGGCTAACACAGCAAGTTTTTGTTGTTGTTTTTGGTTTGGGGTTTTTTTTGTTAAATTAGTTAGGTGCATTCTCAGAAGTTATCCACTAATCTCCTTCTCGATTTCCTAAATCAAGAAACGGCCAGATGTAGTAATCTATTACAGACATGATATAATTGTACTGTAATCATAACAGAACAATATCTGCACATATGCTTTTGTTAAGCATAGGGCACAGCCTGACACTGCTCATTAAGAAACAAATGGAACATTCAACTACAGCTTTCATTTGATCTTAGAAAGATAAGCTTCGGTATTGTTATACCAGATTTTATGTCTGTGTGCAGGACACAAAAGCATTCTCTCTCAAAAAAAAAAAAAAACCAAACCCACAACAAAACCCACACCAAGCAAACAAAAACCAATTTAGACTGGTCTATATGGGAAAATTGACCTGTGGAGCTATATTCTGCCATTATCATTCTGGAATAACTTTAAAGTCACTCTCTGCAGACAGCATTAACACTGAAAAGCAAGCCTAAACCAGTTAGTTATCTCCCCCTGCTATAGTCACACTGGTTGTTTTTTCTAGACAGAAAAATTTTCACTTTCAGATCCAATTAGTATTGTCATTTATATTGTATTATAAATAGTATTATACTCACTGGTATTGTAATTTAAACCTTGTCTATGCTTTGTGTATGAAGAGTTCTCAGTGTAACTAGTAGTTATATCAGAAAGGGAAAAAACTCAAACGAGCAGCTGATGTTGCCTTAGAACATACTGAAGGATGTGCCTGGCAGGAAAGCAGTTAAAAAGAGGCAATGTGAAATTGCATATGATAGAGCACAGTGATGCTACTGCATTATAAATAATGCTGAAGGATGCATTATTTATATGTTTAATATTGGGCTCACTTATGAACTAAGTTTCTTTCTCCAGTTTGTCTCCAATGGTAATAGGAAGGCAGGATCACACAGCAGAGCTTGGAAGAAGACAAGATAATTCAGGGAAGTTTGGGAGGCAAAACACTGAAAAACATTGAGTGGCACGCTCTATTGCATTTCCTCAGTTTAATAAGTAAGCTGGAAATCTCAGAAGGTTAGGAGCTCAGCTTTCATTCATTTAAACATTCAACAGAAAAAAAACCTTGGATGTTTATTTGAGCCTTATCCCAAGCCTTGTCCTTTAACAGCTGCAAAGCTGGCACGGAAATACTCTGAGATTTCTGGCACCTCCACGTCTGATTACCGTTTTAAGCCAAAATTGGAGAAAGACTCTCTGCCCTGTAAAAGTGTTTAAATTGGCTCTTGCCAGAGGGTGAAGCCTACAGCCCCACAGTAAGCTCAAGCTTTTAACACACTCATTTTCTATTCTTGTGTCGAATGCAGCACTTTGCATAGACCCAGTAGAAATACTATTGCTACAAACACCTCTTTCCCTCGGTGCGTTAAAAACCACACCAGCAATTTTTAAACAAGTGCAACTATGAGGGTGAAAGCCCAAATGAATCTGGTTGTTATCCCAAGTCAGAGCACTACCAGGAGCAAATGCAATGTTTGCTGCTCCCAGTCAAACACCTTGCCCTTCAGCCAGGTAATTACCAACTTTGTAGAAAAATGCCTGTACAAGGATTTTATCTGCCCCTTTATCCCTTATAGTTTCACAGCCTGGAGTGTTAGGTGTGAACCGCTGCCATCTTTTCTTTGCATCAACATATGAAGTTGTAAATGGTGGCAGCTGAGGAATGGGAGATAGATCCCATTCATCTGTTGCTGCTAGAGGGCAACTACATTTAGCCGGGGTTTGGGTAGACAACCAAATTTGTCTGCAAAAAAGTAAGTCAGCTCCAGTAGGTTAGAAACTGCTCTCCACCGTGACTACAGAGCTGTTACAGAAGTTAACAAGTAACAACACTGTCTAATCCAGCCTACACAATCCAGGGCCTGGGGGAAAAATTAAAGCATTCTTGTGCTTTGTTTTTGTTGTTGTTGCTTCAGTCCAGCATTGGCTCATAAAAGCAAACTAGGCCTGTGCTTGGGACCATGGTGCTGACAGTCACATGAGCTCATCACTCCAGCTTTCTTATAAGTATTCCAGTTCTTGCAGTTGTAGAGGAAAAAAGAAAAAGAAAAAAGGAAGGTTTGAAGACTAGAATGGGACAATGACCCCAAAAGATAGCCGCTGGGCCTTTTTTTTAAGTATATTTCATTAAACCATTCACTCCAAAACCGCTGTTTTGGAAACCTGCTTTCACAATCCTACGCTCCAAGGTCCCAAATTACCCACATTCAACATATTATCACTGAAAATATTTTACAGTTCCATCTCTAACTGAAACACCATCCAAAACCCATCCTATTAAAACCCACTAAAATGAAGTTCAAAAATAAAGGTGAACAACAGGAAGGAACTGAGATTCTTCTTCAAGATTGAAGGGTGACTGCTAGGTCCAAATATTTCTTACACTCTTTTCAAAGCAGTGCTTAAGGACATGTACGAACATCTCAGTTCTCTTCTGCAGGGTTTTTTCTCTTCATCTTTGGTTACATAAAGCATTTAAGGATAGGATGTTCTCAGTTGAGAGGCGGTGATGAAGGGCTTAGCCGCTCGTTCCTACCTGACTCCTCACAGTAACACAGGTAGGGACAGTAATTAGCATCAGCCCATTTACACTGTAGCAACTTTTCCTGTAGCAGATTTTCCTGAATGCTTCCTATTGATGGCTAAAACACAGCCCACCTATACCCAGTAACATGAGAAAATCTGTGTTCATTTTAAAATGTCCTGGACATTCCTAGCTGTGCACAGAAGTTGAAAATACAGACAGCACACCCTCCAGCCTCCAAACTGAAAGCAAACGAATGATGCTCAGACTGTATTACACTTAACTCAGTGTCACGATACTCTGTTTGCACTTCCACACGATTGATTCCTTTAGTTTGGCATGGATGCACAGTGCCTTTTCCACTTACAGTTTTTGGAAGAGGGATGCTGAGCTGAAGCCGACTTCCCAACATGTGAAGCTTGCCAATAATTCAGTTTGCACCTACAGATCCTGTTCACGTAGTGCACTCCGCTTGTGACTGTCGAGATGAGGAACTCCACCTGGTGCAAGAAGCTCCAAGTCAAACCACATAAAGGAACTTAGTTTATGCTAAACAGCCATTTCCAGATAAACTTTTGCAGTCAAATCTACCCAGCACTGTTGATCCCAGTTCTCCACTTAGCTGTGCAATATTAGACACAGCTTAAAGTGAAGAAGCCAAAAGAATCCAAAAATTAAAACCCCCTTTCCCCATATTCCACTCAGCAGCTGTCATAGAGGAAATGCAAGTGGAGTGATTAATTCTTCTAGTTGCATTTCTGATGCAAGAGCACCAACCTCTCAGATTTGGGCTTTATTACTACGCTCTGCCTCCCCAGGCCAATTGTAAGAGTCAAATTTTGACAAATTTCATACTGTGAGGCTTTTAAACAGTCAAATATTGCTTTATTATTTAGAACATCATTTTTCGGTTTTGTTTCCAGCTGTATGTAGTACTGAAGTTTGCATTAATGCACTGCATTATATCATCCTTATCAGACAAGTTTCCTAGGTACAGCTGATTCTCCTTTTTGATTTTCTACAAGAGCTATTAAAAATGCTGACCAAAGAATATAGATTTTCATTAATATTTCCTCTTCTTTTGATCTGTTCCTTTGATTTACCTGACTCTACGATCCAAATAATCAGAGGAGTTCCTGTCTTTCATGCAACAAATGTAATGCCAGAACTTAATCAAACCAAGGTTTTTTAAGAAGGAAAAAAAAAAAAGGCAGTACATTTAAAGAGCTTTTCCTCACCCTATCTCACCAGATGACTCTGAGAAAAGCAGGCCTCAAGAAGGTGTACCAGCTAAGTATCCAACATCACTAGCGTCTTCAGAAGACATTCTTTACTTTGTAGGCATGAAACCCATTTGTGCAAACAGCAAAGCTGCTGAGGATAAGCAACTTGAGATTGAGAGGGAGACAACCTTTTTCTTTCCTCCGAGAAAGACAAGGTGTTGCTCTAGGGTTTTCTCCATGCTGCCTCTTGTTTCAGTTCAGTTTTCTCTACTAGGCTAAGTAGTTGATATGCTCTCAGGACATCCAGTTGACTGTACACTTGTTTTTCAGCCCTGCTTTGGCATAACGTTGCTGTTCTTATTCCTTTTGGTATTGTTCCTGCACAGGAAGTCAGGAAAATATGTTTCCAGGCTCCTAATATATGTTTGTTTTCCCTTATTGTTGTTCACTCTGTTTACACAGTGGTTGTTTTTCTTCATCTTTGATGAAGAAATTTAAACACTAATAGAAGGAGAGAGATTTCAGGGAGTGGAAAATACAAAGGCAGACAGAGTAATGAAGCAAAACACAGACTTTGTTCTCAGTGCTGTTTTCTTGCGGAGTCAACCTTGACCCCAAGATGCTCAAACAAGTTGCAAGTGTAACACATGCACTTTTGGAATAAGACCAAATGCCTCTTGTTTTTATACTATTTTTACATTAGTGAATGAGGGAACAGATGTGGTTCAGAGGAGTCAGTCCGCCCCAGAACACTATGCTGCAATCACTCCAGTGTCATTAAATCACTACCAGAACGGCTTTGTTCAGTTGTTGTGCAGTTGGTTTCATGCGATTGCTGCTCAAGCCTAGCTCTAAAGTGCACTTCCAACATATGGATACTTTAAGAATCAGTGAATTACTAATTCACCACCCTCTGTCTCAGAGTCAAAATTACTAGTGGGGTCCATTCAAAACAAGAATACCTGCCGGTTGGTGAAGGCAGCCATTTGCAAGGGACAGACTTACCTGTGCATGAAAATAGATGTTTGTGTATGTATTTTTATATCTGTATATACTCAGCTGCCTTTTTTCCACATTTCCAGTATTTACCTGTTGATACAACAATTTGTATATGCAAAAGCTGGGAGATATTTGCATAAGCCCAGGTATAAACAGTCTGGGGAGAGGAGCATGCTAACACAGAAGTTTAGGTGATAGCTATAAACAAATAAAGGAAATTTGCAGCTTGTCAAAAAAGGGCCAGGGTGACTTCCAGCCAGCTAGACAATGAACAAACCATCTTTTCTCGGTAACTTGGGAGGATAATCTCTCCCTTCTGTCTTTCTTTTTTTAAGCAAAGACTATGACGGTAGTGAGGCAGTGGCACGGGTTGCCCAGGGAAGTTATGGATGCCCCATCCCTGGAAGTTTTCAAGGACAGGTTGGATGAGGGTTTGAGCAACAAGGTCTGCTGGGACCTGTCCTTGTCCATGGCAACGGGGTTGGAACTAGATGATCCTTAAGGTCCCTTCCAGCCAAAATTATTCTATGATTCTATAAAAAGGGGAATAAAATAAATAGATCTGAAGGCTCTTAATCCTCACAAATGGTTGCCACATCACCCCTTTCAGTGAAAGGCTTGAAGCAAATGCACTTATTTTCTTCATTGAAAAGGACAACAGGCCTCTCCCCTCCAAGTTTCCACTCAAGGAGAGAGTTGGCATCATTCATCACCTCCTCTTGCCCCTTTTACAAAACTGCTTGCTGCCCCAGTTGCATTAGTGCTACACCTGGGGTTCTCCTTACAGGACCGGTACACCCCAACACAGTCATTATTTCACTCAGCATTATCCATATCCTTTGCTTTTACAAAGGATGACCTCATCTCAGACCAATTCCAACTGTTTTCCACAGTGAAATAATTTCCATACCTTATACCATATGGTCAGAGCCAGGTTTGAGCATGAATAACCTCAATCCTAAGACCACAGAAGGGGATTCACACGACTGGATGACTTCACAGGTAACCTATATTTGTCTGGGACCTTCCCCCTACTCTTAATTCCCCCATATCTAACACAGCTTTACGTCTAAAAACAGAAACAGCTTTTCATCTCCCATTAAAAGTGAGCGAGAATAAGCCCACAGGATATTTTGGAGACATCCAGAAAGATCCCTGAACTGTCAGTAAAATTCTAGGAATCAATGGCCAGCTCGGGAAGGCACAGGAGGAAGCATAAAAGAAAAATACTCCTCTGAGCATACCATTATTGTTAAATATCACCATTCCAAATGTAAGAGATAAATTTTCTAGTGTTACAGCAGGTCTCAGAACCCTATTAATAGAAATTAGAGAAAAGTCTAATAGAAAAAGACAGAGAGGAAGCCATTCTCTCCACTGCTCCCTGGGGAAGGTGAGAAGAGACTGAAAGATGACACTTTATCTCTTCTAATTCCCGTGGGACCCATAATCACAGCATTCATTCAGCAAATAATAATAATAAATATGGTCTGAAGTGACTCCAGCTATTTCAGCTTTAATAAATGGGTTGAAATAGTGGCAAATTCAGATACAGAGAGCATCTTTTCAATAAAATCTGATAGGGTTATTAATAACATTAATGGAGTACCATGCCGTCTCCATTTTGTTAATAGTTGCCTTATTCTCCCCAGTCCATTCCCCATCCCTGTGCAGACACAGAGAAACACACACACTTTTCCCTCCAGTGATGACAAATTCAGACTGTCAGCTTTCTGCTGGCAATGCATCCCAAGAATTAGTCAAATTTGACATGATTTTATTGTTTTATGGGAACTGCCAACAGGGATTTTTCTGCCTGAAGTACATTTATATCCCAGTTCAAATCAGATCCTGGCTTAGTTCATGGACACAAAGAGCATAAGCCAGGAAACCTGCAGCTCCTCAAGGACAAAAAAGTTATGACCACGATGGGATGCTTAGAGCCTTACTCCAGGTAATTGTGCCTTTGTTTCAACTTGTCCCTTACTCCCAGGACAGCTTTACCTTCCAGCTTATAGTTCCCCTTATCAGGGAACCAATCCCAGTGCACGGCCACAATATTTGGGCTCCTGGTCCAAAAGCAGTCTTAAGTACAACTGAAAGTCCTTGCGCACAGTTTTAGAAGAGCTAAAAATCTGTCTGCGGAAGAACAAGTACAAGCAGGTAGATATGCCTCATTTGTCCAGTTTTATTCAAAAGGGACAGCCTAGAAAGGCTGTCTTTTTATCTTGTGTCCCCCCCTGTTTGTTTTTTGTGGTTTTTTTGTTTGTTTGTTTGGGGGAGGGGGGTTGGTTTGTTTTTTTGTTGTTGTTGTTGTTGTTGTTGTTTTGTTTTTGGTTTTTTTTAAATAAAGTGTGACCATTTTTAAATAAAGTGTGCTCCACGAAGAAACAACTATTGGCTCCAGTTGTACAGGACCAAATCTTAACTGAGGGCTCTTGATAATTTGAAATTCACCCTCATTTATCCCATTTCACATCATACTTGAGCAATATTTTCCAAATGTCACATTTTTACAGACTTAATATTAAAAAAACCCCACACTATTTTCCCTTTGCATTTTATGCTTTCAGCTGTGACTTCCAGAAAATTATTTTGGTTAGCAAACAAGATGGCTATATGATTAAAGAAAAAAATGCATCTCATTTTCCTAGTCCCGTATACAGATGGGGGGAAGGAGCAGCCAGAGCCAAAGTGTTTTTATATCACAGTACTTCCCTTGCAGGGAGACAAAAAAGAAAAGAAGAGAAATAGAATTATAGAGTTGCAGAGAAATGAAATGTTTGAACAGAAAATAATTTCCCTAACTTGTAGCCTGCAGGCATAACCTGTCATAACTCTGCATGAATTGAACAGTCAGGGAGTTCAAGTTTTCTGCAGCTTACCATAAACTAATATGCTCCGTCACGTCATCCTCAGGAGACAAGGATTTGAAGGAGCCACTGTATTTAGAACAACAAAAGTAATTCAGTGGTTTAACAGAATTAGAGGGAACCATCAGAAGCCCAGCACAACTCAGTGCAGACCGAGACTAGATGGAAGGTGACAAAAAAAATCCCAACCCACACACCACACCAAAACCAGGGGAGCTAAGTGGTAATTCTATTTTAAGCTCTTCTTATCAGTTCATATCATACAAGAATTCCACTGTTTTACATACATATACCCAGAACAACTGACAAATTTCCACTTGAAACAGGGAGCATCATACTGTGAGTCTCACAATGTGGTGGGTCAGCCTCAGAGGCTGCTGTAGGAGAAGAGAGTGGCCCCAGAACACGCATTACTTTCTGAAAGGTAGAGTAACAGTGCTAAGAAGAAAAAGAAAAACACTCGAGCAAGAAATAAACCACTTTTAAATTTGCATTGAACAGAACAGTCAAGATTCTCTTCTAACCTTTATATCTGCAGTCTCTTCTCCCTTGATCTTTACAGGCTTACTCAGGTCTGAAATCAATGCACGAAGCACACTATGGTGCAAGTCCTGGAGGCTACGCCACAAACAAGACACAGCTGAAAGAAATAAGTGTTTTTCTAACACATTCTCTGTCCTTCAGCCTCTTCAGGACCATACATATACTGTGGAGCAGATACAATCCTAAATACTGCAATCCACCAGAACCAAAAAAACCAGAACTTCTTGTTCTCTGACTGCTCGTGGGTCAGAAAGAAAATTTAAGTTCTGCCAGGGACACAGGCTGGATTATTGATTGGCCACTCTTGTCTGGAAAAGGGCAGACTAAGAAGAAAACATTGAAGCACCTCCAAATGGTGGGAGGAGGCATGTTACACATTCTCAAGTCCAAAACCACTCCTCAATTTCTCCACTATCTTACACTATGAAAAGTTCCCCCATACAGAAAGCAGGTCTTTACTGGGAAACCCCTAGAAGAAAGTCATAGCTGATCTGGTGCCAGATCTCATTGCCTTAATTGACTCATTTTGATCTTCCCACACTTCTACAAGACAAATACTCTTTCTTGGGATTTGTTTTAAGCTATCACAGTTCAAGTCTTAAATCGCTACAGATATTCCAGACCCTTGAGAGATCCAAGTGCTTCTCCAAAATCTGTATCCTTCTTTATGGTGCTTGCCCAAGCACCCTTCCCCATTAAGTTCCTGGCAGTGTCCCTCACTGCAGTTAGAGCAGTCAGGCCTTTTGACACCTACTTCAGAGAAACTGAAAGCTGTCCTCTCTCTGGCCAGATCTCCATCCTCTTCAGTTCACCTCCTGAATGTTTCTCTTCACCTCTTTCATACCAGGGCTTTGGGACCCAGCACTCTTTCAGCTCCCTGTGTTGCTCTCCTGGAACAATGAACCTCTGCCATCCCTACTCCAAACTGTGCAGCATCCTGCTCAAAGAGAATTAAAGTCTTTCCCCATGCAAGATCCCACTCTGACAGTAGGCTCCTTTTTACAGAAAGCCCACACTGCTACCCTCCTGACCCAAGCACAAGAATGGCAGATGCCTCAAATACTTCAAACTCTCTCATATATTGTGACTTCCACAGGTGCCCAGCCCTAGGCACTGCACGAGATACAGGCTGCAATATATAGCAGTGCCTCTGGCACACCTGAATGCATCTTATTTGCATGGGAGAATGGGTACACAGCTCTAAGTTACTTATAACTCCATTTCTCATCTCCACAGGGTAAGGCAGTTAACTTCATTGCTTTCATGTGAGGTAATGTTCAAGTCAGCAGATGGGACAATTGTTGAAGGTCAGAAGGAAGACTTAAGTAGACCTGCAAACTGCACCCAGACCTTCCAGTGCTCCATCTAGCATCCTACCGCTGGATCTCATTTTCTCTGCAGGAAGACTGTTTTCTCAAGGCAGGAAAACATCAAGAAACCAGCTTTCAAAGAAGCGACCGAATGAGAGAAAGTAGAAGAACCTGCATGTGCTCACACAGAGCAAACTGCTACACAAACGACTGCCCCCACAACTTCAGTGCTCGCTTTACCCATTTACCCCTTTGAACAAAGGGACGACACCCAAGATGTGACCTGCTCAGCAGCAGGGGCTTCTCCAAAGCACTCCATCTGACCTCAGTGTAATGAACAGAATTAATATGGCAAAGCCTCTAACACGGCACCACTTCCCAGCAGCACAGCCACAGCCTCTAATTGATTAGTCCATAAAAATCTGTGCACTAAATTGAAAGGAGCTGCACTAATTCTCTTTTATGTTAAATTTCTGTCTTTCTCCTTTATCGAATCCTACGTCGAATGTCCCTTCTGCTGCCTATTGTGGGCTTGCTCTGGGCCTGTTTTCCTCTTGCCCAGATTAAGTACCTAATCAAAATCTTGTCTCCCTTAATGGCATAAAATTGAAAGATAGATATTGCACTTTACACAGCTGATTAAACACTAGAATGTGGCTAAATGCTTTACAGGGCTTGTTACATTAACTAACTCTGTCATCTGCCAGCTATCTTATAATTGCATATGCTCATGTTGCCACTGGTGAAGCCAAGGTAAGATTTCTTTTCCCTCCATTACTTCTTTCCACTCTCCCTCCCTCCCTCCACATTGCTACCCACCAGCTGCATGTCAGTGAGGAGCTAAGAACTCCCCTGTAACAACCACCTGAAGAAAAACTGTCTGATACCAGTTGCCTATAATTTTCTCTTCTATGTTCAATTGTCAGTCATTGGTTTGTGACCATCTAAGTGGCTGATGTGATGGAAAGGGACAGTAAACGCACATAGTAATTTTTTCAGAAGGAAGTAGGAACAATCCTACCCGCACCTGCCTTCTTCACAGCTTTGATGCTAGACACCTTGTTCCAGAAGTCTGAAGAAAGCAAGGATGGAAGCAAAAAAAAAAAGTGCTTACACTAGCTTGTGTAAGAACATATATTAAATAGTCTGAAATTCCCATTGGCTTGTCACAACATGATCTGATGTAGGCATCCAGTGTTGCACGTCTTGGCTTTTTCCTTACATTGTAATAGTAATGATGCAGATGGACTTTCTGGAAGACTTACAAGTCTATCTGAGTTGATTTGCTTTTCAGAGGAGAGTTTCACCTTCTGCAAGACATTCACAGAGAATGATCCCTAAAGACAATCTTCAACTGGTTTGCTTCAAGGAAGAAACAAACTCAAAAAGGCTTTACCACAAAATTCGTTAAAAGAAAAGCAGTAGAGAATTCTAAAAATGTTCTTAAGAATTACCAACAATTGAAACATTAATCAGGACATATGTTTTGTTTAAAGACACAAACCATGTAGCCAAATATTCTGCGGGTAAGATTTGTATTCTTTGTCATCCACAGACCCAGCAATTTCAGAAACAGATCTGCTCCTTTGCACAAATACAAATATTTCTATATAGATTGCTTTAAAGTAATTGCCAAAACACTCTTCCCTTTTAATAGAGAAAATAAACTACACATTACACCCAGACTGTAAAATGTGGACAGCTGGTTCAGCTCATGTGAATTTCTTCCTGAGCCCAATCTTTTACAGAGAATCTATTTGTTAAGCAATAAAATAACATGTCATCCATTTTTGGTCCTATATTACCCTAAAAATGTTTTTTTCTTTTCCAAAATTCCTCTGCAGGAAGTGTTAGAAGTCACTTCTAGCCGCCTTCTTACTAATTCTGCACCTTACTATACAAAAGCAGGACTCCAGCCAGGCAAAGAGGGTCTGTCTGTCCACATGGGAGAGTCAGTACACTCCCGTGGGACTGCATTCACAGCCAACTAATAATGGTAACACTACCTTTGCCCTAAAAATACCCAAAGGTCCAATTTTCTTCCCATGGGCTAAGCAGCAAGGATTTACTGGGTATGTCCTCCCTCCCCAGTTTACATGGTAGCTAAATCAAGTTGAGCTGAAGCAGACTTTACAATTCTGCTGGCAATTAATAATCGATTAATTGTTTTCTTATCCCACAAGGATTCTGCACCATCCTATCTTCCATTCTTTGGCTCCACATAGAAACAACACAAATTAGTTCATGATACCACTGTTAGTGGTTTATAAAAGCTTACTACAGGCTATTATGAAATCTTTACTAAGTGCCTGTTTTTAAATATTCATAAAGGCACAATATATATTTTAATAAGACACATTGCAAGATACAAAATTGAACCCTGAACTAAACATTAAGATCCCAGGAAAGATTCATCTGAAAGCAGAAGACTGGATATGCACAGAAGAAAGGCACCCACAGCTCTCTCCTAACCTTCCTTTTTCTTGACTGAGGAGGTAATCTTGCCAAATTGTTTTGCCTGTAGTTTCACACTTATTAAAAGTCTTCAGTTTAAGCTAACATAGCAATTCCAAATTTCCTTCTCCCATTTCATGAGGAGGAGAATATTTCCCCTTTATATTCAAGATCGATATGCAATACTAGATAGCAAAACTGATTTCACAGGTTTCAAGGAAAAGCAATAATAATTTAGTTCAAGATCGACATGCAGGTAGAAAAGTAGGTGGAAGTCTACCAAAACATCAGACAGTGCAATGACCATCTCAAGCGGGTCATTCAAGATGGACAATTCTACGCCAGTAAGCACTTTCTAAACAGAAAAATGAGTGGCTTCATGACTTGCCACGCTGTTTTTTACTGCTGAGTTTTGAGTTGGACCCACAAATTAGAATAAATTATAAAAGCAAGACCAAGTTGACAATTTTGTCCTAATGCTTAGTGGACATGTGGCCAAAGCCAAATTCACTTGGCAGTCATGCAATTCAGCAAAACTGTCAAGCTTCTTCTAGAAGAGGTAGAGCAATGGAGCTACTACAGCAAGATATTAAGTAGACTTACAGGAATACAGAAGGAGGAACAAAGCTTTTCCAGGCCTAGTTATAACCAATGCCATCAATCCCTCACTTTCAGGATCAGATTCACAAAGTAATATATTAAATCCTTTTATATGTATAAATCCCAATGCTACGATACCTGCCAAGCACCTATTTCTACACTGAAGCATATTTGGGAGCCATGAAATTCCCATAATGTACTCTCCAGCTCAAGAACACCACCTGTACCAGTATGTAACCAGAAATGTTACATTTCACAAGGCTGATCTGATGAGGTGCTAAACATTACTGATGGGGTGACTTACCAATACCCCGGCAGCATCACGATTCTGAATGAACCCGATCCCTCTGCTACCGGCCAGCTAGAATAGTGCTATTGTCCCCTGCTCTGTGCTGGCCTGGGTGGTCCAACCCAGCCCCACTCCACACCTCCCAGCCCCAATCCTGTTCATCTTTCCAGAGCCTGAGCAGTTTTATCTGCATAACTCCGATACTCTTGCGGTGGAAAGAGAAGCATGGGCTGAAAACTTGCTGAATTTCACAACCACCTTCCAACATTGTTTCCTCTCTCCTTTCCCCAAAAAGGGTCACAGCAGCTTAGAAGTGTATTGCTTGTGGGGTCTGAAGGGCATGGGGTGGGGGGTGAACAGCAGTGGCATAAAGGATCCCATACACCAGGGAGAGAGAGCGGAACTTATTCAGAGTTCTCCATTATTTCTTTTTTGCAAATGGTTTTCCAGTATGGGAATATTTGGAGATACTGTGATACTTCTAGGAGGACAAAAAGATCCAAACAGCGTCACTTGTTAGTCTTGAACTTCTGCAATATATGAAAAGCTGCTCTTACCTAAACGAGACAGCACTTAGCAGGATGTATCTATCAGCTTCCATCTTTGGATCTGTCTTGTTCCAAAGACCTTCCAGGCAGCTGGGGGTGGAGGACAATTTGGGCACAAACACCACAATAAGGAGTCAGAATGAAAAGCCATGGAAGAAAAATCAAAGCAGGAAATTAGGAACTACAGGTGTTTTCCACTGAAAAGTCACCATGAGTTGTCAGTGACACTTGGAAATACCTCATCAGCAGGACCTGAATGAGCTTTTAACAGCTTAGCTGGATGAGCAGTCTCTGATCCAGCCTTCTGAGAAGCTTTCTGGGTTTTTTTGTAAGAAAACAAAAGTATGAGAAAGACTAATGTTCCCAGAAAGAACAAAATAATTCTGTCACTTCAAAACCTTGCATCTTCTTAGCTGATCCTCACTTCTCAATTCCCTTTCTGTTTCTCCCCAGGGACTGTTTGATTAAATATATGTGAATAAAAAGTATCCATTCCCTTTTGAACTATGTTAAATTAACAGTGACTTGAATCAGACCCCACAGTCCCGACAGCAATTACTTATCAATGAATCATTATGCATCTCTAAATACAGTTCCATTTTCTTTCCAACCTTCTTTGACTTTATGCGCATAAAAAAAAAATAGCACATCTGCAAAAACAATTCAACAAAGTAGGGATCTTGCCTGAGGGTCTAGGGTGGACACAAGACAAAGAACAGACATTAGAGGAATAGAAAACTGTTACCATTTCCTCAGTACCTCCTTTCAAGATTTTCTTCACATTCCCAAAAGACAGAAAGTGATTTCAGATCCAAATGGAAACAAAAGAAAACCATAAATCAACTTGTTTACTATGACCACGGCTGCCATTTTCATAGAATCATGGAATGGTTTTGGTTGGAAGGGACCTTAAAGATCATCTAGTTCCAACCCCCCTGCCATAGGCAAGGACACCTCCCACTAGACCTGGTTGCTCGAAGTCCCATCCAACCTGGCCTTGAACATTTTCAGGGATGGGGCAGTCACAGCTTCTCTGGGCAACCTGGGCCAGTGTCTCACCACCCTCATAGAGAAAAATTTCTTCCTGAGATCTATTCTAAATCTACCCTTTTCTAGTTTGAAGCCATTACCCCTCATCCTATCACTACATGCCCTTGTAAAAAGTCCCTCTCCGGCTTTCTTGTAGGCTCCCTTTCAGATACTGGAAGGCTGCTATAAGATCTCCCTGGAGCCTTGTCCAGGCAATTTTTTAGCACTATATCTCTTCTCCAGGCAAATATTTTAGCACTATATTTTCTTGTTCCCTGGTTATCGCATACCATGGGGAAGTGAGCTCAAGCCCTGAAATGTAACTTTGGGGTTCTTAATTCTCCTTCAGAAAATATTTTTTGAGATAGTTTCTATGCTTTCTTGAACACCTGGAACAATAAGATCTCAATGCATGAAGGTCTACCATGAGCAAGTGCAATGAAAATAAAATGAGGCAATGAGATTGGAAAACTTCATCTGGTAGTACCAAGGCTGCATTATGAGGAAACATCCTACCTGCCTAAGAAGAATATAAATGTAAAGCAGTAGTACCATAATTTACCTTGTAGTAACTCTCAAGCTGATTTTTGTTCCACCAGACCTTAACAAACAAACAAAGAAAAAGGGTAATATTTTGGAAAAAGAAAAGCTTTTTCTGAAAGAAAATATTAATCTATCAAGGTGTTCAGATGCAGCCTTGTATATTTGTTGCAGATTAATTACCAATTTTAAAATGTAGCATTAGTTCTTGGTGGTTTGATATGACCTGCTTGCTCCCCCAGCAAAAAAAACCACCAGCCCTTTGCCATCTCTGCATAGAGCACCCTGCCTCTTCTGCCAACACAAGCATTTACTGGACCTTGCAGGGAACTGCTCTGGCCAAAGCAGAATTCAGCCACAGTAAAGATGGTTGAAGAACATTGCTCATGATACAGGCACGTGAAAACAAAAAACCCAAGTCCTTGTGTCTATGTAGTGCATCCAATGGAGCAAAGGCAGAATGACCTGTCAGAGGAGGAACAGGGACTATTCAACACCACCTTCAACACAGGCCAGATGAGAGACGCCAGCATGCTGACAGCCGTTGAAATGGTTTTTTGCTGCAGAACAGAGGGGACAAATTTCCAGTGAGGGGGCATGAAGAGTGAAGCAACACAGTATTCCTACTTTTTAAAACCTTTTGCAAGTCAATTATCAGAAAAGCTAGTAAGAAAACACAGTTATTCGCATTTCTACTCAGTTGTTCAGCATTTGTTCGTTTGGTTTTCAGAAGCTTCAATAGGTGGGGGGAAAGAGGGGTCAGAAGCAGAGACCTCCTTATTACATTTCCAGCTCTGCCCAGAGGAATGCTGTCCGCTTTTTCTTAAGAACACCACCAAAATTCATTGTATTTATTCTGGATAAGAAGCTTTTTAAGCCAGTGCCTACAACTGAGATGCAAAAAAATACCATTATCATACTTCTTATACAATCAAATTTTAGATCTGTTAGGGCAGCCCAGTAGCAAAGCAGAAACATCCTCAGAGCAAGTGATTCAAGTGGCTCCTTTTGGCTAGTACCGGAGATTTGCTGAAGTGGAAATTAAAGGACTTGCTGCAGGTTTTGAAAGCTGTTGCATTTAACACTCCCTCTTTACACATTGAAACAAGATCTGTTCTTCAAGCCCCTGAATGAACTTGATGCCTTGCCTACAGTAATGGAACTACAAAGTAACTACTCATCTTAAAGCCATTTATACAATCACATTTAAAATACAAAGGGGCTACACTACCCCAAACTGACAGTTACCTTAAGGTCTCAGAGAGATCTTGATAAGCAAGGCTGGACAGGCTGGAACATTCCTGGTCATAAATCCCAGCTCATCAAAGCTGGTATACTCTGCAAGGAGTTTCCACTGTTGAACTGTTTTCATGATCCACATGATAGCAGCAGTTAAATGTCAACAAGCAATAGCATTATTTTAAAAGCCATAATTAAGAGTTAGCTTTAAAAGACTGACAAGTTAAAAAAATCCAGATAGACAGCTAGATAAATGACTAGCATTGACATCTTTCCATTTCAGGACACTATGGCCCAGAAAGGTGAAAGCCAGGGCCTAGATCCATAGTCTAAAAAAACCAAAAAGAAAATGATGTAAACCTGGATGAGCAGCTCCAACACAGAACTACGCACCCAACGCTGTAACCTGCACACATTTCCATTTGTTAGGTTGGATAGCAGCGTGCTTCTGTTACTACATTATTGAAATTACAGACACAACTTTAAAAGGCTTGGCCCTTGCTGTTACCTGCATTGCAGGGAAGGAGGGCACTAGACAAACAACAGGACGCAAATGGGGAAAGGGCCAGGCTTTGGTGTGGGTCTGCAAAGTCACAGCTCAGGTGATACAGTCCTGTCTCTGGAAGCCAGAGATGGTGGCGCTGGTTCTACACAATTACAAGGCTTGCCTTAACTCAATTACCTTTACCGACACTTCTTGCGCTCTCAGCTGCTGAATCAGTACATGAACAGGATTCAATTCAGTCCAATTACTCAACTCAGCAGTTACCTGGAGTTCTTATGGGGAACATTAACAGCATTGGAAAGCTGTTTGCCATTAACACCGAAAATACCTCCAAGATTGAGACCATGTTCCAGATCCAAACGTAAAAGACATTTGTGCCGTATCATATGATGATGAGAGAGAGAACAAACCTTCCTTTCACACTCTTCCAACATCACTTAATCTCACTGACCTCAAGAAAATAATCCTAATCTGTCTCTCTCATCCTGGACATTGTCATGGAAGCATATTGGACACCACCGAGTTTACTGATAAATAATTATAGTTTGGTCCATATATTAAAATGAAGATTGGCAAAGCTACAGAATACTGAAGGTTTGCAAATTCTTATCATTTTGGGTCCAGGATAGGTTCAATTTTATGAAAACCTTTAAATTTAGAATGGTTTGGACATAAGAGTCTGTTTGGTCCATCCATAAATGCAAGATAGCCATCACCCCAAAAAAGAATATAAATAAATAAGTGATATAACTGGAATTTAGCCATAATGAATTCAATCCCTTTTACTATAAAGGGAAAGTTATGCTTGCAGGCATAGTTTGGGCCTTGTTTTTAAATGCAAAGAATAGTAAAATAGATGCAACATTTATGAATTATTAAAACCTGCACAAGGATTTCTTTTCCTCTTCCACAGCTTCTTGTTTAATCCTTGTTCATTGTTGGAGGCTCTGGGGATGACTGACGTTTAACACATCTCTGTCGTGCTTCCTTACCCACTGAATGCCTGACATGGGGAGAGAGAGAACAACCACGCATACACACAAGCATATGCAGATTACAAATGCTCCAACCTATTTCATTTCTTCTCACTACCCAGGTTTCTTGAACCAAGTTTCTTGCAAAGAGAAGAGAGAAACCTTGCCATTTGGAAGAGCGTCCCAATATCATCACTTCATGTGATACATGAATAAGAACCTTTTCACACCTCATAAGTAACAAATATTAGGAATTAACAAAGGTTGGGTTTTGTTGTTTTTTTTTTTTTTTTTTT
>VFFE01007566.1:241050-251295 GCA_008921705.1 Burhinus oedicnemus
CTGGGACAGACAGATACAAGTTACACTGTAGTTAAACACAAAAGTTATTGGGATCAATACTGTGGTGACCAGGTGAAATGCAATGGCCTACGATATACAGTAAGTCAGAGGGACAATCTTCTTGGCCTCAAACTCCATGAATCTATGAACTCTGAAAAAAACATCTCTCTGCCCTTCTAATAAATCCAATCATTCTGATTTTCCACCCACATTCAGTCACCGCTGAAACTCCTGTATTTCACAACAGGACTGTATGAAAGTTTGGAGTAAAATCTGAAGCCAGGTTGAACCACGTGCTGAGGCATAACCCAAGAGCTAATTTATTTTGCTTGCTTTTTAAAAATGGGTTTTGCAATCACAAGGAGTATTAGATTGATGACATGGATAAACTGTATTGGGGGCAGGGGGAAAGTAGGAATTTAAAATGGTTCAAGCACACAAAGTACCTCATCCAACAAGATGCCTGAAGGAATATTCTTTAAATTGAAGACTGCAGTTCATCATGCACATTTGTTCTGCCCCAGCCTTGCAATACAAATCAAGGAAAAGGGTATTAATAAGCAGTTGTGTATTTACCAAAGTAGAGTCATAGAACTCATCTCTAAGTTATTCAAAGCTTTTCATAAATATGATCAATACATTTGGAGGGAATGACAAAAAAAGAAAAAAAAAGGGTGGTGGTGGTTGTAATAGGCCATAAATTTTAAAACTTTCTAGATACATTAGACAACAAAAGTATGTAATTCACTTGAGCTAAATTGAAATTTACAGATTTAAATTAAAATTGCATAAATGAAGTATTTTCTTTAGCTCAACATTTAAAATAACTTAACAACCTATTTTGGCACGAAAACAATCTTCTTTCTAATCTTAAAATTTGGTCACCACACTGAAAATTCACTCACACCTCTACATGGTACCGGAATTGTCTGTATGAGGGACTGTAACACTGCAGACAGGATATCAAATGATGCACAAGTCTCCTGTTCAGAGCGAGACAAGAACAACACAGACTATTTGCACAGCCCATCAGATAACACTCCTTGTGATTAGGGATTCCGAGCAGTGCTGAAGATGTGAAGACTAAAGACATCTCAGCTTTCTCCCCAGCCCCGGCCCTGGTTCCCCAGACCATGCACCATCAGTGCAGGAACACCCGTCCGGTCCATTCGCACCCAAGCAGCGGCAGTAGGTGCTTCCTGTCCCCCATCCTTCCTTGCTGCTTCCTTCTGGGATTATGAAATGTTTGCTTTCAAAGAAGAGGGCTCGGTTCACCTACAATATCAGCCGAGACTTCACTTTTCCCTTCCCGTACATGTATGCCCTTGTGAATGAAAATCAGCATGAATGAAGCCAGCTTTGTCCGCACTTGCGCTGTAGATATGCACAAACTCCAGGAAGCCAAGACTTAATTTGATCTGAAAACCCCCACAGCCAATGCATTTTAAAGACAGAACCACAAAGCCAATCAATAGGCACCATTCAGATACTTGCTGTCAGCGGCTAAAAGAAAATGGATACCGAGAAAGCCATAACTATGATAAATTTAGGCGCTGCTTCTCTCTGACTAATGTAGGCACTAAAACACTCCATGAATATCCTGCTTTGAAACGTGTCATATTTCTGAGAGGCCAATCAATCTCAGGTTCTCTGTGGACCACATTAAAATACATTTGTCACTGTAAGTTTATGAAATATTGATGGTGTTTTTTAGGGGGGTGTTAGGAGGTGGAGAGGTGGATCAAAAAAGGGGGAGGGAAAACTACTTTAATGAATTATCTTTAGGCTAGAAGAAAAAGAAGAAACAAATGTAGGTGCTTATTGTGGATGAGGGTGAAAAACAGGAAACAGAATTGCTTACTGAAGGAAGACGTTTGTTGGATTAATAGAAAAGATCACGTGGATGAACGCGTTACAGAGTCACTTCAGTATTTCAAGCTCAATTTGACCTAGATTTATGATTTTATTAAATCTTTAACTTTCTAAATTTGGTAATTAATAAAAATAAAACTAGAGCTCTGTTAAGGACATTCACAGAGGGGAAGTTAAAAGCCTATCTGTGTTCCAGAGGGGAGCAGGGTTCCATTGCACCAGGCGCTGCATCACATTTATACCTGAAGAGGGAACGAGCCCATACGTACTAGCAAGCCCCACCAGCTCTTCAAAGCAGAGACACACTCCATGTAGAAAAGAAATGGAATAAGGGTATACAGAGACGGACCACCTTTCATACCAGTGCATCTACACATGTTCAATACACAGCATGTCAGATATCAGTCACCAAGAAAATTCCCATCGTAAAGAATTTATGATCAGAATAGCTAAAAGACTGAAAATAAGCAAGAAGAAACTGGGAAGCAAGGTGGAAATGGGAACCGAGCAGCATAGATTAATTTAAGATTATAAAGGAAGCCTGTTGCAGATCCAAGCTGTGAGTTCGCAGCCAGTCCAGGGCTTTCCAGGCAAGACCACTCTACCTTTCCGTAACCCAATCTGCTAAACACGTAATGACATACGAAGCTTTCTACATAAGTAGCTTCACTGAAGTCAATAAAGCTATTCACAAGTGTAAAGTTAAGCTTGAGCTTAAATACTGTGGTACTGTGATCTATGTTTGTAAGTGAAGTGTGGAACTAAAGCTAGTTTGTGTAAATAATCTGGAATTGGGTCATTTTTCACCATTTCTGTCAATGCAAAAAGCAGTTTTTCAGATAAGAACAACAGCAGCATTCACCAAAGGAACAAAAAGTAAATCCTCATACGCATTTTTAACTCACAGATGCTAAACTTTTTGGTAAAGACATTATGCCATGTTGGTAGGAAAAACACCCTTAGGCAATAAATAGCACATTTTGCTTTAGTGATGAATAGCAACAAAACCAAATTGAGGCAGAAGCACAAAATTTTTCATTTTTCACAAATCTAGAAAAATATGAATTTTCAATTATTTTTGGCCAGTGGCCCAAACATCTTCCCTTCAGCCTTCAAAACAAACCCCACTCTTCTTACTGAGATTATCCAAACACATACACAGATCTATCCTCTATTTCCTTTGCCATAGTTTACGTATTTGTCTATAACAATTTGACAGCTTAGGAGTCTTGCATTAAAAAGCAATTTTTCTACCACCCCCCATCTCCTCCAGCAATTTCAGCCAAATTGAAGATTTCCACGTGCTTGGAGGGCAGGGGGAAGGAAGCATTTTGTTTCCCCTCAGTTTGATGCAAGTTTAAACATTTCAGTATGTTGTAATGAAGCTAAAGAGTCAGTTCACTACTGAATTACACCTCCTGCACTGCTACAGTGCTTCCCAAGAACAGTAGCTCAGGTGCCCAAATGCCCACTTTTTTTCCCCTAAAGGCTGCAGTCCTCCATGAAACTACTTTTCCCACCATGCACTGCAGTTCCCCTCTCTCCACTATGCACAATACACTTGTGCCTCAACATTACTACAATAATTTTCTTTTCCCCACCCCGAATCTTATCCCTAAGGTTATTATTTCTGTCTGTGCACCTGGAGCACACACGGACCCTGCTCATGGGCTATGGCTGTATTAGGTCAGGTGTTGAGCAAACAGAAAAGAAAAATAAGAGGGTGCTTTGAGGCAGAGCTTTGTCTCAACTTTTCACACTTGATACGAATGAGGGTTGGGCTCAAACCCCGTGCCAGTGTGTGCCAGCGACTACCTGCTCGGTCACAGCAGCACATTACCTCAGAGCTGCTCTCACACTGCTCAGATTCATCACAAATATCACCAAGTACCATATTTTCAAACATGTAACAGACTTTGGGATGCATATGGGAGTAAACCACACCTGCTGCAGTCCGGCAAGCACACGGGGAGGCGGCTGGGTCCTTCCTCTTGAGGAGCTGCCAATTCCTGAGGCCGCGGCAGTCCGATGGCTCCTCCCTTTCAAGAGAAGTTTCCAGTACACCCGCTCTCCACATCCCCATCTCCCTGCTGCTCCCTGGGGGCAGGCAGGGATAGGCCTGAGGGCACCCCCAGCCTCCCCAGAGCCTCCGTCTGCACACCCCACTGGGTGTGGGGCTCCACACCAGCACCAGCCCCAGGCCCGAGCACCGTGTCCCAGAGCAGTGGGGCTGCTCCCCGGGGAGGACGAGCAGGGGACGAGGACCCTCAGCCAGGCTGAGGCCTTGGCAACAGGGCACAGCCCTGCCCAGGCGAGCAGGGCAGGGTGGGACAGCCGAGCCCACCAATGGCCTCGTCAGCGGCAAGGTGGCAAATCCGCCCTGATGTCTGTCTGGGAAACCTGGGATATCCAGGCATGGCAGGGAGCCAGGCTGGGCACAGGGGCTGCCACAGCCCAGCCCAGGCGTGGTGCCAGAACCAAAATGGTGCCCTGTGCCCCTGACTGGGGGCATGTGGCTGAAGGCCCCGGGGGACCGTGTGGACCTGACAGAAGTCGCCTACATTCACCCGCTGCCAGCATCAAACACAGCCATTAGATCAAACATTACTTTCCCATAGCTGATAAATCCTTAGCACGTGCTTTAACCCTGAGGGGATTAGGAGTTTTGAGACCACTGAGTCAGTTCACCAAGAAATGGGGTCTTTTAGCAGTTCGAGCTCTGTAATTCCAGCCAGCTGAAACATAACAGATTGAAAGGAAGAAAGCAGTTAGGAAAACGTGTTTTATAGCTTTACCTGCACACGCAGTATCTGGCTTTGTTTCTTGGCAATGAGGCCCACCCTGGTGTTTCACCTATTGCCTCTTTCAGTGCCCACAGTCCCCCTTCTCCTCTCTTTGTCACTGATGGAGGGAAGGGAAACCTGCTCCTTCTGGGGCCTTCATCCACCGGTGAAGGGCTACAACTCCAACCAGGACCCCCAAACATGCCCGACACACAGCAAGGAAACACCTAAATCCACTTTTTACTGTACCATAGCACCAGAAAGAAAGGGCTGACTACATATAGCACAGACCTGTTGTGCCGTTAGATGGCTGTAACATTTAAGAGATCATTAGGAAAAGAAATGTCCATGCCACAGGATCTTGATTAGTCACTTCACTCCTGTTCTCCAACATGGGAGCACCGCCTCCTCTTTCCTAGCACCGTTTGCGCTCAACCCCTCACTTATGTCTCCTACCTTGTTTGAGGGTCAGTTACAAAGCAGACGTACCTTCTCCCTGACCCCATAGGCCAGTCAAGAGAGGCAACGTGACCACCAGACACCATCTTGCTTAAGCATGGCTCACCGATTCTGCAGGTGTCAAATCAGCCTGTCAGCCAGTTCATAAACCTGGACTGCTCCCCCTCCATGTGTCCCCTTAAGGTTTTCAGTCTCCAACAACCATGCTCAGGGTATTTTCTACGACTACAGCATTGTTCCTGGTCATACACTGCCCAAACTGCTTATCAGTATCTCAAGAAATGGAGACTGTGCAGCTTCCTTACGGAGACTCTTTGGCGAGCTAGTAAGGCGCCCTGCCAGAAGCTTTTCCCTGATGTTCAGACTAGGTTTCCCCTTTGATTTAAATCTATTATTTGTGTTACCACCCTTTTGCTATCCCTCTAAATAAAATCTCTCTCCAGAAAAGAAACCTAATAACAAATTGTGTAATAGTACTTGACATTGTCTAGACTGGGACAAAGCCAGAGCCCCATCCCTCTGAGCAACGTGGGGAAGGGCTGGGTGATCCTGACATGCAAGTTTCAAACCTCTCCAGAATGAAGGAATTAGATGCTTTTATATAGTCCCAGTTACACAGGAATCAGATAATACAGTCTAATGACCCCTCTGAGCCTTAAAGTCAGTGACGCCTTTGCGTATGTTTCTAAATAAAATGTAAAACCCATGAAAAGCCCCATCCCTCACCTCCAAACCCTCTTCTGCTTACTCGGCTGCATCAGTCCAGACCTGCCACGATAGCTTGAGGCAACGTTTTGAGTTTCTTCCCACTTATTAGAGATCTATGCTTATGATAAAATACACTTTAAAAAAAAGTTGTAAAGCTGGTTGCTTAGATTCATTAAGCACCAGGATTCATGTCATCTTTGATAATGTTTTATACTCAGCATTTTCATATGCCCTCTATTTACATTTCTAAGCATGCTATAAATATCTGCTATAAGTATACAGAGGGCTGGCAGGCCAGATTTCACCCGCAGGCTTCTTGCCCCTGTGGAAGTCATTCTTCCCAAAGGACAGCCTGACATTCTGGGCCACGCACAAGACTTTTTTATCTTATGTATCATCAGTTCATGGTGGTTTTGGCTTTTACTTTGCCTTATTTTGTATTTCAGCTTGTAATTATGGAAGCAATTTTTGCACGTTGCTTAACAAATCTTACAAAGGGGTCTGTCCACGGTGCCTTTCATCAGGGCAAAGTCCCATTGAAGCTGTGCCTACACAAAAACTGGTGATCAATGCTTTTGGAGAGATGCTTACCTTAATCTCTAAAATGATTATCAGCTGGTAGTCAGAAATAGTCACCTGAAGCCAGTAGCTGCTTAAGAAGATTTGGACTGAAGAGCAAAATCCAGGCATGTTTCTACAGTCAGTATAATACTACAGTCACGAGACATCCAATTCTAAAGACTGCCGTGTGAGAAAAGGAGTTTCCTTTCAGGACGGCCAGTTATAGACAAAGAAGAAAAAGTGAGCAGTCAAATATTTTCCCCCCAAAGTTCATTTTCTTAGGTGTTGTTACATAAGTGTTGCTACCTCACGCAGCCAATGTGACCAATGTCACAAACACCTAACCTGAGACTAGCTGTAGGTCAAGCATCAACGCAGGCCATTTAGAGAATATATTAAAGAAAAAAAAAATTAAAATTGTCAAATACTAACAAAACAGTTTGCAAAGGCAGAGTGAAAAAAGTAAGAAATTTTAATAACCATTTATCAGGTGACATCCTGGCAATTCACACTGTGACAGTTCCTGACATCGTAATTATTTGGAAAGAGGTCTTTCAGGAAAAAGATCAAAGTATATGGAAAACACAAAATTCACATTCAGAAGTTTTAGATCTTCCAAAGACAATTTAAAGTAGTCTAAGATATTAAGCTACTATCTCACAGTGTGTTAGAAATTAATTTACCATGTTTTAGATTACTAGTTTTATTATATATGTTGAAACTACACGTTATATAACAAAACCAGGTCTCTTTACGTACAACTCAAAAGCCCTGTAGTTGCAGTCCAACTCTTTGTTTTCCAGTCATCAATACTGATACTTCTAAATTATTTCTCATATTTTAGAAAGGTGTTAGACAAAAATAGTTTTCCTGTACATTACTGTGTGCGATCCTTAATACCACACAAGAAAATAATTTTCAAAAATGTACAAAATACGTTAGGAGTGTTAATCCAAGTTACACGTAATTATCTCACTCAAAGTGTAAATAAAGCTTGGTTTCAATAAGCAAGTTGACTGTGCAGCTATGTCTATATCTTTTCCCAATGGCAAGAACGTATTTATTCTCAACTTCTTCACAAGAAATGAGAGAACATCATCTTCAGAATTTCTAGATGTTTTGCCTATCACCAGATTCTGAAGATAAGTGTTTTGTATTTCAAAAGGTTCAGCGCAGATTTAGAAATCCTGGATGTTTCAGCTTCTCAAGAGACTAAAGGTCTGCCACAAAATATTCTAAGCAACTTACTGCATAAGAACACATTTCAGTCACAGTTTAATATTAATAGTTAGACAAAGTAAATCTCACCTTATCTATTACGATAGTCAGACCCCTATGCCTACTGTGTAGGTATCTAAAAAGCACTAAAAGCCATATGTATGCTAGTAACAAGTTTAGTTTTCCAAATACCTAATCTACCCAGCAGGCACAAAGGGTGCTCATACTCTCTGATGGAAAGACCACTAACAAACTGGCCGGTGGCCTATTAGACAGAGCACCCAAAGCTGAGACTCTGGCCTCAGTTAGGCTTGCCTTGATCATCTTATTTCTGAAATAAGGATGGAAGTGCTCACCTCCTGCACAGCACTGCTTTAGACTTCAGCAGTTCCCTGGAAGTTTCTGGGGGCAGATATCTGAACAAAACACATTCTGAATGACATTTAGTATTTCTTCTTGTGTTTCTTTGGAATTTTTACTCTTTCTGGGCAAGATATCCATACAGACCACTTCAGATGAGAGATAAGCCACACAGCCTAGCGAGGAAAAAGAATATGGAAGAAAACTAGGGAAGTGTCAACAAATTAATGACTATTTAATATTGAATAAAGTTATTCCTTTGTTCAGGAAGTGTCTGTCCAACGGAAACTCTCCTGTTCAAAACTGGTGTCATCTTGAATGCCAAAAAGGGAAGAAAAAGTCATTTATAAAACAATTAGAAATAAGGTTTTAGCCTTGGGGGTCTTCCTCAGGGCATGATGAAACTAGGACACAGCAAAACTAAACAACATCCTGTTCTTCTTTAGCCTAAGGAAGGCCCCATGGCCAAAATGCCTCCTCTCATCTAATTTTGTACTTCTGACAAACAGGTTGACCCTTCCCCTGCTAATTACTGCTCTGCAACTTGGGACATACTGCACTAAGTTTGTCCCTTCATTTTTAGAGGTCACACACAACATAAAGCATTTATCCAAGCCATCTTCAAATCCCACACCTTCACTTATGTCTGGAACGAACAACTTTGAAATGCTCACTTTGGGAGAAGAGGGAAGCTATATAACTCAATTCTCCATTGCCTTTCACTTCTGCCGACATTAACTCTCCTGGGCAGGAGGATGAAATGCTACTGTTCCAATCTGGTAGGAGTTTGCATAACTGGATAAGACCAACTAAGGTGCAAAGCAATGGAGAATAGGACCCAGCAATTTAAGGATGTCACCTGTAAAAAGAAAGAATGGTTTCTGTCACACAAGTTTATTGCAGCCCAGAAATGTCTACAGTAACTGTGGGCATATAATATGATGTGCAAGGCTTTTACGAATGAGACCCTTGTGGCTTCTTGTCAGAACTGAATCTGAAGTGATGACAGGACATTTGTAAGAAGTCTTTCCTGGGATGCTGAAGGACTTCCATAAGGAATCATCTTGAAGATTGGGCTCTTGAGGCCTTCAGTCAAGAGGAGTCCTTCCAAAAACTGTTGAAGGTTTTTGGTAAGGAGCAACACAGACGCCTTCAGAAATATTGAAGGAGCTGAACTGCTGGGTTTGAACTCCTTGCGTATCCCAGAGTTACAGAAGAGAGGCATACAGGGCGAGTGGCTGGCCAGTCTGCAGGTTGGGGTCAGGGGAAAAACAAGAAAGCCCACGCTTTCATACTGTTGCTACTAATGATACCGCTGACCAAAACATGACAATACTTTGTCTGCTGAGGGATTAGCAGGACCCACCAAGTACAGTAACAGTTGGCATAATTTCTCTGTCTTTGCAGGTTTTCAAAAGATTATAAGAGGAAACTGAGGAGGCTACACAGGGCTGTATCTCCCAGTTAGGCATTGCTGAGAATGGGTAAGTTTGCATCCGCTCAGCTCCTGTTCACACATGTCTAAAAGAGACTTTGGTACAGCAGACTCCTCTGTATGTCTTCAGCTGTGGTTACACAACCACCTTCTGCCCAGTCCCTTACTCCCAATCTGGGGAAGCTTGAGAGGTCCCAGGGATGCAACTGCTGAATACGTTACTAATGCCTCAGCTTAGACACAAGTACCTGTTGGAGCTAGTCCAGAGGAGGGCCACGAAGATCATCCTCCTACAAGGGCAGGCTGAGAGAGTTGGGGTTGTTCAGCCTGGAGAAGAGAAGGCTCTCGGGAGACCTTATAGCAGCTTTCCAGTAACTGAAAGGGGCCTACAAGAAAGCTGGAGAGGGACTTTTTACAAGGCTATGTAGTGATATGACAAGGCATAGTGGCTTCAAACTGGAAGAGGGTAGATTTAGATTACATCTCAGGAAGAAGTTTTTCTCTGTGAAGATGCTGAGACACTGGAACGGGTTGCCCAAGGAAGTTGTGGAGGTCCCATCCCTGGGAGTGTTGAAGGCCAGGTTGGATGAGGCTTTGAGCAATCTGGTCTAGTGGGAGGTGTCCTTGTCCAGGGCAAGGGGATTGGAACTAGGTGATCTTTAAGGTCCCTTCCAACCTAAACCGTTCTATGATTCTATGATTCTATGATTCTATGATTAAGAAAAAGACAGGGGACTCTTCAGGTGGAACATCATTATTATGGCAATGTCTGAAGGGTAAAACTATGGCAAATACGTGTCCTTCAGCTGTTTTGTCATTAAAATAGCCACAGATTTGGCTTGACCAAAC
>VFFE01007566.1:257697-349299 GCA_008921705.1 Burhinus oedicnemus
CTTTGAGCAATCTGGTCTAGTGGGAGGTGTCCTTGTCCAGGGCAAGGGGATTGGAACTAGGTGATCTTTAAGGTCCCTTCCAACCTAAACCGTTCTATGATTCTATGATTCTATGATTCTATGATTAAGAAAAAGACAGGGGACTCTTCAGGTGGAACATCATTATTATGGCAATGTCTGAAGGGTAAAACTATGGCAAATACGTGTCCTTCAGCTGTTTTGTCATTAAAATAGCCACAGATTTGGCTTGACCAAACAGACAAAGCGGGATCACATAAAGGAGCTTAAACATCCCAGCAAATGCTTATCAGTATGGTCATCATATAGACACCCTCCCCTGCCACCTCTGGCCTGGCAGGAGGGATGCAGTACCAACGCCTCTCTGCAGCCTTGCTGGTACCCACAAAGACTCTTCAGCACTGGCACAGGCAGAGCAAGGAAAAGCGTCACTAAACCTCCTACCTGTGTTTTCAGTTTTAACCCCTTTAACAGATAAACTGTCCTACAGAAAGAAAAAAATAGACTGGAGCATGTCTGCCATGAATTTCTGTCTCATTCTTCCTGTGGGCGCTCGCTACATTTCATTTCATCAAGTCTCTTCCTTTCCAGCAGTATAATCAGTGTCATGTCAGGAAAGATCCTCCTCCCTTCAGAAGGGATGGGAGTTTTTCTGCTACTGATGGCCTCAAAGCTGTAGACCTGTACATTTTTACATGTACATTTTTATCGTGGAGTTTTTAAAGCAATGACTAAGAAGGGAGTCCATTAGAAGTTCTGGTATTGCAATATTTGGTGGTCCACCAACTGCCCCAAAAAGCTGGTAAGCGTATGTAACTTGTCCGTAGAACTCTGCTAGTAACTTAGGACACAAAAAAAGCCTGCATTCCAATTTACCTGAAATATGGTAGTAGGTAGAAATTGCCAAATCAAAAAGCGTAAAAGCATGAAAAAGTATGAAAAGCATTCTCTTTGCCCTTGAGTGTTGGAGCAGACCACCTGGCAAGAGAACCTCCCCCAAAACAGGGAATTTATCCTGCAGTGGCTTCAGCATGAGCTGCTTCAGCTCAGATTAGGCAGCTGCAACCTACCTGGTCCCGTTAACTGCTGTTCATCTCTCAGTCAGGTGTCTCCAAAATGCACTTGATGCTTTTTTGCTCAACGAAGAATTTTTTTTTTTTTCTTTTTCAAAAACTGTGATGAGGAAAGGACCCTGTGGGTCTGCCTCCCCTCTCATCCCTCTGCGCCCTTGCGCTACTTTAGCTAGTCACCATTTCACTTCATGCTCACAGTCAGCATGAGAATATCCCTGTTTCCAAATTCCTGTCTACCTGAACTTGTGAAAAGCTGTACAGCCTTATATTTTCTTGAAAATGGGTTTATTATGAAAATAAGACCCTGTAAGAAAGGCCCCATTTTAAAAAACAGTGAAAATGAAAGTTGTTCCTGGTTGCACTGATGAAATCAGTGTGAGCCTGCTCAGATATATTCCCTGTCTATAAAATGAATATAACATTTGCCACTATCACAGGGAGGTCTGATGACATGCTCATTAGTGTTCCTAGAGCAATTAGAGTTTGGGTGAGAGACTCCAATAAGAAAACAAAGAGACATCTCAAGTGGATATATTTCTGCTGTGCCTCGGAACAGCTGAAGCAACACCCACAGGGAATTCAGACTTGAGCAGTGGGAAGGGGGGGGGGGGCAAGGCAATGAGAGAATGCCGCTTAAAAAAATACCAAACCAAAACAGAAAGCAAGTTAGCTCTCTGCTGTTAAAGGGAACAAAAATCCCCTCACCTTTACAATAACGATGTGTGCCTCAATATTAGCCCTGGGATTGCCAATGAAACTGAGGGGTGTCATTTTCTTATTTTCCAAAATATTTATACATTTTTGAAAATATTTTAGGTATTAAATATTTCTATAACTGTGTATTTTCCAATATATTTAGGACAAAAGGAAATGGCCTCAAGTTGCACCAGGGGAGGTTTAGGATGGATATTAGGAAAAATTTCTTCACGGAAAGGGTTATCAAGCATTGGAACAGGCTGCCCAGGGGAGTGGTTGAATCACCATCCCTGGAGATATTTTAAAGATGGGTAGACGTGGTGCTGAGGGACATGGTTTAGCCTTGGACTTGGCAATGCTGGGTTAACGGTTGGACTCAGTGATCTTAAAGGTCCTTTCCAACCTGGGTGATTCTACGATTCTCTGACAACGTTCACATAATTGACACACTCTCTTCCCCCTCACTCTGGAAGAAGCACTGGGGTTTCAGGCAGAAACATTTTGTCTAAGGCCTGAAGGAAGGCACTGTGAGGCAGGTGTCTGTCAGCCTTGCTCAGCATGATTCAAATCCACCCTGGCTCTTTGGCCACATGAGGGATGGTTTTCACCAGGAGCCTTCGCCACGGTGCTGTGTCTGCTGGGGAGAGCGGCGTGTCAGCGGGCCGTTCCGATTCACCTCCTCCCAGCGCCAGAGCGCTCTTCCCATAGCATCTCCGCTGCCACACGGCTATCGAGAACACATGCCTGATTTGATTTTCAAAACAAAGCGTGTTCCCTTTAATTGAAACTTTGTGCATGAAAAGTTTATTAAGTTAGACAGTGATGCCGCAGAGAAGCAGTGGTAGAAATTGCCCTCAGGCTGATCCTTCCTAGCCTGCCATTAGGTGCTGTTACACTTAATTGTTGGTGAAGGCAACTTAGTGCTTGATCACATTATCCCACGTTAAACCTTTCCTTTGACACAGGTTCTTTGTTAGAGGCAGATCCTTCAAATAGACTCGCACAGACAGAAGTGTCTTAAAACCAACAGAAGCTTTACAAGTAGAGGAAGTTACCGATGATGTTAAGAGGTCTGCAACTCAGAGGACTGCAAGATTAAAGCCAGAAGAATGTAGCCATTAATGTAACAAGTATATTTTGCATTTTTTTTTCCCCACACCTTTCACACTATGGTCTTCAGAAAGACCTATTCTCTATGCCTAAAAGGCTCAGACTAATAACTCAACAAATCTAACAACAAACACATCCTTAAAAATTGTAAATTTTTCAGGGACTTTGTAGTGGATGCTGAAAAAGCCATAATTACACAAACAATAATTTAAAAGAACGATATGCTGGCCAAAAAATATTCCTGTTTAGAAGATAAAAAAAAGCAATATTAAAAGTTTTAAAAACTGGTAAGAGGGGACTAATGGAATAAACAAAATATCAACAGTTAATAACTAAGCAACATATTAAAAAAAACCCCAAAATGCCTATATGCAAACATACATTCATTGCTAAACACAGACAATAAAACTATACATGAAAATGCTGAAAAGGCAGGAATGATTCCCAGATACTTTTTGTCAATATTTGAAACAAAAGACACCAATGTATACATGCATCCCTTATGTGCTATAGCTCGATTAGAGAGTTTAACAAAGAGTTGTGGCTCTACCTGGTGTGATCGGATTACTTACCATCAAGAAACTAAGTTGCCTGCATTATTTTTGGCTGTCTGCCAAAGGTTAAAAAAAAATAAATTACGTCAACAAGGCAAGATAACAGAGACGAAAGAGTTTTAAAGGAACTAGTGGACTGTTACCTTTTTAATACATCATGGTAAACAACCTCATAAATGCAGGATTGCCAACATAATTTCAGTTTGAAGACAGGAATGACTCCAGAGAACTGTGGACCAGCTAGCCTAGTCTTAATAATTGGCAAAATAATAAAATATTTATTCATGAACTATCAACAAAGAATTGCAGACTGGAACTACAGTTGTGATGTTTCATGGAAAATCAGTTTAAACAAACCACACTTATCTTTTTTTGGCAGGATTGCAAGTCTGATTGATAGAGGCAGCTGCGATAATGAAGTGGACTTGGACTTCTCCAAGATTTCTGACTCAACTGTACCTAAATTCTTACTTAAAGCCCAATATTTTAGTCACCAAATGGATTAAATAAGTGGTTCACTGACTGACCTCAAACTGTAGCTGTTAATGGAGTGCTACCAGGGAGTACAGCAGTTGCCCCGAGATTGGTTTTCAGTCCAACCCTGCTCAGTATTCTGCAAAAGATCAAGGTGGTAATTAAACTTTTTGTTAATAAAACTAACAGATGACAAAGACTGGAGTGGTGGAAAGTTCTGTTTCTTTGAAGGCTGGTATCAGTAGCGATAAGACAGTTGTCATTAGAACAAAGTATGAGTTATTCAGGGCAAAACACTTCTAAAGAAAGTTATTCCTCATACAGGCTCAGCTCTCATGCAGGCATTCAGCCTGCATCCAGGTATTCTTGCCATTAAATCTTATGCCACTCTATTCTGGATCGCGAGTCTCTCTCCAGCCAGGGCAGAGCTGTTGGCACTTCCAGGACTGCCTGGCACTTTCCAGCAACACTCCCAGTAAACAAGGGCAAAATGAGTTAACACTGGAGAGAAGAATCCCAGCAGACTATCCTAAACTATGAATTATCCTGCTTTTGAGAATTAATGCATTCACTGCTTGCTTACTGAACGTATGCTCATACAATCCCGTGTCCCCTCCCACAGTTTCTGAATAATATTGGTAATTAGCAAGACGGAAGTAATGCAAAATAAGATTTATTGACAGTCCCTGAAGTTTTAATATTTAGTTCAAACCCACATCTCACAAGTGGAATGAAGCGTCAGCGAGGCTGAAAGCAGCATGTTCAGTAATAGACATAAAGCTGGATGTAAACAAGTGACTTCCGAGTGCAATGCGGGTAATTAGCTTCTGCTTCAAGTTCACATTTTAGCTTTTTGCACAAAACTTTTCCTCTGCAGCCAAACCAGGCTGAGTGGCCTGAGCCTCCACAGGAGGCAGGTTGCAGTCTGCTCGGTATGTCCTGCCAGGTCCTTCATTTAAACATTTTCTGATCTAATGCAGCCAGGAATTAAATACAGCTGCTCTTCTGGTGAGTCTTAGACTCACAAATGAATGTTTAATTGGTCTAATGGACTACCATATTTAAGCTATATCAGGTTAGATGTCCCCACAGCTTTGTGTCGCAGCACACAGACACTAGCCCCGGCAGCAAGACAGCCAGTTAGTAGTGTGTTGACACTGCTTTAATACTGCTCCTCCTCCCAGAAAATGATCTGAAATACTATTGTAAACTGTAATCTGGATGTATAAGATCACCTTTTTACTCCAACGCACTGAGCACAAGACCAGGAATCTAGTTTCCTTGGCCTATTAAAAATTTAGTTTAGACATTATGCCACTGCGGCTTTTTGTGATCGTTTAAGAATATAACTTAGTATTTCCAAATTTCTCCCCTGAATATTTCCCTCTAGAAAGGAAGAATAATTGCTTTCCTTTTACACAAATCTCATCACTACTGTTGCTACAACACTTGAAGGACAACATTTCCCAGCACCAGTGCTGCCCTATACATACTTTAGGCTTGACTAAACTTTCCTGGATTTTATTGCAAGTAAGAAACGCTCTTGCTCTGCGAACTTCTCATGCTGTATTCAGTCACAGCAATTCACAGCACTGCTGTAAACAGCAGGGTTTGGGTTTGTATTCCCAGAGCAGAACAAAGCACTGGTACGCACGCTGGCAGGGACTGCGCTTACATGGTACCAGCACACCCACTCTCACCACGGGGCTCCCACTGGGAGCTGCCCTGACCCCATTTACACCAAGTGGGCTACCTCTCCTTGCCTGTTTTATATGACAGGGCTCGGGGACCAGTCATCCAGCCTGCTTCCTTTTCCTCAAAGTAAAGTCCTTCTAGAGTGTCAGTCTCACCTCTAATTACAGAGTCAAAATTGGAAGAAGCCTTGAGGAGCACTGGAAGGAAACCACGGGATGTTCAGGAGCTGCGACCAGCAGATGTGCTGTGCTTGAGGCCCACATCTGGGTGGGCGCATTCTGCAAAGGAAGGAGCTACCAAGGTCGGGCTGAACTGCTGCCAGAGGCCGAGGGGACTTTTCGATAGAAGTGGCTTGCAGATAGAGGTTTGATTTTATTGATATCAGCTATCAATAAAAGCCCACTCTTAAGATTTCAGACTTGGCATGTGCTGACTTACCTTGGACAGAGTAGCGATAAATAACCAGGTAAACTCATCTGTTTGCTGCAGATGGAAAGCATTTATACTTTATATTCAGCAATTACTAGAAATAGATAAAATCAGCTGAGGAGGACCCTCTCTGACAGCATACTGCCTTTCCTCCAAATACCTGTGTATTGACAGCTTTTATAGCTTATCCTAAAGTCTATGCAGATAAGGGTAACATCTGTTGTGACACAGTGCCCGATCCTTCTTAAGCAAGCTATTTCGCTTGCTAACATACTGCAAGGAGTTCCACCAGCAATTGTACTACACAGTTCCTTGGATTACGGGAAATTTTTTTTTTATTTTTTTTTTTTTTACTGCAAAGGTAAAACTGCAAAAGAGTCAATTTGCAGTTCTACAACTCCTCATGCAAAGCTTTACATGGCACCACCTTAGCCAAACACAACCATTTTCCAAAATATGCCAACCTTTGAGTGATGCAGCTTTGGTTTTCCTTATGCTTATACTCTTCTGAAGGAGAGGGCAGGTAGATAAGATGACTTCAAGGAGAAGGAACTGCTGAAACCGTCACTAAGGTCCCCATAAATATTCCCCATGGACCTCATTACACATTTGAGCAAACATTACCTTCACTCACACAGCTAAATTTCCTGTTTGCTTGGCTGATCAATTCCTCATCAAATTTTAACGGGGGGTTCAGGCCGTCTGTGGCGTTTTAATTAGCCCTAAGACTGCACAGCGTTGGAGGCAAAGCTAAGAACCATCGAAGTCCCCTCTGCCTAGATGTAAAGGTGGAAGGGGGCTGGGGAAGAGAAGGAAATGAAGAGAGCTACTAATTAGCTCTTGTTACTAGGTTAAGTCTGCTCTCTAGTGGTCACATCACACAGCAAAGACAGCAAACAACAAGCCTACAGAAAACGGTATCTTAAACCGTAGCTGGATTCCTCTGCATCAAATATGAGGAAAAAAAAAAAAAAAAGCAATATATATCATGCTTACCCCTGCTGCTGCAATTTCCAGCATCCCTTTTCCCGTAAAGAGTCTTGTTTTCTTCCCCCCACTCCGGAATTTTATATACTTTTATCAGTGCTCTCATTTTTGCCACGAGAGGCTAGTGCAATGAACTGCAGCTACTTAAAATCAAACACACTTTGCTCCAGTCAGAACACACAATCCACACACCCTGCTGTCCACAACCATGAACCACAAATGGCCACCTTCTGTCCGAGGTGGTGGCCGGAAGTATTTTGACCTGCAGTAGGTTGCTGCCATGCCTGAGAACTTCTACGCATTTTGCTCTCGTTACATGTAAAGCTTTTCATTTAACGGAGTTTAACCTGCATCCTTCTCTTCGGCAATGAAGATAGTCACATAATTTGGAATTACAATACAAGCAGGATAAAGAAACGTAGTATGCCAGCAATATTTCTCCCACCCTCTTAATGTAAACAAGATACACAAAAGCAAGAAGGAAAGGTAAGCCTTGGATCAGTCGGTGATCTTTCAATGAGGCGGTGCTGCGGTGTTTCACAGCTTCCTGAAAGGAACTTG
Source organism: Burhinus oedicnemus (assembly GCA_008921705.1). NCBI lineage: Eukaryota > Metazoa > Chordata > Aves > Charadriiformes > Burhinidae > Burhinus > Burhinus oedicnemus. The sequence continues at coordinate 265,295 of VFFE01007566.1, forward strand.
TACCCATTCCCCAAAAAAGCAGACATACGTTGCACCAGGGGCATGCGAGAGCAGAGCAGTTCCCTCCACAGAAGAATTAACAGTTCTACCGACAGATCTTGCTCTATGGCAATGACCTGCTTCGTCTGGAGAGAGCTGAAAATTAAACAAATCCCTTATTTCTTTTTGCAGCTTAGGAGTGGTTATTTTAAGTGTTCGTCTGCATGCTGCAAAAGCAATGTATGTATTTAAAACAGCTGCTCATCTCACACAGACAGTAAACTATACGCAACTCTGCTTAAAATCGGAAGTTCGTTGAGATTATATGAATAATATCAGCATCTGCAAGTACACCTGTTTACTACGGAGAGGGACTGTAGCATATATAGCTGTTGATGCTATAAGGAATCGCCATTCAGTATCCTTTACAGAACAGACCTGAAAGTTACCTACCAAGCGTATGTTTTCAGGCTCAAAGTTTGCATTTTAGTTGCATATATCCCTTAATAAGCGGCAAGATGTTTGGCTTTATTCTGACAGATATGCGCTACTACATGGAGAAGAGCAGAACAAATAGTTAACCCGAGCCAAACCTCCCTGCTTGAAACCTAGATGCACTTAATTTAGCAACTACAAATTAATTAGTATTATTAAAATGCCACTTAGCACCAAATACAGGCAAACTGCTAGTATTTAAAAAACACATTAGCTGGTCATCCTAATCACCATGTCTCACAGGGCCTGGACCAGCTAACGCTGTTTTTGCCTACACCAGGAACTGCATGGCAAGTCTGCAAAAACCCACCTCTTCTTCCACGTAGTGCTGGAGTCTAAACACAAGCAGATTTAGATCCCACACTTCAGTACAAAACCTCATCAGTTGGGAAAAAAAAAACTGAATCAAAGGACAAATACCACTTTATATGCAGTTAGAAAAAGATTGAGGAAGAAGCACTTAAGCAGAATTAATTTACAAGACAATTAGGTATTTTTATAAGCAAAGGCAACGGGAAGAGGGTTCTGCCCCAGCTGGAATTCTCTGCAGTGTTTCTAGACCTTCATTGGGTGCAGATTATGTCAAGCAGTAGCAGCACCTTTGTCTTGTTTCTCTTCCAGCTTTCATGGGTAACATTCATCTGTATTTATTTGGCTTTTGTTCCTTGCAAATAAAAAGCAGCTATCCCTAGGCTTTAGCCACTTGGTTTACAAACAAGAAAACCAAAACAACCCACATGCAGTAACTTAATACAATTGTATGAGCTCCAATACTCAGGAGTAACCAAGTAAGGTGAATTCCACTGAGTTCACCGATAAACTTTTATCTCAGCGAGAGCCTGTCATCTCAAAGCATTCCACAAGCCAGACCACGTCTCAGAAGCTTTCAAGACCTGCACTTTGCAGGCAAAGGCATTCCTCCCCCATAGCCCTCAGAGGGCAGGATTTGGCCCTTTATTTGATGCTTTGTTCACACCTCAAATGCCCCCACAGCTGCCGCACATCAGCACTCAGTGACAGTTTAAGACAAGGATGTTAAATACAGAATCCCACCGGCACTGGAAAGGCAGAAATGTTTGGGGGGTTTTAGTTGGTGGATGAGGGACAATACCCCACCTCTTGCAAATAATCCGATGGGATGTTTAATGGCTTTAGTCCCGTGCCTTTTGCCAGCTACGTGACCAGAAGCGACATGCCGCCCACGTCAGAACTTTTAATAGTGATAAATGCAATACAGGCAGCATTAGCTGCCACTGTGCTCTATCACTATCCATAACACCGAAAAGTAACTCCTTCCTCCAGCTCAGAGCTCAGGCGCTAACAGAACAGCAGAGGTTAGGTTCAGCCCTACAAAGCCAGACCAACCATCAGGCTACAGTAGGTGACTTTTACCACAGGCACCCTTCGTTGCCAAAGGGTTTTCCACCATCAGGAGTCCTCCCCAAATCAATGTTATCATTCCCATTTGTAATTTTACAAACTTCAAAGGGTTAAGACAGCAAGCACATTTATTGACTGGTGCTTCTTGGTGGGTTCAGTAAAGCATGACTGATTAGAGCCCAGTTCTAAAGAGCTCGGCTTTGTGAGGCTGGAATAAATGGGAGTCTGTCAATAACTCAGATCCAGGCATATTGACATAGTTTACAGCCTCAATAGGCAATTAACACTTTACAGTGGATATTACCCAGTGGCCTCCCCATGTTTTACTGCACATTTTCTGCCGTCAGCTGCAATATTGAAGGTTTGGAATAAAAATTATATTGGACAGACAGCACCTTTGTTCAGCTGCACAGATTTTTTTTTTTTTTTAACATCTGGGAGAGATCACAGTTTCATTCCTCTTTATTCACTCTCTCACACCCCTTGTCTCACTTTCTCTGTCATTTACAGTTTCTAGCTTGCATTGGTGAACTCAAGAAACTCTCTTAACTAAGTAATTAAATCTGTTACATGCCAAAACTCTCTAGGGAAACCCCAAAAGAGTGACAACCCCAGCCTTTTCTCCTACCACGGGAGAGCCTGAGTAAGTTCACAAACGAATGCCTCCTTGGCAGACAAATTATACTGACAAGTAACCGAAATTCAGCCAGGAGTACTTAAAGCAGAAATAGCTGAAAAAAGTTACATTCAGCTCACAGTCATCTCTTCTAACCAGGCCCAAGCCCACATCCTACCCTGATCAAGGCAGAATTGCAATACAGCTTCCTCCTCGTTGCGCCTTCACAGAAAGAGGGAGGAAAAAAAAAAATCCGCAAGAAGGTGGATTCTTTCTTGATTTTTAATCTATCTAGCCCTAGTGAAATACTCTGGCTAGGCATTTTGACACCACTATCGTAATTATTTAGTTCGGTCCTTTTGCACCGGCAGCATCAAAGGGCAAAGGCCCGAGCAGCAGCGGCGAAACGCAGCTGGCATTAGCGGGGCTGGCAGAGAGCTGCGCCCGGGCAGGAGGGGGCAAACGAGAGAGCAGAGCCAAAGCAGATTCACAACAACATTTTGCATGGCCAGCCCATAAAGAACTCTTTCCCTTAATTAGCAATGAAGAAGACGTTACTTACCCCAGAGCAAAACATTTGAGAGAAAATCTTAACAACCCCACAGCACCCTATTTACAAGCCAGCAGAGAGAGCTGGGAGAGGACACGGCCATTTATTTCCCAAATGGATTCAGCTGCTCCTTGTTGCCCCGTCCCTGCAAAGCAGAAGGCCCTCAACCGAGAGCTCCACCGGGCAGTAATGAGGCAATTAGCAGGAAGGGCCGAGAAAGGGGGTGCTGGGGGGTGGTTATCCCCCCACCCCCGCAGCTCTCAGTGCCCCGAGCCAGGGAGAGGTTCAGGATAGCCAACATCAGTGCTAAGGGCCAGCGTGTTTCGCCACTTGGCTGTGTTATTGGCATGGAGATGCAGTGCTGTTCAACATGAGCTCCTGCTTTAAATATAATACTAGCCCTGAAGTTGCTCCTGGGCTGCGGTGTCGCCGTGCCTGTTGTCAGGGCGTTAGGTGCCTTTTCCCGGGTGTGCTCGGCCACAGTGAGATTGCGGCACTCTTGAAGGCTGACACGTGGAGGTGAGAACCAAGCGGGGTTTATTCTGTAAGACTACACAAAGTTACAGGCTCTGCATGAAAGGGAAAACGCCTCATCATTGATTCATACAAAGGCTCAAGTGAAATTACACGAAGATGTAACACAAGGCATGGAATTCCCACAGGCACCGTTTTCAGCAAGAAAAGGAAATCATTCTCTCTATCTCTGTCTTGCAGAGGATTCTCTCTCTTGCCTGCCTTTTTCTTTTAAGGGAGGAAAACTCTGTAGATCACAGATTACATGACTGTGAGGGGTGATAGGGAATTGATCTTCACTTATCCCCTGTCCAGTAGCGAAAGTCAGCAGTGGAATTTTCCAAGAACACGCAAGATGCAAACCCAAACCCCAATTGCCAATGTTTCACTTACCTGAAAAATATGGAAGACTTGTAAACTATTTTAAAATGTCATGTATTTTGCCCCTCCCTTTTCTGGCTAGTGAAGTATTATGTTGATTTTAACTTGTTTTGGATGGACTGAATTCATCAAATAATTGAAATTGATATCCTGTATTTACATGCATCAGATAGATTTGCCATCGGCAGCTCCCATTTACTTCTAGACTGGAAAATTTGGAATTTTGACCTGTTTAATGAAAACCTTGGACAGGAATAATTGAAGAAAAAATCACCAGGTTTAAAAGGAAGAACGATACAATTTTCAAGGATGCCTGAAGTGCCATGGAGCCTTTAGTCCTATATCAGAGGCTTCTTGCACTCTCAGCATCCATCAGGGACATTTAAGTACGGTGATGCCCAGCTAAGGCTGGACAAGCTAGGTCCTGAGCCAGAGGCAAGGCCAGCCCGAAGCTCCAGCCATGCTGCTGAGGTACAGCAGAACACCCCTGCACCGCTGCTCTTCCTGGGAGCCCACACCTCTGTACACCACTGACAGATTTTATGTGACTGTTCCAGCTCACTTGGCGATAGCCCGGCATCTAAACAGGCTCTGCAATGAATGTGGTCAAGTATCATAAATGTATAGCTCACTTTTGAGAAAAACAAACAAACAAACAAACAAAAATCCCAGGGATTATATTCTGGAGTCACTTACGTGGTTCCAAAGATTTTACCCCAGGTTATTTCAATGAAGGCTTTTTCTTTTTACCCGAGCAGAAAACCAGATCCAAAGACCAGTGGTAGAAAGGGAACTTTTTGCTCCTGTGTTAAGTCATGTGCCTCCCAATCATAACCCCCAATTTCATGAAAGAAAATAGGTAAAAGAATTAGAACCAGGATTCAGAGATAATAGCTGCATATATGTAATGACTGGCTTTCCCCTTTGAATTTCTCTTGAGGGACAGAAGTACTATAGTAGCTTTCTTCCTTCTCCCTGGCCCTCCATGTATGTGCAATGGAGTAGGTTAGAGACAGTCCAAGAAGTACATGTTGACATGGTATTCTCCATGCTGAGAGAAGTCAGTGGGAACTGTGTCCTCCGGCAATAAAAATTAATTTTAAGTCACCTTTCCAAAGGAGGAAAAGGTAAGTAAGCAGAGTCCCAAAGATGAAAGCAGCCATTTCTGTCTGCCATTTCTACAAGCTCAAAAGAAAAAGCATTGCTGGCAGACTGTTGGGAGAGATGGAGCTGCAAGTTTGCTAAAGGAGACAAAGTACAACCTGTTCCAGAGTTGCTACTTGAAGAAAACAATCTCTTCAGAACCCTTGTCTTTAATGACTTTCTACTGTCGTATCAAACATGGAACACAAGCATAAGAACAGTGAGGTGAGCCATACACAAACACCACCTTCCCAAGCAGGCACAGTCCTGAAAGTCTCGATTCTGGACTTGAAATTGCAAAGGCACCAAGAGGCAAAGGGCTTGTCAGGAAATAAGATACTGTTCAGCCTAAGTATAGACTGGCAGCTCTGACCTTAAAGAATCAGGGTAGTTGTTAGTACATCTACTAAAGGAAAAAAGAAAAAAAGACCCAAACACTAACAAAATCAATCCCCAAATGTTGCTGTGTGTTTGCACTGAGTTTGCTTCTTTTGTGGTCCCTTTTTCTGGAAACAGGTGATGTCCCCATCCTGTTTCGCCGAGGCAGCCAGCCCAGTCTGGCAGCCTGAGCCGTGACCCCTGTGTGGTATTCTGCCAGGCAAGTACATCTGGCAGCTCTTCTGATCTGAAGTCCTGTGGTTTCCTTTGTGATGTGGCAAAGCACATGGCCCCCAGTCCATCTGTATAATTAATGTGAGGGGAAAATATGAGCAACAACAGAAAAAGAAAAAGAAAAAAAAAGCCCTCAAAGAACAGAAGCTGTTTGGGGTCAGCAGAAGGTCTGAGAGCAAAAAGATGCAGCACAGAGCCACGGGATGGGTTTGCCTCTATACGTTGGGGTATTTAGGAGATGAGGAAAGTTCTGATTGCACCATGTGCCACTGAACAAGTCCTCCATCTCTTGGAACATCTGTTTTACCAGTTTCTGATAGTTTGCAAGCCCTGGAGGGCAGGGACACTATATTTACATGTAAGGTCTCAGCTGGACCCGATAGCTATATAGAAACAAGAATAAAATAATCATCTGCCTATTGCAACCAGCTGGAGTTACCACATCTGCAAAACACTTTTAACACTATTTGTTGTGTTTTGCCATACTGGGTTTTTTGAACGTTTCACTTAGGTAAGTGGCAGGATGGGATAATGGGGACAAGTGTCTTGTAAAGGACAGCAAAAGGTTCAGCTGCAGCAAGGGCCGTGGCTCTTGAAGAGCAGAGCTGGCGAGCCGAGTTCCTAGCCACATGAAGCACCAAAAAGCAAAACTGCAGTGACGCTGAGCAAAGAGCACCCGCTCTGAGCGAGGACCCCAGGAGACAAGAGTGACACCAGGGGACAAGAACTCCCAAAGCCAGCGGGTCATTTCTGAGCCCTCTTCCACTCAGATCTCGTTCTTTGCAATTGCACTGTCTGAAAAGAAGAGAAACAAAAATAAATCTTTTTCTCTTAATGGAGAAAGGGAAATCCTGAAATTCAAAGGAAACTTCTAATGTGATTTATAATATTTATAGAAGCCTGTTATCAGGGAAATATTGTATTAATTTCTTCCCCCCTATACATACTGAAGGTCATATGTAGGGGATGAATGTCCGTGTTTTATATTATGAACACTCTCCTGAACACTCTCCTGTTCGGAACTCCCTCGTGCTACCCTCCTTCGTGGGGATTTCATTTGTATTTGTAAAGGCCTGAGTGTCGTTCCATTGCGTTAATGGATACTTAACATGCTACCAAGTATTTTTTGGTAAGCCTTTATTTTAGATTTGCCGTGATTATGAATTCATTTTACATTGGAAATAATAGTCCCCCTTCTAATGAATTCATCTGGTATTAACATGCCTCTCGCAAGTGTGTCCATAGGTGCTCAAGTGCAATTTAGCATTAGTTAAATGAGAGTTAATGGACACTAAAAGTGCCACTTATTTTCTAAGTGATCCATTAACACCAAAAAAAAAAAGAAAAAAAGGAAGACAAAAGCCAGCCAGCAGATTCCTTTTGTAAGATAACTCAGAGATCTGTTCCCCACATGTAAAACTTGTGTTGATACCAAGGGTGGCTTTTAAAGCACTGGCTGAGTGGATCCATATCGCAGGTGTCAAAGTGTGAGGAGCTGATGTGAAAGAGGGGAGGAGAGGGTGAAAATTTGTCCTGAAGACACAGGGCAGGGGAGACAAGCCCAGGACAGCAGGAAATTATTGCCTGATGCCAGACAGACAGAGATGATGTGGCCACTGTTAAGCTAGCACTTCTGAATGAGTAGGAAACACCAGCAGTTCCTCGGTGACTGCTTAGAAAAAGAACTTATATGAGTTAAACTAGTTTTTACTTTAAGTATTATTGTCGCTGGTCAACCAAGATAGTAATAAACACATTAGGCCTATCTATGTTTCAGTTTCCTCCTTCATAAAACTGTAATTAGGAATTTGAAATATCTCAGTATTAAATAAAAATAGTTTTAAGGTTGTTAACAAAACATAACAACTTCAACTAAGTGAGGAGGAAGAAAGGATGTTTTTCTCTAGGATTCAAATTCAAGCAAAAGCAAAAACACTTCTGAATCATTTTAACAAGAAATAAGTCACTGAAACAAAATTGATCATGGTACACAAGCTTCTTCGCGTTATATTCCTTAACTTTTCTTCAGAAGGTGATACACAAGAAACCCAAACATACAAGTTCTGCAGCAAGGAAGCTCCAGGTGCTACAGATTACGAGGAGTGGCTGAGGGAAGTGGGGTTGTTTAGTCTGGAGGAGGCTGAGGGGAGACCTTACTGCTCTCTACAGCTCCCTGAGAGGAGGTTGCAACGAGGTGGGGGTCGATCTCTTCTCCCAAGTAACAAGCGATAGGACAAGAGGAAATGGCCTCAAGTTGTGCCAGGGGAGGTTTAGATTGGATATTAGGAAAAATTTCTTCACCAAAAGGGTCATCAAACATTGGAACAGGCTGCCCAGGGAAGTGCTGGAATCACCATCCCTGGAGGTATTTTAAAGCTGGGTAGACGTGGTGCTGAGGGCCATGGTTTAGTGGTGGTTTTGGCAGTGTTAGGTTAATGGTTGGACTTGATGAACTTAAAGGTCTCTTCCAATCTGGGTGATTCTGTGATTCTATGATCATATTGGATACTCCAAAATTCAAGTGGTTTCTTCACCTCTTAGATCCTCCAAGTTCTCAGTCCTGCACCAGGACTTATAAACTACAGCACTCATTAGAGTCATGGAAATGCTACACTAGGAGATATTAAAGTAAGGCCAGAGCCTATTTTATGAATTTTGCCTTAAGAACAGAGATGCTCTGTGGCATTATTCCATTTGGATGTGAGAGACAAGCATAGATGCAGACTGACATTATTTCCAAGCAGGTAGAAAAACCCCTCAACCTATATAGAGAGATATACATGGGCAAGGAGACCAGCAAGGGGTGCCGTGGCCAGCCAGGAGCAGAGGGGATGTGGCTCTCAGCAGGTCGTGGGGAGCAGATGGAGGAGGGATGCAAAGGCAGGGGAGAGTTGTGTGAAACAGAGCAAGGCAGAGGCAATATGGGCCACGCGTTTTGCTGCCTACTTAATCCTTCCCTCAGTTGGTGCCAGCCTCCAAAATGCCTTACTACAGCTCTGTTCATGATGTAGGTAAGCCCACAGCTCAACAGAGCATGCTAAAACAACTTCATAAACCACCTGAAAAGCAAATAACTGAAAGCGTTTTACTTTTAAAAATCTACTTTCATCAGTTTAAGGTAATTAGTTCTGGGAGATGATGATAGAGCGGTGAAAGTTGCTGCAAGTGACAGCAGTGAAACTCCTGACACAGATACGGTACAGATTGCACGACCAAATAACACTTCCCGTGTTTCAGAAATCACATTGTCAACAATGTTTCCAGGCCTGAAATTAGCTGAAGTAATCAGGAGCCGTTGGCAGTAAGCAGCAGGCAGCTTGTTGGGTTGCTTTTCTTTTTTACTGCAAGAATCTCTGATCATAGCTTAAAAAACCCCCCACACCTCCAATAGCTTCCAACTGAGCTTCCCTCTGCCCCTGTCCAAGGGGCAGCTTCCTAAAAATGATGCAAAAATCAAGGTCTCTGGGCCTTCTGCAACACTTTCCCAGCACCTTCTCTGCCTCAGAGAGAAGCAGAGCCGAGTGGCCGTGAATTTGGCCCAGGCTGGCTTTGCTCCAGGCAGAACAGCTCCTCCCTCTTTTTTTTTTTTTTGTTTCCATCAGAAATAAAGGAAAGGTTGATGCTATAGGAAAAATACTTAAATTCATGGGATTTGTACCCAAAACAGGTCTTGCTGTCTTCCATTTTCTCAGATCTCTGTTGCAGTATGGGTAGATTAGAAATTAGGCGTGTCATTTCTCTCCGAAATGGGCTCATTCCGATTTGATTCAGGTGACAGCTGAGAACTGCATCCTAGTCAGTTATGACATACCAGGAAGCAGACACTTCTGCAAAGATCCCTGAGATATTCACTCCTTGGGGTCATCTCATCTATCTTGTACACCCGTGTTACCAGGAACCAGCCTTTCAGGTATCCCCTTACACCTAAAAAGCAGCATTTGGAGCAAGTTCCTCCACGCTGCTCAACCCTGTCCCACTGCACAACAACAACAGGACAAAAGCTGGTGGAGACCACTACAAGCAGCTGAAATTTCAGTCACCATTTGCACGTCTTATCCAGAATTGCTAACGGTTTAACCCAGCAGTGGGCTTAGCTACAAGGCTGATAGAAAGGAAAATGCATCCTTTCCGCTTCTACGTCCCAGACAGTGCATTGCTTCCAGTAGGCAAACGGTTGCTGCCAGCGGGCACACCAACCTGCCTTCCCATTGAAGCTCTAACCACATGGCACCGTGAGAAGTCCTACATGAACACCCAGCCTGTTGGGTCAATTCCCTGAGGCCAGAGATTTGACCTGGTAGAATTTCAGAGAACACCTTTCAAAAGGACTATAGGTGTTTCCAGCATTTTGTTCCCATACAGACATAGTATAGGATCTATATGCCAGGACTACAGCCTCCATGCAGGATGAGTCGCTCTAGGACACCAGAGGACAAGTCAGGGACCTTGGGTTCCCCAAGCGGCTGAGGGAAGGCTGCCTCTCCACGTGTCTCTGCAGCCTCTGGAGAGTTGCTGGAAGCCAGCACATGACTTCTGCAGAAGGCAGCACAGGATGAGGCCTCTTCTCTTTTACTGTGAAGGTCAGAGGTGCCCTGATGAACAGGAATTTTCCTCCCTCCCTGGCCCAGCACCTGGTTTTCTCCATTTGCCAATTATGAAATGAAGCACAGCAATAAATCACCATCACTTCAGAGGCAAGTCCCTCTGCAATCACAACATCCTAATTCAATGAGATTCACATGTTCCAGAGTTAAATCACTGCATGCTCACACAAGGGCACATCTTGTTCTCTTTCCTTCTGTTTCCCACCACTTTCGATGTTCTCGCCCGTTCTGCAGTACCGTCAGATGAGCATCTCCGAGGCAGTTACTACGGGGTTTTTTTGTTTTATACTCCTTAAAACCCTTGAGGAAGTACCTAAACAGGATTTTTAGATTAATTCCCACACACCGTTTCCAAGCCTCTCTTCTTCCTCCACAGAAATTAAAAGTAGAAAATAGAGCTTAGCAAGGCAGACAGGTTGGTGGATAAAAGCCTGGGAGTGATAAGCCACAGCACTAGGGTTGTTAACTAGAATGGTGCAAGTATTGAAACCGGTTTAGTCTCCAAGTCTTTACCTTCTGCCCACAAACCTCACTTCAGTTCACTGATCCTGGCTGTATGTAGTCAATGTTAGGTACGATATACAAGGAGATGGGTCTTCAGTTGAGAAAAACCTAATTCCTGTTTTGTGGAAGTTAGAATCATCTCAAGCAATCACACACATAGTAAAGTCAACCTGTGTTCTGTCTTTGGAGGGAAAAATAATTAGCTATATAGTCAATCTAAAATGCCAGGACAACAAAGAATGACACCTCTCATTCTGATAAAAATTCAGGAAATAAAACTAGTTTTGAAGGAAATCTTTATCTCCTAGGTTTTTCTACCAAGTTTGTAGAGAGAAAACCCTTGGAGTAATAGCTATAAACCCCGACCTTTACATAAACCCAACTTTTAAATAGCCAGTATAAAGTTGGGTTTTTATTATATTTTGAGTTTCAGAAGAGGCAATAAAAAGGCATTTTTGGACAGTCAATAGAAGAGGTGGAGAAAATCAGTATGAATATGCAAGTATTCAGAGATCATGGGAGACAAAGTCTACAAATGAACGATCAAACTCATGTTTCACAGCTTGAATTTGCCTTTGCATTTTGACCCTATTGGGATACAATGAATCCCATTTTCAACCTTGCCTTAGTAACTAAGAAAGGGGGAAAAGCTTACTTTTTTTTAAAAAAAAAAACAAACACAAAGTTTTTCACATGAGTGGATGTGAGGGGGGGGAAAAAAGCCCTACAAATACCAAGACTCACTTTGTCCTGATGTTACTGGAAAATAAAAGAAAAAAGCACAGGTTGATGATATTGGGACGACTGCAATTGACTTAAAATGCGACTGCAAATATGAAAGAAACTATAACATACAAGAAGAGAATTGAGTTCATCGAGTCATTTATAACAGCACAGGCAGAGCAAGGGAGAGTCTAAAATCCTCACAAAGAGGAGATAATTCTACAGAAATCTTACTGCCAAAGGCCCTAATTATAACTGAGCCGTTTAATCTTGCACCAGGTCTTGATTTAGCCTCCAGGTTTGGCCTTTCGTCTCTGCCCACAGGCTTTGTGTACACATTTGGCACATGTGGCGATGTCTCATGTCCTTCTTCTAAAGGTAACAAAAAAATATAGCGGAGCCTTCAGTTCTTTTTTTTTCTTTTTGATGGTGAAAGAAGAGATGACTTTAAATTTGTCCCTTTTGTCGTCTTTTTCGTATAGCTTGTTTGTGGTTCAATTATTATGACATTCTCCCTGCGGATAGCGATGCTTGGGGAGTCTGGTAATACTTAACAAAAATAAAAAAATAAAAGGATCCTGTCCACCAAGCAGAAAGTAATTAAGGATCCTGGAACACACAGAGGGCAATAAAGTTATTGAAGGAACAGCATTCATTAAGCAAGATAAGGCACAGCAGGGCATGCATTCCTGGCCCTGTCCACTGTGCCCTGTGCAACACCAGGCATTCAAGGGCTCACGCCGCAGTGCTGCGTGTGGGACGGCATAAGGCTGCAAGCCGGGAGCCGGAGGAACAGAGCGCTAATGAGTGGAAAGGCCAAACTGCAATATCTCACGGCTCTTCTAAACCAGCCCTTGTTTAAATTGGGCAGTTCACTGAACAAATAATTCCCCACAACATTCTTAGCCTAAACTTGCTCCTCAACATTATTCTCGTACAGTATTTTGCGCGTATGAATTCTAGATTCGTGGAAGAATGGCCCTCAGGAAGCATTAGCTGCTTTATGTTACAGATCTGTTAAATTCTGACCGGCTGATACAGTATTGTCTCCACTTCTGAACAGGTACCTGTACAAAACAGAAATAAAATACTCAACTCCAAACTCTGTGTTTACAAGTTCGGTTTCTTCAAGCGTGCACACAGAAAACCTTTAGTTGGTGTCTTCAGGCAAGCTGCAGTAACACAAACTCTCCAGAAACTCTGGGAAAAATTTACTCCGTAATATGACAGCTCTAATTCTGGGACATGCCATGTCCCACCCCAGAAACTGCTGCATTTCATTGCTGAAGGAAAAGATCTCAGGTGCATGGTAAAGACTTCTGAATCATCCGTTTGTACGCAAAACTTCCTCCTAAATAACTGGTTGTGGCTGCAGTATTTAGTTTTCTTACATTGCCACAACATAGGAAGTTGTTATTATTCACACTTTAGAGAGACAAAGAAAACTGCCTTGTACAAAGTCCCACAGAAAGTACGTGGCAGGAATGGGAAGTGAAGCCAAGTCTCCCAGCCCTCGTCATACCCTAATTCCTGACCTCCTTCATCATGATCTAAGAAATTCGGGGATTTTTTTTCCTTTGTTTCTTTTTCTTCCTGTCCTCAGAATGTATTTAGGCTTTATTTTAAACCTTTTCCGTTCAGCCCGTAAGGCTAGAAACATGATTTGAACCACAAATACATGACTCCAGGACCTAACGCTATCTGGTAATTTCTCTCAATTCCTGCCAGCTGGTTGCAATGCCATGTTTGTATTCCATTACTATCTAAAATGCTTACACAACAGGTAATATGCACATAACCAAAACCCCTAGATTAAGTTAAAACTATTTAAACATGAGTAGTCCCACCATGGCCAATTCGAATATGCAGCACATGTGATACTATCAGTGTTTAATTATATTCCCCAGTAACGTACCCTAGTTTGCTGTTTCTCCAATACAAACACTTTATCAGACCATACACAGGAGCCGCTAGGAACACGTTTACAGATGATGACTATTTTGCTGATACAATTAACTACACGATACCAAGGCTTCATTTAGCCAGGCACAAGTGTAGCTACACACTGATCTCAATGGATACTTGCTCCTGAAGGATGTGTCCTGGTTTGAGGTAAAACAGGACCAATTTTGTTCAGTAACTTTACTTTTTAGCTAGGCCTCTTCTCACTGCTGAAATTACCAGCATGTTGTGCAGAAACTGCTCTCAGAGTGATGAGACCCATGTTTATAGTTGGTGCCAAGGAATGGGATGCAGAGAGGCTCTTGTTATCCTTATTGCTAGAACCACCAAGGCCACCTAAGGTTGGTACTTGCCCCGTTGGAGGGTGGGAAGCGGAAAAGCGGAGAGGGGTCACACCTGCGGGGAGGAGCGGACAGGACAGGTGACCCCAAACTGACCAACGGGGTGTTCCATCCCATCTGCATCGTGCTCAGTGTAAAAGCTGAGGGATCAAAGTGTCAGCCTCTTTCTTCAAAGGCTGGCGTCTAAGGAGGGCTCTGTCTGTTCATCTGCCTTTGATCCCAATCCTGAATATAGATCTGGAATTCAGTTCCCCTCTGTCACTGAGTCCAGTCTGGGACTTCCCCAGTACCTGCTGGTGATGTGATTGTCATCCTGGGTGCTTGATATGGTTTTGTATATATTTCATTATTTTCTTTCTATTAATTTATTATTAATATTTCATTAAAGTAGTTTAGTTCCTTCTAAACTCTTAAGTCTCTTTTTCTCTGTCTCCTGCCTCCTTTCAAAGTGGAGCAGGAGAGAGAGAGCATCTGCCATTCTGCCTGATTGGGCCAATCCGGCCCAAACCACGACAGGATGCAAGGCAGCTCCCAAAAACCTCCCATCCGAGCAGCCCCATCCCCGGGCAGCTCCACACCGCCTGCATCACAGTCTGCCCAGCCGGATCCAGCCTGACCCTGTGCCGCGCAGCTGAAGCCCGGCGTATTCATACCAACAGCCGCATCCTCACAAAATGGCAACGGCGGTGGGACCGTGGAGCTGGGCACGCTGACAAAATGCAGATGGCTCGATTTACATTCATTTGCAGCCTGCTTTGGGGAAGCCAGGGAGAGGAGGAGCCCACGGGTGCTGGGGCTGGACCTGGGAGGAGACCCGTGGTGGTCAGGCAATGGAGGTGCAAAGCACAGCCCCACGGGCCCCGTGTTACACTTCCACTCCGTGGTCAGGTGTCACAGTAGGTGAGGGAGGAAAGCTTCACGCAGTACCGCAACTCACAAACACATGGGTGCTCACCCTCACTGTCTGGCTCAGAGCCCCTTTACGGCTGAAGCTGAAGGGAGCGCGTGCCATTAGCATGTCTCAGGACAGCCCAAAACCTCAGTCGTGTGACATGGGAGCAGCCCAGTCGCAGGGCTTCCCACCATCGAGCCCTTAGCTACCTGCTTTCTGCAGCTGTCCTCTTCATCCAAACAACCTTAGCAAAACAAGTTGCATTTAGTCCTTTTCTACAGGTGGAGGTTCAGAGAGCTCCTGCTTTTTCAGAACTGCTTTTCCCCGTTCCCTTGTTTCTAACGCTGCTCCCCCTGTCTCCTGATTGCCCATCACAATTTGCAGCCCCAAACTTTGCAAGATGTTTCCTGAATTTCTGTTATTTTCACCCTTTAGTTTTTGTGTGCACAAGAAGTACCTTGAACTCCTCAACTCATTCTGATGCTGCTGCCTTGGGTCAGGCCTCGGGCTGTTTCATCTGAGGTGGGAAGTGGCATTTGTCCACCTAAAACTCAAGGATTTCGTATTTAAAGGACCACTCTGAGTGTCACAACCAATGTAGCTTACCACATGGCAGGGAGATGGAAGTATGAGGAGAAGGAGGGAGAAATCCAGTGTCTGGAAGAGTGGCACCTTTGTCTGAGTATATAAATAAAGCAGGAGTTTATCATAATTTATTTATAAAAAGTATTTCTAATCTAATTCTTTGCATATTATCTAGGGGCAAGAGAGACGAGACAAAAAAATAGTCCTTAATCAGGAATTGCCACATGGAGTGGTTTTGATTAATATGCAAAACATAGATTATAAATAGATTTATAAATAAATGATCAACTACGGCTGCTGCTTTATTTATCTACGGACTCACAGAAAATTTGAAGGCTGAATTCTGATTAAATGAGAATCGCCACTAATGGTGGACTGGCTGGCTCAAAGGGACTGGGGAAGGAAAGTGAGAATATATTTGCATAGCACCTTTGATTCAGAAGTCCCGAGTGCTTTGCAGAATTAATATTATATTTTAGGGGTCACTTCATCCATTACTGAAATCCAGCCTCTGAGGAGGACGAAAGATAACTTTCTGCATCTATTTCACCTTTCGCTGAAGATCTCAAAGCACTTTGCACACTAATTAAGCCTCCTATTGTATCTATGCAATCCACTCCTCCTGCAAATTACTAAACCAATGCAACCTAAAGTACCAGGAAAAAAAACAGGAAAATTCATCAACTGTTCCTTGGTATAACTTCATTTCGCTTCCAGATCATCAGGTTGAGGTCAACTGGTACCTCAAAAAGATGTCCTCACCTGAACGGCAGTACGCGTGCCAAGTAACTATGTTCAGACAACTTAGAAGTTAGACCCATTGTGTCCAATATCAGACCAGCCCAAACTTCTCACCTGAGAGCACTGTAGCATCCCATCATAATCAGAACCTCAGCCTCAAAGGTTGCAGCTCTGACCTAAGCACCTGCATTTCTTTCCACTGATCCATTCTGCCGTGGAGACACACACACATCTCTGGGAGACTGAAGTTCAACGTGACACAGGAGGCCAGCTCTAAAGACATGACACTCTGCAGATGCAGCAGTCTGCCCATTCCCATCTGTACCGAATCTCTTCACTGTGGTCAGACTTGCCCGTATCCATCCAACAGCAGGGCGTAGGAGAGCCGTACATCTGCTGGGAATGCCTGCGAGTCAATGCAGCCGCTTCCATTTACCTTGCCTTTTAAAAATAAGAAAGTGGAAACTTTTTTTTTTTTTCACATGGCAAAGCTGCCCTGCCAAGTCAGTTTTCATAGCTGAACACTTCCCAAGGTGCCAGTTCTGCAATTCAGGGCCTGGATGCGATCCCCCGAGCATGATGGATAGCTTTAAAATGAAGGCACTGCGAGAAGTACCAGCTGTCCGGGTGCACATTGGATCAGCATGGCTGAACCACTCCTCCTCCTCCCCTGCCTCCCTCCGAGGAAGGAGCGGGAGCTCATCCTCTGGAGGAGGAAGGCTTTGATGGCAGGAGAGATGCGTGAGCCCAGCAGACATGAGCAGGGGCACAGCCCCACACAGGTCACACCTCACCCAAAAGTGAGCCTGGCTTTTACTGTGTCCAAAATAATTTGCTGTTACGTGGTAAGTTTGGGTGACTGCGTTTCCATCCCCTTTGTTTGACCACCTCATTTCTGACTTCTTCATCCCAACAACCGGTAGCTAAAAGAAAAGGCAGACAAAATGCAAAATGAACTTATTTTCTCAGAATAAACCAAGTCAACCTCCAACCTCACCCCCACTACACACACTTCCTCCCAGTGCCCATTCCAGGTTTCCAGATGTCCCTAGAAAGGGATTTCATTCTAAACCACCCTGTTAATTAACAGTTCCTCTTTTGAATCCAGACTCTGAAGACCGTCTTTAACCACTCCTTCCACCACAGCAATGCAGCACGCTCACGCTGCATGGGGCCAGCAAGCAGTAGGAGCCTGCGTCAGCGATGGGCTCCTCTGTAGCGCTTGTTATTCGAGGACAAGAAGGCTGGGCTGAAATTCAGCCATGCTACGCAAGAAGGGCAGCAGCGTGGCTCCTTGCACACTGCGCAGATGCAACCTAAGAGTTCTTCAAAGGAGAAGATTTGTCTCCATACAGGTTTTCTTGTCTTACAGTGCTTTTTGAGACAGCACAGGACACGTTCCGGGCGTTCTGTGGAAGCTGATTCTATAAGTGACATAGTTCAAACTCCATTTAGTCAAAACCATACGCCAATACGGTCCTGCTTCCTCTCTCCACCCAGCAAATTAGCAAAGTGGACTCTATTGACTAAGCAGAGCAAATTTTACCGCAGCAATAATAGTCTGTCCGGAGAGAACATTACCACTCACTGCCCAATTAGAAGAACGTTGAATGCACGGAAATGCCTTTTGAATAAACACTTGATAACCCTCAATAAAACTGTAAGAGAGAGTTACTGCAGATTTACTACCCAGGAAAGGAAAGCTCTTCACGGCGCAGCCAAGAGCTTATTGCTTCTTATTTAATGCTGATAAATGCAAGAGCTTCACAGTCCCACAGCAACCTGGGTTAAAGCAGCTTAGCAGGAAGATAAAATAAGTACTTTATGATCTGCCCACAGAGAAAAGGAGGAGAACCACAAGTTTGCCACAGCGACTGCAAGTTGCACGTGCTCACTCCAAGCCCTGTGGCATCTGCTAAGGGACTCCTCGCTCCTTTGGTGAGCCGGCTCCACCGCGGAGCAGCGCACATCGCTGATGCGCTGCGGGTCCGTGTCCCAGCGTGCTGCACAGCAACTGCTGGTGTGCGCGGGCCCTGCAGCTGCAGAGGCAAGCGTGGGTGGGTTTGCTGCCTTTTGGCTTCTCAAATTCCCCGGTTCTTCTACAAAAAACACAGCTGTCGTGCACGTCTGCGACCGTGGTAAGTCCTCTCTTCCTGCTGGCTCACATGGAGAAAGGGAGCACCATGAAAAGAGCCAGGCGGCCAGCCTTACTGCCTCTCCTGAGATGATACTTAGACAGTATTTGGATTTTCTGAAAACGCGTGATTGGTGAGGAGGAAGGAACGGGTTGGCTTTATTTACACGAACCCAGGTTTCCCATTAAGGCTGCCCAGCCACCTCGGGCAACAGCCCTTCCTGCAGGAGCACAATGGGGATATTTACAACCCCAGGGAGGATACCGCGGCACATTTGTTCCGCAAATGAACATTGACATAAAGGTCTTGCCCTTGCTGATGAGCATTGATGTGTTGTTTTCTGTATTCACAGTTCTTGGTGATAGGGAAGTATTTACAGGGCAATTTTTTTTTTCCTCCTTAAGTAGTCTAGTGGGGAACAGCCCAGTGCTCAAAAAATAAACACCCAACAGAAATCATTACTAATTCCCTTATCATCTTTATTCACTTGAACACGTTTCCTCCCTAGTAACCCTGTAGCTGGTGCCTTGCCTCCTCGGGAACCCCCAGGGTGCTGGGGATCACAAACCAAGGAGCTGTGCCACCACCGTGCCACCACGCGTGGCAGCAGATGTATGCCGGTGCTCCACTTCCAGTTCTTCTTTTCCAAGAAAGGATCAGTGAATAGGCCCAGCCGAGGATAGTCTCCAAGGTCCGGACGCTTGCGTATAACAGAGCTTAACTGTCCGCTCCAGCTGGTGGCGGCCCTTCCCATTGCATGGCTAATAATGGCTGATATTTGTTTTATTTTAGCCGCGGCTGCTGCAATCTTGCATTGAGCGAGGCGGTAAACTGTACTTCGGAGACCTTTCCTACCCACGCTATTAATGCTACAGCAAGCTATCTTTGGGGTAATGGAGGAAGGCAATCAAATAAAATTTCCCTCTAGGCTCCAGCTATTATTTCCTGTCCAAAATATAATATTAAATGTGATCTACAATTGTAGTAATTAAAGGAAAAAATGTGCTATTTTATATATTATTGGACCCCTCACACAAGCAAGTGGAGTTACCTACCTGCTGCTGTTCCAACCGCTTTCTGAATGCAAAAACGTGGTAAGTATCTCTGAAACACCAAAGAGCTAAAGCCATTTAAAATGACACCGCGCTATTCCTACAGGACACAAGGTGTATTATTGCTATAATGAGGGGGCATCAACAGCGTGAAATCTTTCCTCATTTAAGCCTTAATCACTTTGCAGAGCCGAGATGGAACCCCAATGGTTTTCTACATGGGGAAACTGAGGCAAAGATGAGAGAAAGCAAAAGGGTTTCATGGGGATGGTGCAGTGGGTTAGTGACAAGCCAGGACAGAAGTAACTTCCCTCGATGAAGACGGATGCAGATTTAGGAAGCTAATGCCCAGGCAACTTTCAATTGTTGGGATGTAAAGAAGAGAAAAGATCGTTCTAACCCAAAACATCGGTTAAAGAATAAAAAGCAACACTCAGTTGGTACTGAAGACACTGATTGTCCAAATTCCCTCATAATTTTTTTCTTCTTCTAAAACAATGAGATGAATCTTTCTTATCTCTTACATTAATGTTAGAGGTATGCTGATCGGCATTGGAGCTATTAAACCTCCACCCCCTTAGCAATCTGCATTTTGGAACACACTTTCAAAATCTGGGTCTAAGTTTGTCTAAAAAATGGGAATACTTACATGTAGGTCCTTGCACATTCCTAGCAGGCTTCTGCAGTGGTTCACACTAATTTAGTAAGAAAGGAGTATATAAATTAGATACCGAGCTGGTGTGTAATCAGCCCGTGCATGCGATTACAGCAACAGTATATCTTTTTACTCCATCTCCTGAATCAGTAAATAAAAAACAGTAAAAGACTAGTCTCTCTCTGATATCAGATAAATTGGTTTAGATTTGAAAACAGGAACTATCAAGACACAAAACTGACAAAAAAGCAAAGACTTTCAGAGAAAGATCTTCTGATGCTGACATTTAAGCTGGAATTGGTTAAGAAGGAGGAATAAAAAGCATACAAGATACAACCCCCGTATTTTCATAAACAAAAAATCCAACCCTAAAATGTTTCCCATGCAATGCTTTCAATTAATAATGTAAAGTTTCTGCCACCAATTTTAAATCCTTTTTGTGAATGCTGAATATGGTTCGTATCTTTTCTCTCACTTCATCAAATATAATGAAGTGAATGCTGTAATACCATCCTGGCTATTGCCCTTTTTTTTCCCATGCAGAATGACATCCAAATGTTTCAATTTTTTTTTAATGCTCCATTTCTCTTAATGGCAAATGAGATTTCAAAATATAGAGGAAGCTTTGAAAAGATATTGGTGAAACAACAAATTGGAAAATAAAAAGCGAGAGAAAAATGAAGTAATACCTGCACAACATTATTTAAGTTGTAGGGGGAAATGTTGGGAACATGAAGAGAGAAAGCTTTTAAATGTTTACAGTAGCAACTGCCACTGTTGTGCAGAATTGTCTCTAGAAGAGCAAGGGAAAAATATAATAATGGAGATTTAGCATAATTTCAGCTAAATTAAATGCAAACATTTTTATTGCAACTTAAAAAAATTCTAATTTAAAATGTTCTAAATCCAAAATTTGTTCGCATCTGCATTTTAAAATTATTTCTGCAGCAAAGTTTTTTTTAGTTTGACTGGAACAGCAGAAGTTCATTCAGCCCTGCACTGCAAGACTCATTTTGCTAACTGTTTATTGACCTTTCTTCAATCTATCGTGCTGCCTCAAATGACACCAGGTCTCTGCCATGTTCAATCATTTCTTTATCTGGGTGGCAAAAGATGCAATTTACACTGAGCAAGTTTTTATTTCTCATAATCTTTATCTGTAGTGATAAAGATTTATCCTAAAAACGTTAGCAGAAGACAAGCAAACAAGTACAAGCTCAGCACTCAAGGCAATATTGTTCTCTGCAAGGAAACACTAACACTTGTGCGGTTTTTATTTTTTTTTCCCCAGAAAAGTTGCATTAGAAGCTGCTATATTTGGAAGTACACAGACATTCGCTGTTACTGCCAGTCAATGAATACCGCAGCTTCAGAGGACAAGATTTTTTTCAGTGTGAATGTTGGATAAATTTATTACTCAAACCAAGGACTATCCACGCTTGCCTGAAGTAGAAGGGAAACATGCTCTAATAAGGCAGGCTCCTCCAGCACAGCTCCTGAGCCTGGGCGTGATACCCTTCCGAGAAGCGTGCTGTATATGAGAAAGAGGCAGAAAACGCCAGTGCCATAAAATCATCCCTGAAAGGAAATGATGAAGAAAAGCTGAGATTAAAGAAGGTCCTTTTCCCTTGGAGAAGCAGAAGACAGACTGCCAGCAAAGTCCTGTGAGCCGTCACCATCCCGCTGATGTGCGATGGCCATTAGTTGGGCATCCTGCAAACCTACAGTGAGGGAGCTGTTTACAGCTGTTACACAGGTACCATCAACCCACTAGGAAAAAAAAGCGTGACGCACAAATCTTCTTCTCACCGGCAAGATTGTCCTGTGACTTTTGACTTTGTTGGCTTAATGTCTAATTCAGTGTCCTAAATGTTGATTCATAGAGAATTTCAGATGTGTCTGAGAAGACCAAACCAAGCTCTAGATTCTATAACTCAAATATTTTATCTTTTTGATGCTTCTTTATTGCTTAGATTACCATGATCACAATGGTAAGGGAGCTTATTCAGCATTTCCAGCAAACAAATCAAAGCGTGTTACAAAGCATCTCAAGGGATAAAGTCTAAGTCTGGGCAATACAGTCTCCAGATCTCTTCATGAGAGTTGAGAGGGATCACAGAAATTGCCATAATCCTTTCTAGAAAGTAGATTAACATGCAACACCTATTTTAGGAGCGCGTATCTACCCAAGTGCTTCCTGAACTCCTATGTTTATACAGGGTCTTGGTCAACAGTGAGGGAGTCCCTTTTCTGCGGGATGGACAGTCTCAGCTGCTCAGGGAGACAGAACAAAGGAAAAGCAGTAACAATTCTCCATGTATGTGTTGGGCAGCGAGGAAGAGATCAGTCTCATGTGCAAGGTCATTCAGGAAATCCATGGCAAAGCTGAGAGTGCAATTCCAATTCACAAATTACAGTGCAAGTGTTAATTGCAAAACTCTATTTTAGGATCACGTACAGGTTTAATTTGATGAGCCAAATTCTGACAGTTTGTTCTTTACTACTGTAGTTCCCGTTCTAAACTACTGGTGCTACGACACTCGAGGTAGAACAGTACAATAGCAATCAGGGGTCGTTGGAAGGTCCCATCTCACAAAGACTATCGAAAATTCAGCCCCACTGCTTCTAGGACTAGGAAAAAAAATTGAATCTTTAGGAATCATTTTGAGCTGACACAGTGCTCTGAGGTGGCTTTTTCCCTTCGCAGCTTGCGTACAGCAGTTCAGCTCTTTCTGTTTTCCCTACCAGCTGCTCTACAAACACTACCCCTGTCAGCGGGAAGTTACAAAAAAAATGAATGAAGACTGATGATTAACGAAGAAAGAGGGTGAATATTAATCATGAAGTCAACATTTGATGGGAACATTGATGGAATAGTGGTCCCACTGGAAGTTGTTAGGAGTTGATTTTTATGCCCCAGGGCAATAGTTTTAAACCAGGACTCATGATGGAAGAGAGGTTGCTGGTAATGTTTTAAACAGGCCATTGTGGAAAACATACCTTCTCCCTCCCCTCCCCCTGCCCCAACCCTGTCCTTTGTTGTGCTAAGTTGAGAGTGTAGCCCAGGTCTGTTGTGCGCTTTACATTCCCCTAAAACACCCAAAACTGTAAAGATCAAACCTTTAAACAGAAGCAAAACAGGAACAGGACATCTCCATTTTTCCCTGCTGAACTGCAAGCGAACCCTCACCACCTGAGGCCGTATGTGTTAAGTCAAGAAATACTGATGTTGCTAGTTCTGAGCAACTTTTCCACTGTTCAGCACACTCGTATTACACCAGAAGAAGAAGGAGAGTCTGGGACAACACACTTACATAGACAAGTAATTTGGATTTGAATTTTGGCAACCTGATCCAAACCTCTCTGAAAGCAGTAGGACGCACAGTTACATTAGGAAGCAATGTAGTCAAGCCCTCCTAACCTTGGCTGGAATTTCCTGTATCTTGCAAATTAACAAGTGTGCTTGCAATCAATACTGTATATGAAGTGCACAGCTGATACTCTTTTTCTTTGGTATTACACAAAATCATTCATTATATCAGGTCATTCATTTTCTGCTGGAGAGACCTTGCAGATGCTGCCTTCAGGCAAGCTTCGTCCACATCCTAGACACAGCCACGAGAATTCTGGAAGTAACAGATATATGAAATACAGTAAAGATACTGCAGATTTAATGCACACATCGATTGGAATTGGACAGTCAGAGAACTTGCAAAGTCACTCAAAAATGGCTGCAGTCTGGCACTGAAGTTGATGTGAGTTGGACGCACACCAACATCCAGGTCTTCCAACAGCCCCGACACACAAAATGGGCTTTTGCATATATTTTACAATTTCTACTGCAGTTGTTTCAAAGGGATTTTATTTGGAGGAGCGAGGGAGGAGGGGAGATGGCAAAGAAAGAAGGGGTATATTCAGAGCTGGTATCAATTGCTGTAATTCTGTTGAGGTCAACAGACTTACGATGTTTCTCAGTGACAGCTCTTCGATTTTCCTATGGTGCTCCCTAATCTTAGCTCTACCAGTACTCCCAAGGGATGCAGAATCACGGCACCTGGCCTCTTTCATGAACCTTGCTCTACAAGTTAATCCATACCATAGCTCTTGTCAGGAGGGCATAACATCCCCACTTGGCCACACACCAGCAGATGTCTATATAGGCAAGGTTACTTTTCTAAATAAAGGTCTGGTTTAAAAAAAACAACAAACCCAACAGATTTCCTACTTGCAGCAAAAGGTTAGGCAGACGAATGAAGAAGCACGAGGAGTTATGCGCGCGTTTTTCTGTAGATCTAGGCTGAGGTCTCTCACCATTCAACGATAATTGATTTCCCAAAAAAGAAGCGTGACTGCTCATGGGATGCAGCTTGGCTACGCCTCCACCCATGTGTCGCTCAATATGAAGGTAAAAAACAAAACTGTTCCTTTAGTTTCAGCTATAGTGGAGGCTGAAGTGGGCCACAGTGCAGTTAGGTTACAAAGAATCCTGAAGTCACAAAAAAGAAAGTCTCCCGAGTGCACTGATGCCATAAGAAGCTGAACAGCAGAACTCACTTAATCCTCAGTGCTGCATTTTATCCAGAACATTGGGCCTTTAACAGCCCAGGAACCTTCAGGTGCATTTTCATAGTTAGTTAATGCTGTTCCACAGGCGAGCGATTTGCAGACATGCAGGTGATTTGCTTGGGAGCAGCCTGCCACTGTGCATGGACCCGGCTTCTTTTTTTGCCTTTCCATTCACAGAGCATCTCCCGTTCACTGCCAAATGCCCGGGATTGTCCGCTTGCTTGCCCAGCAGCTGCTTGTAGAAAGCAAGCAGTACCTGAAGCAGCAGACACAGAGGGGATGGCTCAGGCAGCCTTTTTTCTAACAGTCTTGCAAAACTGGGTGCTACCTTGCAAAGGGTACGATGCTCTGCAGCTCCCCTAAATAAATAACTTTTTAATGCATCTGTCATTTCACGTCAGACCAGAGACAAGGTCAAGCTTGGAGAGAAATCAGCCTGCTCCATCCTTGACCCACCATTCATCACTGCATTTGTCCACAGCCAAACAGCCCAGCTGGTTAACAGGGAAAATACCTTATCCGAGCTCTAAAAGGGTCCCATCTCTGCTATGGAGAACTTTATTAATAATAGTCTCTGGAAAGCAGCAGGAGTTCTGATGGACAGCTTTGCAGGGACATTTTTCAATACAGAAGCTTAAAATCCTATATCTATGCACCCAATCCGCAGGCTGGGGGAGACGAGAGGTTAATTTTGCGGACAGCAAATGGTGACTGTTTGTAAGGTATTAGAGATTCAATGTTATGGGGATATATGAGCTTTGCCTTCACCTTTCCTCATGTATCATGCTGCATGCCATCACAGTCGTGTTAACACTGCCACGCTTCATGCAGGTCCCCCCTCAAATCACTGGGCAATAATTAGCATTGCCAGCTCTTTGTTCTTAGCACTGCTTTCACAGGATCGGGCACGGTTCTTAAAATACACACCTTCTGAAATCCTGCTAATTCGCAAGAATTTCAGCTATCTTTACAGGAAAAGATTCCTAGTTCCCAAGGGAAAAAAAAAAACTTTACAAGGTGAAGCTTTGTCCCTAGGGCAAATAGCTGTGCTTCAAGTCAGTCTTATAAATTTCTGGCATTTGTCGGAGGGTTTGGGATTTTGGGGGGCGAGGGGAGAAGGAAGGAGTGAGAGAAGAGAAGAAAAAAGAAAAAAAGAGGGTTTTTTTTTAGTACTTGAAAGAAGTAATAGGTCCTGAACAAAGGAACCGCAGCAATAATAATAACAAAAAAAGGAGGCAAAGCAAGTCCCCATCTGAGGCAGAGCACCATGGTGCTTCTGGTTCTTTGCCTTAACACCCCTCAGGCAGAGGAACTCAGCTCTGGGAAGAATTGCATCTGGCCCATTGACGGAGAGACATATTGTTTTCTCTCTTACAGACATTTGGTGGTTTTTCCCTCCCTCCACTAAAACCAAGTTAGAGACAGAACATCTCTTGAATGTAGAACAGGCAGTGAAACGCTAGGAAGCGTTGGCACGTCGTGCCTGCTGGCTGGGCAGCTGCAGCTGC
Source organism: Burhinus oedicnemus (assembly GCA_008921705.1). NCBI lineage: Eukaryota > Metazoa > Chordata > Aves > Charadriiformes > Burhinidae > Burhinus > Burhinus oedicnemus. The sequence goes on from VFFE01007566.1 coordinate 291,232, forward strand.
TCCAAGGTGACTGTGGCGTGTTCGCTACCTTACTAAACCTTGCAAGGAAATGCAGGACGCGGGACCCATACAGGTTGGGTACAGACCCAGGTTGACTTTTCAGTTTGACTCCTGTCTTCTGAGACATTTACACCTGCAACATTTTGAGAACTGATGATTTTTAGACCTGCAGACTTCAGTTAAGCGTTTATGGGCTCAGGCACACAAGCAAATTCCCACAGTCCAAAAAGTTGCCAAATCCTACCTAAGCCATGGTAAATGTCCATGTATGAGCACTTAAACCATGACAGTGCAAGAAGTTTCCACTTAGTGTACCTTCCCTTCATTGCAAGCTGAATTAAGTTGTCATACTAACAGATGTAGCCCTGACAAGTGCTGCAGACCCTACCCATCACTCACAGAATGAAGCACGTCGGGCTGATGTCAGTGTGAATGCTTTCTATCGGGGGAAGTAACATGTTAAAGCCATGTGTGATGGTCAAAACAGGGGAAAGGCAAACATTAAGACTGCACACATCACATTATCTCTGACCTTCTTCCTGGGCATGATGAGAGCCTACCGTGACCTGATTGTCTTCTCGGTCCTGCCACAACTTGCCATCAGCCGCCACGTTTCACAGGCACGGTACTGCTGTGTGCCAGCGGGGAGAGCCGGCTACGAGAAAATGAGTTCCTTAGCTCATCACACTCTTTTCTCAAAGGCGTTACATTCATTTATGCGTATCAGTTGTATTATCCCAGTATTCCAAGAGCCACTGCATTTTGAGAAACAGCATGACCACGTCTTATGACTACTTACGCACTCAAATGGTACAAGGATGTTGCCAAAATCGGCAGTGCTTTCTGCTCTGTCTACTTAAGAAAAAGAAGTCTTGGGCTTGCTAATAAAATGTAGTTATTTCAATTATGCTGAGATTTTCAGAGACACAGACTAGATCCAAAACTCCATGTGGATGCTGCTGGCTGAGGTGTGTACATGTGCCAGCCGCCTTTGAAATCCAAGGCCACGCACAAAGTAGTGCCGCAGCCTAAAGAATGAGCTTCTCTCGTCCTCCAGCATTTGTTACCCCAAATCTTTTAGCATTCCTCAGCTAAGATCACATCATCGCTCTCCCTGTGCCGACTCAGCGGCTCCATTAGCACTCGTTTGTTTGCTCTGCTTTGTTTCTTTGGACCTAACATTTTTATTTTTTGCCTCTTTTCTCCCTCCACAGGGTGACAGCTATTTTATCACCTACAACAAGAAATGCTGAGCCTGTTGTGCAGGCAAAACATTTGCAAAGGGGCAGGGGGTACACAGAAAGCAGTAGGAAATTGATAAGGGCTGTAAAGTAGCTTTATAAAAATGCCGACAAGCCTGTTCAGGGCACAGAGCACCTGCACCTCTGCCCCCGGCAGCGCTTCCTTCAGATGCTCCTATTGTTTTCATTACTATTTGTGACTCGATCATTAATAAATTACTATTTTTTTTTTTCCTGTTGGTTCCAGCCACCAAGGGAGCCAGCAGGTGCACCACTTTTACAATTAGCCCTTCGTAATGCATGGTTGGCAAGAAAAGTTGTCCACAAGCTGCAGAGTTTACCAACTGGATTTATGCTTGATGGCCACAGCACTTGGAGCAATTAGAGGAGAATTTGCAGGAAAGCACCTTAATGCATCTGCTCATGTGGACAAAAACTTTGACAGAGGGGCTAAATCCCAAACTTTGAGTCCTGCTCCTGAAACTGGGTGATACACGCAGAGGGAAAACGTGCAGGGCAATCTGCAGGGCCATGAGAGCAAGATGTGTCATTTTAAAAGCATCATTTCTACCACGTATTATGCTGTCCTGCTTTGGTTGTCCTGCCAGGTTTCAGACTAAATAGAAGCCTAACTGAGACAGGACTAAAAGACTGATAAAACTGGGCTGATTTTGGCTTGAGAAGTGGCAGTATAGCAGCACTATCAGAAAATCGCTTATCTCCGTGTTTCAGTAAATCCAGGGCCACTCACAGGCAGGGCTTTGACTTCCCACAGCAGTGCTGCTCTCTGCGTTCGTATTGGTGAAATTATGGATATACTGCATTCCCGTTCTAATATGATATGACTTTCTTAAATACCATCATAACTGCACTGTCCTACAGAGGGATGCAGTGTTTAAACAGCAGATAAGTGGTACGGGCTGTGGGTTGGTTTTTGGGGGGGTCAGGCCAGGGACTGTCAGCATCTGCAGTGGAGTGTGCAGAATCTTTCATCTCCATTGTGTAGTTTTTCCCCATCGGGGAAGAAAAAAACCCAACAGACCAAACAAACAACCCAAACCAAAAGAAAATGCAGAGCAAGGAGTATAAATGACTTGGTAACGCCGAAACAAGGTGAACAAAAAGTGAAAAACTCAAGGAAGAGTAACAGACCACAGATTTCAAATGTGGCATATGGTCAGCAAAGCAGAGAAGTTGCATACCTGTTTGTCGCTGAGACAATTTTCCTTCAGTCCCTGTGACCTTGGGCGTTTCATGCAGTTCTGGTGAAAAAGCACGTTGGCATCTCTGTTAGAGAAACCCAGCTGAAACACACAGGTTCTAGAGGAAGAGAAAAGAAAAAAATATTAAAGATGATATGTCATATTGAAAACCACCAAATTTAGACCTTGCATGGAGCAGATCTGGCTCTATCAACTCTGCTGTCCTGCCTTTGATAGCAAGCTACTCCAGGATGCTCTGGAGGAGAAGGAACAAGGCCTGCAGTGGACAAACCTGGGATAATCTGCTCCTTCCACAGCTACAGTTCAGGCTCAGATCTGGAGACTGATTCAAACTTTGATTCACAAGGTTAAGAGTCCTCTTCAAAATTTCTTTCCATGAAAGGCAAAACTTAACGTTATATTAATGGCTGCCAAACAAATATCCAAGCTCCTGTTATCTTGCTAATTTGAACTGAACAAGAAAAGAACCTTCAAACAATTTTAAAGAAAACCCGAACAACTGTGGTTTTCTCTCTTTACAGGATGGCTAAACCAGAAACCTTTCAGAAAAATGTCTTAAGAGATCTGCAAGTCACCATGGATTCATCTCAGCAGCCACCTGAGACAAGAAAGACCTCTCTGCAATTGATTTGAAGCAGAAGCTCAAATCTCTGGTGAGGATCCTAATCACTACATGATCGGGTCATTCATTGTGACCCAACAAGCATCTACTTCTACAAAGAGTAGAATAACTCTTAACAGGAGAGACTGCAGAGCCGTGTCAATAGCTTTCATAGAAAGTTTAATGGATGGAGACAAGAAGAGCACTTTGGGAGAGGATCCCATCCATGCCTGATCAGCAAATCCGTATCACTCAGTTCACATTTGGTGCAGCTTCTGTCACCTTCCTGAGAAAAAAGCACATCGAGCTGAAAAAAAGCAAAACTTCACATGTTCCGGGAGACTTCCAACAACGAGAATTTAAGGCAGGACCAGTTAGGAAAGTGTTTTAATAGGAAATCCAATGAACACTTGACTCGGAGCTGCTGAATGAAGAGTTTCTAACATGGGGTCAAACTGGTGCTTTCTGCGTGGCTGAGATACACATACTCTGATAGCACTACCTGTATCATGGTCATGTCCTGCCTTTGGTATTATCCCAATTTTCCTGTCCCCTGGGAACTCCAGGACAAATCGCCAATGAAAGACAAATTTTCTTCCTGCAGAGTGTGGTCTGAGGTCCATAGCACCAAGCTGGCAGGCTACCACCTGCACTAAGTCTCTCCTGCACACAGCGAGGCTCCCTCCACCAGAAAGATAACAGTCTGAAGTTATTTGCAAAATTCTTTACCTTAAGGCGTTACTGATTTATAACAACATAGAACCTCACTCAAAATAAAATATGAAAGCTCAAAGCAAATTCTCCTGGCCAGATTTTTGTTATATATGCTCTAAAAGGAAAAAAAAAAACCATCCAAAAGCATTTTTAAAAGCAGGGAGAGGAAAATCACAGTGTAGTTGGATGTAATTAAATAGGTTACATAAATAAAGGACACAACTGTAAAAAAAAAAAAAAAGAACTGAAAACTTACAAACTGAAGCATAATGGAATAGTAGCATGAAAAGATGGAGTACAGTTAGCCAGAGTACAGTTTAATCTCAACTTCAAAATCAGTTCTTAACTTAGCCAAAATAGGTCATCTAGTCCTGACCCTGGGAAATTTGATATCTAGATGGGTTTGTTGAAGTATGCAATTCAAAAAACTAAGAAGAAAATACACCCCCCCACACTGCACCTCAAGTACACCGTTTCCCCTATTTAGAAAACACTGGTGTTTTCCTTTTTTTCTTCTTCACTTTCAGAATTAACAAGGCTTCCTTTGTGTGTTTGCTTTGCCTCGCTGTGAGCATTAGCCTAGCCCCAGAAACGCCTGGGTTGTTAACGGTGATGCACCAGCCGCGAGGGGTGCGTCTCCCCTCGCTCCCCTGCCGCAGCGCGGAGCTCACCAGCGGCAGCAACTGTCATACGTCTTGTTGAGGCCACATATTGTTAAGCCATTAGACTTTCTCCTGCAACCAACACCCAGAGCCCCTTAGCTCCTTCCTTTTACTTGACCCGAACTATAGGTTCTGCTAGCAGTAAACTCAATCACTGTCGTTTCCAAGTCTGCTATTAAACCTTGGCTCTAACCAGCCAAGAAATTAATCTCTGGTGCCCGACCTCTCTCAGCCCCAGTGTGCTCTACAGCAGCTATACGCAACCTTTGATCCCCATCTGCATGGCTTCATCCATAAACAAAAGTACCTTGTGGAGTCCGGTGAACCCAACCAGTCCCTCACTAACATCATCTGGAAAAAAAAACAGAGCACGGAGCCTTTCAGCTTGGAAGTTTCACGTACTGCTGCCAAATCATACCCTTGGATTAAAAGAACCAACAAATTAAATCAGAACCTCATGTCTCCGGTCTGCATTTTCTAGGGTCCACATATATATGCACATTGTAATGGGTGAAAAAACATTGCTTTCTCTAGTTGCCAGATCCTGTGTTACTGAGTGAGACAATGGCACGTATCGCTCTTCTCTGCATACCTGGAATGCACGTCACTCAGGCAGTATTGCTTGTTCCTGGAGAGGGACTAAATCATTACAGGTTTGTTAATCCATCATTCATCCTGACAGTCAGTGGTGCGTGTTGACAGCTACGGGCAGAGGACAGCCACCAAACCCAGGCGAGCTTTACGTTCAAATCCCATCTAAAGCACCAGCATCTCAGGCAGGTTAGGTCTGTCTTCACTAATTTTGTTTTAATGATAGTTATCAAGATTGCTGCAATACAAACTGCTCTCTAGAGTGCCAAGGAAGGAATGAGACCTCACTGCACCAAGCACAGTATCAGATAGGAAGAGCACCCATCGTGAAAGAGATGCCCACATAAATAAGTGGGGCACAAAGGAAGCATTGTTCCCAATTTTACAGGTGAGGAATCAAGTCTGAAAGCAATAAATCAATTTTCTTGAGGGCATGCAGGGGCATTACAGGAGAAATAAGAACTGAGCCTCAAATCTTAACCTAGTGCCCAATCCCTTTTCTGCTAAGAGAACTGATAAAGTCCAAGAGAAACCAACCTCTCGTGCTCTGCCATATGGGAGAGCAAAACTGGCTACATCCCTCTGAAAAACCCTGCATTCACATGGGCAGAAATTCACCTGCGATAAGCACTGAACTTGAACACAAATGCAGGCTGGTTTAGCACAGCTAATCAGCCACTTTGGGATTGGAACAAGCTAATATTTTTTTCTAACTGCAAACAATAGAAGATCTCCCTCTTCTCCATATAAGCTGTTCAGCAGTCACCAATTGACTACTTTGCAATTTTAATAATAATCAGTTTATCTTTTATAATTTTCAGAAGTTCTCTAGAGACATTTCCCCTCTCACGAGGCGTGAGCTCACAAACTCTTGACTTGGCATTTGCCATGAGTAAGGAGGCAAAAACCCCCACTATGGGGAGGGAGAAGAAAAAGTGTTGGGAACCTTGTAAAACATATCTCCTTGGAGAGTCCCATCCCCATCTGCTTCTCTCCCCCCCAAGTTTTCTGCCACCTCAGTTGTGCTGGAGGCTGAATCAACTGCATATATGGTTGTGCTCCGACCCAGAGGGTGCAGGGGTGTAGCAGCAGAAACAATAACCAAGTTTTCCTTTTTTTCAAAGTCTAGTATCAGTTGTGCATACAAGGCAAAATTAACAATCCTCCTCCTTCTGTCTTTATACTGAAAAATACCAGACGGCGAACTCGCTGCCTTTTCTCATTACCCCATCACCGCACAGCAGTGGCTCTCGCAGTGGGGCTGCAGGTCTCCAGCGAAGACTCAATTCAAGAAATGGGCTCCCAACCTCAAGGGTAGTTGCAAGCCCAGAAGGAAAAACACATGTGAGACCACCAGCAAAACTATTTGGGCAATGCTGCTGTTGAGCCTTCTAAAGAGCAGCTCTCAGCTAATTCCTTTTAGAGGTCTTTGTTCAACCGGTCTCCCTTCTTGCAGATCCCAGCCAGAAGCACGAGGAGACATGATCCTTTCCGTCATAGAATTGCTGTCCACAACTATTCCTGCTCAATAAGCTTTGTCACAGACTTGAGGCTATTTTTGGAAGCTTTAAAAATATCTTAGGGGCACCTTTCCTTTTTACTCAGACACAGCATCTTTTTATGTTTAATAGAGAGATTTAAAAAAAATAATTATTTCTGCTTAGCATCAACATGCCTTTCTGTTAAAAATAAAACAGCTGAGCTAGCAAGAAGACTTGGGCAGGAGGAAATTCTATTTATAGAAACTTTTACAACAGTTATCACAAGATGATAAAGATCACTACGAACCACAGACTCCACTGAGGGGTGGACTCCAGTCACAGAAGGAGGCAACACAGCAGCACAGAAGGGGCAAACAGCTTCTAGGGTCATGCAGGGATGGGGACACCAATGGGTTTCCTGTAATACGGAGGAGGACACCTTGAAGGAACATACTGAGGAACACTGCATGCTCTTCTCCAAAGACGGGAAGCCTAGGATAATACCCACTAAATACCCACTGTCCCAAGCCACACCGCCTCACTTTTGCATTTTAAGCAACAACAAAACAGAAAAGTATCCGCATTGTTTTGCTTTCTGGCATGGCTCTGATGGGGTAGGACAGTCAAGGAGCAGGAGAGGGACCTTTGTAGTGCTGTGCAAAGAAGTCACTTTCTTGGGAGCATCCCCTGTTCCTGTCTTTCAGACTGAGCCTTCCTCATTCTGCACCCAAAAATAAAGAATAATCAGCATTTCTGAGTTATCAACAGGGAAACTGATGAAAAAAAAAAAAAGGAAAAAAAATGACACATTTTCATCTGCTTTATAGGAGGACCACCAAAAATTACAGCCTTAGAGCCATGAACAATAGGAAGATAGGAGCAGATCTGATTTGAAACAATGGAGCAAATAAGTCAAGATAATAATGGAAGTGAAATAATGACAGGGATGTCAGAGAAGGAGTGAGTCAGACCCACTGGCTTCTCTTCCAAGCTCTGCCACCAGCTTGCTACGTGACCTTGCACAAGTCACTTTATCTGTTTGTGCTGCAAATTTCTCATCTGCAAACCTGTATTTACCTTGCTTGGAAAATGCCTGGGTTTATAGATATAAAACACCGAACATGAGCCAAGTATTGCTGCCACCTTGTTACGTCTGGCTCAATGTAAACATTTCTCTAAAAGAAAAATCAAATATCTCTGACAGTCAATGATCCGAAACTCTTCTGGAAGAGACCGTGTCAAATCCTGACTACATAAAGATGCTCTTGACTTTAGTGGAAGTCTTGCTGCAGTTAAAATAACATATTTTGAGCTTTCAGAAGAATGTAATAGATGTGATGTGCTCAACCGATCAGTTCTGAAATTTCACCTTAATTCTCAAGTGTCTGCGTGTTCCCAGGGGACCTCCCATTACAAACAAGGATGTTAGAAAAAGCAGATTGTTTAAGGCATGCCATCGTTTGAAAATGAGATAACATACATGTAAGCCTTTTCCTTATCAAAAAAATCCTCGACAACGAGAGAACCTTACAGGGGCTTATTTGGAAGTAAAGTTGACTTTAAAGTAAAGCTGATCTACATTTTTGTTTCAATACCAAAAATGGGAGAGTTAACCAGAGACAAGCATCTGACGTAGATCGTCACAGGAATTACTTTCTTGTTTCTGGATTCCCTACCAAGGTGCTCTTCATTAGACTATACCACTTGGCAGTTTCCCACCAATGATAGTCAAGGGTGTCTAGTGGTCTAAGTATTTTCTCCTCAGGTTTTTGATGACACCAATGTAAGCAAGCCCAAGGAAACTACAGAATCACCTCTTCAGATCTGTTATCAAAACAACCTACCGATAACAACAAAAATACGCGCATGTGAGGTTGGGTTCAAAACCCATCTCCTTGGTGGGGAAGACAGCATTTTCTCAGTGTGTACTTCACACTGCTTAAAGGGGTCCAGCAATTTTTAGTGTCACAGGTGACCAAAAAAATCACCTTGCTTCGCACTTCTCAGAATGCTGAGCCACCCTCTCGGTGACACCCCGAGAGGTCACAGCTCCCCGGCAGGCAGAAGCCACCTGTGTGCACCGCTGCCCGCCAGCACTGCCTGCTCAGGAGCTTCCTGCACGCTGCGTTACCGCTCTCTACAGAGTTCTCAAAATCGTCCTCCTACATTTCTCTGAAAAATGACCATTCCTTTAAAATATGGCACCTCTTCTCATGGTACACTGCGATGTGACTCAACAGCACCAGAGCCACAGCTCATATTTCCACAGGGTGCCAGCGTCTCAGCACCAAAGTGCTCCTGGCGCCGGGCTATCATTTGCACTGTAATTAAATTGAATCCACTCCTTGGCTTGGCTTTATCCCTGAACAATACCAGCGTTTGAGTAATACATTCTCAGGGCACTAATACATCACCCGGGCGAACCCTGTCCATGATGTATTGGCGCAATACATCAGAGTGCACTCCCGCTATAAGGATCTATGGGCATCATACATCATCAAGGTGAGGCTGAGTGGTGATGTATGGCTCAGAAGATGGTACCGTGCAGCAGCGGACTAGGCCAGGACCAAGAGGATAAAGGTTGGCATCACTGTTATCTGATTTCCCAGTGTCCTAATGCTGGCATTGAATCAGTGTTCCTGAACCAGCGTCTAACTTTAGCCCCTTATTTATTTATCCCAAGGCATCGTATCACTGAAAGCACCTCTCCTCGGATGCATCATTTTCACAAAGGTCCCAGGGGATGGCTGGTACACAATTAGTGGGAGTATATTCTCAGCTTGATGTGAAGGGTTTTAGGCCATTAACACTAATGGCAGCTGCAGCGCCACAGCTCCGTATATCACAGGAGACATGTACACATGCACATGTTAAGCTTTGCATGCATCTCACCCGCCCAAAAGGCGCCTGCAGATTATTGGGAATAAAACATTTGCAATGTTCAGAAAATCTACAGAAGCAAACAGTAACTTCAATGTTTTCAAATATTCTCCCTCTCAAAAAAACCCAAAACCAAACCCACAACCCAGCCAAAAATCAAAACATAAACCTGTCCAGTATGTGGAGGCATGTTCCCTGATGAAAGTGGCAGCCCAGAAGCGTGGATCATGACACCACTGTGAAGAAAAGCCACCCATCCCCTGTGCCAGCCCATAAGACGTGAGCTCTGTAGGGATCCTTACGGCAGAGCAGCGGTGCTGTAGGGCTTGGGGCAATGACCAGCGCGGAGAAACAGGCTAATAGCGCTTTCGACAACTGAGGCAGAAAGAAGGCAAAGAAAGAGAGGTATTTGCTGCCTGAGAGTCTTTCCCTTCATCTCTCCCTTTTGCAAATAACAAAGTAAAATTAAAGTATATGGCGATGTAAGGCTCAGTGGAGACACTTGGGGATATTTGCTCAGGAGGAGAATGGCAGAGAATATCCCTAAATAGGCACAAAGGCCAGTTCTTAGGACACACGCTGTGCATCATCGGAGCCTGCACCTGGGCACTCTGATCCAGCGTTTGGGACAGCAATGTCCTGGGGAGCAAAGGTGGCTAAAACCAATCTCTGTGCTCCTTATGGAGTCACCCGGGGTCTCCCATAAAGCAGACTTATTACTCCTGTGAAAGAAGTAACAGGTATAATAAAATACGTATATCCTGGCCAAAACCTCTGCCCAGCCCAGCCAGCCCTGAGGGGCAGCGAGGAGCACCAGGGAGGACTCCAGGCCATGTCACAGCGTGTCCTTCTATCCCTCTAGCTCTGCAGGGCAGGATCTGACCCGCAGCACAAGCACCGCCTCTCGAGACCATCACAAGGAGACCATTCTCCTTACGGCACGCAGGGCGGAGGCTGGCACTGCCAGTGCTGCCGCAATTTGGGGGACAACCAGCCAGCCCTGCCCGGTGCACCCATCTGTGCTGGTCACTGGCATGTGAACCCGAGTTCTGCGTCTTTACTAAAAGGTCAAGTCTGGCTGTCCTTAAAATTGTAAGGACAGCAATTTCCCTCCGGATGTATCACCAAACCGTGCAACCAAGATGATAGTTTTCTTAATTAAAAGAAAAAAACCAACAAACACTACAGCATTGACTGAAATAATTTCTCTGACTCTCAATCTAGTCTTTGAAAACAACCTGGAAATGACATTCTCATTAATTACACACCATGTACCCGGAAAATGACAGCACTGCCGAGCTGACAGCGACAAGAAAACAGAAAACAGCTTGGGCAGGTGGATACCAAGCATGCTGTCGGGACAAAATACTCATCCTCATACAGACAAGGATGGCCAGAGCCCGGCGAGGAGCAGGAGCAATGCTGATGCTAACAGACCATTTCTGCACTGGAGCCGCAGCGAGCAATGGGTACAGACACCCTCCCGTCACACCTGGCTGACACACCGAGGGACCTTCTGACAGTATTTGCCCTTGTAAAGCCAAACCAAGCTCAGCCTGGACAACTCATTTATCTTTGCTTACTCTTTGAGCTGCTCTCAGTGCTGCGTGATTGATTACTGGAGCTGGGAGGCTTCCCCGTCACGACACAGACTAAGAGCCGAGCCAGAGGTCTTCCTCTTGCTGACTCCTGTGCAAGTCAATAGGAAGTAGATGTAAACCATAAGCACCAAAGTAAGCGGCAAAAATGTTCGGTGCGTGCTTCCACAGGGACAGAAGACTTTGCAAATTCGTATAACGGCAAACATGAAGAGCAGCAAATCCTCTTTAAAACTGGAAAGAAACTAGTTAGGGTGAGTAAAACAGACTGGTAGTTTACGTGCTAATGAAGAACTTGAAAGACCTGGGTTTACTGGTCTGCAGTGAACCCATAAACTTCCACACACCACCGGTGAAACCGGAGAACTGCACTTACCTCGGAACTCAGGAACCACTTACAAGAAATTTAGCACTTGGGTTAAATCTCATTGAAACTGGAAAACGTGCTCACTTCGTTGAAACTATCACCTGAAACAACAGCGTGTGTGAACCAGCTTGGAATATGAGATACCCAGTGGATGGAGTTGGCGAGGCGCTGCTTGAGCACAGGTTACGTCTGCCCACAAAGAGGAGGAACGAGAAAAGTGGCCGAGAGCAGATAGCCAGCCAGTGGCTAACGAAGCCGGCTGCACAACTGCCGAGCCTGGAGTTCGTGCCGTGCATGCTGCCGGCTGGGAGAGTCAGTAAAAAACACGCAGCGAATCTGTTTCTGGTTGTTCGGTTCTCCTGTGTACAAGCAAACAAGACCCTCATGCGTCTTTTAGTAACAACAATAAAAGTTGCATTAAGAAACAAAAGCAACTTGAGAACAGTTTCTCCTGTTCCCTGGAATAATTTATAAATGATTTCTTTGTTCTCTTTTTTTTTGGTTTTGTTTTTTTCTTTTTTTTTGCTTTTAAAACAACTCAGAGCAATAACTTACTTAAACCAGATCCCTCTTCACCTGAAAGCATGACCCATCGGCAACCTTCGGCTTGCCGAGCCTTGAAAGCATCGTCCTTGCAGGGCGGGCAGAGCCGCTGCCGTGGCTGCGCGCTGCAGAGGCCACGAACAGGAGCGAGGGTGCCCACGGAGTCGGGTGCTCAGGAAAACACGCGACCGCAGCACCCGCACCGGCGGGGAGGTACAGGGGTGCAGCTGGCTGGCGCAGGAGCCGACACAAGTAGATGTCTGCACTTGGTGGCTCCGCTGGTTTTTCTTGGCAGAGATCTGTTGACTTCTGGAATAAGAGGGAATAACCTGGTTTCGTTCAGGAGTTGTTTGGTTTAAGAACGTGCACCTCTGCAGGTCGGAGCTGTGCAGACGGACTGTTTTGGTGAGAGAGTGAGCGAAAACAGAGCTAGGTTTCAGAAAGAAAGTTTATTTTAAAGTATTTCCTACTGTCTGGTCAGATTATGCTTTTAAAAGTTCAATTATCTTCTGATAAACTTACCAGCCAAATTAGGAAACTAAATACAATTATTAAAGCGTAAGAGAACAATTTCAGATTTGCTTCAAGTGCCAATCCAAATTTAACAAGCCCACAGATCCTGACGGATAATTCCAGAAAGGTCCTTTAGCTTCACTTCAAACTCGAAGAACAGATGAATGCCTGGGATATGATTTACATTTATTCTCATGTTTTTAATCAAAACTTACACAGTCCTGTTAGCTGGCCAAAACCAGAACTAGGATTTTATAAAAACGTATTCAATTTCTCCGTGGAATTGGGGGATTTGAGCAGCTCTGTGCTGAGCTATTGAAGCACTGCACAAACCCTACCTCCAGTGCGCAACACGAAGTCTGAAAACCTGGGAAAAAATTCCATGTACCCCAGCATTTTACAGAGCGATCTTTTATCCAGATGCTCTCCCAATAGCTAGATTAATCTCCTCAAGAACTTTTTAATAAAAAAAAAAAAAAATTGAAAAGAAAACTTCCCCTAAACTCTTGGTCAAGGGTTCAGAGTCCTGTGAACTGACGACAACCTGCAGCATTAGCATTCCCCCTGCGGGTCCGCACCCAACGCCTGTCACGTATCGTATAGCGATGCTCCTAAACGATCACCAGCCTAATTGATTTCCAACGGTAACAACGTATTCATCAGAAGGGACTCAAAGCTATAATTATCAAGAGTGAAAACATCAGGATGCAACAACGCTGCTGGTGAAACTTTATGTCAGAGGTGTTTTATCTTGTAAATACTTGTATTTGTTAGATGGGGCTTTGAGCAACCTGGTCTAGCGGGATGTGTCCCTGCCCATGGCAGTGGCGTGGAAACTAGATGATCTCTAAGGTCCCTTCCAACCCAAACCTCTCTATGATTTTTACCTGTTCCTATATACAACATGGGCTCCTGGACAGCACGTGTCAGTGCTGTTAATTAGGAGCAGAGCAATTGCTGACCACCAGTCAAGAGACACTAATATCTTACACAGGAGTTGGCTCACCAGCTCAGTTTCTGGGTTATTAATGGCATTATGTTTAAAGGGCAAAGCCCAGAAGGTGTGAGCATAGCACCGTCGGCTTTGATAGTGCTAATGGGATATACCCAAACCAGCAGAGCGGACCATACGGTTTTAAGCTGCCTGCGTTTAGAAATTCTTGAGTCCCATATTCCAAGGAAAGGAAAAACCTTCAAACCTGACGACTCCTCCCCAGCAAGTTACAGGGCAAAAAAAAAAAAGAAAAAAAGAAGACGTATTTAGAGGAGAATGTGAACTCCAATTCCTGATGGAAAAACACACTCCTCTTGCAGCGATTTTTTTTGTTATATTTTTGTATGGGGGTTAAAAAAGGTTTGATTTTGCAGTTTAGCATGTTGAGGCCTCTCAGTGCTCGCTGTCGGAGGGTGCCGATTACCCAGCTTCATTCATCAAAGTGTCACTTTTCTGACAGCCATTAATAAATATACTGCCAGAGCCCCTCACACCTGGCAGCCATGGCACACTGCAACACGCCGCTAACCTAATTTGCTAATTGCTGCTTTCCCCATTAATTTTAGTCCTGTCTTGTTTGGTGTTGACATGGAGGGAAAAAGAAGTAAAAGTGGGAAAAAAGCAGGCAAGAAAGAAAGCATTGGATGATTTCTATTTATTTGTTCATTTATTCCTCACCCTCCATCACCATTTACTTGGGGATATCAACTCCTGTTAACCTCCCGTTTACTTTTGCCCTTTCTGCCAGAGGACTGTGGGCAATCCTCATTTTGGCGCTGCCACGTGAAGGGTAAATAATCCGCACACAGTGGTTTTATCCAAAATAAGCCCAGACTTTTGTGCCCCTGGTTCTGCCAGCCGATCACCTCCTCCTCGACCCCCCAAAGCCACCCCCACCCAGCCCGTGGCTGCACCCCACGGAGGCCAGGGGTGCTCTGCCTGCCCAGACTTGGGTCTTGGCTCTGCCAGCGCTTCACACCTGCCAAAATCCCTGTTCTGATAATTCAGTTCCTGGCCACTCTCAAAAGGAGATCACTCAGTTCCATTAATCATGTGATTTTCTGACAAATATCCTCTTTAAGGCCCAAGCACAGACCAAGTCCTTTGTGACTAAGCTGGACTGAAACTCAGGTCTCCAGCCGAGGTCAATTAAGACGAGGAGTACCAGACCCATCAAACCTTCAGGCGATGATGAATTGTTGTTGCAGTGCTAGTAAAAGTCTCCCTGCAGGACACTCACCAAGCTGTTGTACTTGGACCACACATTGGGGTCCATATGCTCCAAAGCTTTTCTTTGCCTGATTAGATCTAGCAACCACTTTCTTCACCCACCACTCCAGCTGTGGTGGTAGGCTCTGCCTCCGCTTTTCAGGAATGGGGCACTAGCGCCTAGGAACACTGAGGCTTTTTGGGCTCCAGGTAGATGCCTGACCACTAATGTCTGGCTACCAAAGCAGAGACACCTGGGTTCTGCAAAGGTTTCCAGATCAATCATCCTTTTCTGTAATTAATGCAAGAAATGGGCACATCTACCCCAAAAAATAAGACCGATGTGCATCCTCCTGTCCCCTCAGCCTACCAGCTTGGGTCCTTCTCTCAAAACCTTCTTTTAAATACCAGCTGCTAATGTAAGATTCCCCGTCCCTTTGGGTAAGCAGAGCCTCCAACTGCCAAGGCACTCAGACCGCAGCCATGCAATGCTCATGATGAGAGAAATGGTCCTCTCTTGGTCCAAGAGCCTTGCCTTTGAGCAGCCAGCCAGGACAGCTTCCACTGTCAGCCTCTGCTGAATGCAAGAATTTCTCATTTTTCATTAAGACCCGGAAGACCAGAACATGGATGCCAAAGGTGACCAAATTCCACCTCTACTAGGGACTTGCAGTCTGTCATCCACACACTGAATATCCCAGTCTCAGGAGTAATTCAAACACTGGGGACACATTTTACAAGCAGTCGCAATGAGTTGCTACTAGATATTAGTGGGGAAAGTTTCGCTGCTTCTGAACAGAGTTTAGTGCAAAACAAATGCTTTTCCTTAAAAGATGCAGAGAGTATAAATAGATTAAAATTGGATCGTGTCACCAGAAGGGTCAAAATCAGGAATAATCTAGGTTGTTACAAAGTGTTGAGTATGTAAGAAAACTACTTCTTTGCATCAGCATTAATATGACCGCTGCTAGGGGACCAGCTCAGCTCTGGAAGCAGGATTCAACTGAACCTGCTAATTCAGGACACCGGACATTGTTTTTTCTGCCTTTGAAACACATGTGTGTGTTCCTTTACCTTCTCTGGCACTTAAAATTGTACTGATATTTAATTTTGCAATGGCACAGTGCTTCTCATAGTTGGTAGAAGCGTAGCCCACAGCTCTTCTTAAGCCCCTGGTTATCTTTTTGTAATTTTTCTGTTACTTTTTGGTAATCTTTTTGTATTTCACCTTTACCCAGAAAAGCTGGGCTGGTTCATATTCACCTTCAAAGGTCCACTGCAGCGTTGGACTGCAGCTCCACAAGGCCCCAGCTCCCAAGGAGCTGAATGAGACCTGCCACAGGCAGGGCCTTCAACTTGCAAGGGCCTTAGATGTAAAATATACTATCCTGTTCCAAGTGAAGTTAAAAGGGCTCAGTAAAGAGTAACAGCATTTCAGCTTTTAGCCAAAAGCTTCAATTCACGGTCCTTTAAAGTTAAATTTACTGCCTCCATTTAGCAATGTCCCTGTAAAGATCCCTCCTGGCACAGAAAAACCTGTGTGCAGTTTAGCAGTGCTATGGCAAACAAAGTATTTCATCCTAGGATCTAGCTATGCATCTATCTGCCTTTATTTAGGTCTTTGTGTCTTTTTATTCCCTTCGGTGCTCAACAGCTCCAAGCAATAAGGCAACACAAGTTATCACGCTCCCCGCTCCTCAAGCCCAGTATCTTCTTGCTGAAGAGCCCATCACAAGGAGGAAAACCACCACCGTGTCATTTAACCCTGCGACAGGGAAGGATACAACTTTATGCAACTCCACTGGCTCTTTCTCCCAGTGCAGACAGATCAAGAAAAACTAGGCAGAGCACGAGTAAAATGATCAATGCTCTACCCACTAGTATGATAACTCCTATTTTTCAGAAGTCCAGGTTACCTCAGGACTTTAACCGCTCTGCAGTATCACCCCTGTCCTTTAAAGGTCCAATTAATTTTCTTGCACAAGCCTTAACATGCCCCGACCCATGGCCACTGACTTTGCCATACATGTTTTCTGCGTATAGGCAGGCAGGACGCTGAAGCCAAGAAGCCTTTCCCAAGGAAAGATTTGTCAGAGCAGGTACATTTGCTGTAAAAAGTTTTGCTTGAGAGTGTTTTCTGACAAAAGAGAAAACAAAGGAAGACATTTTATTGAAAAATACCAGGTCGGTTGGAGAGGAAGCCCTTTCATCTTCCATTCTCTGGGTTGGTTTTATTACGCTGCAAAGCCATTTTACTGAATTAGTATCGTAATCATGGCAGTATAATGGAGGTATCGAACACTGCCGCATGAGCCAGATCCCTCAGCTGGTACAAACCAGCATGGCTCCATTAACTTCAGTGGAGCCAATTTATATCAGCTGAGGATCTGCCCTTTAGTTTTTACTACAGGAACACCAGACTACAAATGGGAGAAACCTATATTAAAACCAAATATCTTCAATCACAGCAGCAGGAATGCAGAAAAATATTGGCTGAGTCAACTTTTATAGCAATGTTTTCTTTCTCTCCTGAGTGCTCAATTTTGAACACTCACCTATAAAATTTTCCAAGCCTGGAGCAACTTTCCTCCTTCCTCCAGTTAAAAGCCACCTCACCTGATGGAGGCAACAGGGCTCTGGAGACGCTCTACTTCTTTGCCCACCTCGGGGAGCTGGCAGCATCCCCATGTTGAGAGAGCTCAAGCCTGCAGCCAGCCAACGGGACAGTTGTGAAAATGGAGATTGGGCCACAAACATCTGCTCTTCCTGGGAAGCGTGACCCTTCCCACGAGGAGAAGGCTGCTCCACCAGCCCCCTTTGGAAGGCCACCGGTCCCCTGAATGAAAGCACACTGAGAGTTCAGGGCTCCTCAGCAGCCTTGCAGTAAGAGCCTTTTGTTCAAAACCCAGAGCTGTTAATTAAAGACTGGTGATTAATGATTAAACTCCACGTGGTTCCTATCTCAGGCTCAAAAAGTCCTAGGGATGCTGACTTTGCTGAAGGCTTCAATGCGAGGTTCTGGGATGGGAGTAGCTATTTATAGAGAAGTCCATCAGAGCTCTGAAGGAAGTGCTCCTTCCACATAATTAAGAGGAAAAAAAATACCATTTCCAAAAAGTATAAAGGTCAAATATTCAGATTAGGTAAACAAGCTCTCTGCCTGTATAAGCTGCAGCCAGAAATGAGAGACTGTTTCTGAGTGTACTTTCCCCAGCTGGGTGCATTCAGCTCTTGGACTCGGGTTTCTATAGCAAAACTCTCTCTGAGGGAGTTCAGAATTCATTGCCACAAAGCTCGCGGATCCTCACGCCGTACTGCGTTCGTGAGCAATGAACGCAAAGGGCTTCCACATGCAGGGTCTGATGAACCGGTCAGAGCAGCGTGTACTCAGCACCAGGGGTTGCTTTTAAAGGGCTTTCCAGTTGCGCTTGCTGTGCAGTACACACTTAGGTATAAATCTTACCAGTTCAGAAAAGCTGTCACACCTGCAGAAGCATTTTAAGAACAATACAGAAGGACCCTTTGGTAGCACAAGGCTGGTTTAAACAGTTCCTCAGTCCCTGAAGCTGGTGCAAGGTGCTTGGCTTTCATGAACGCTCTAAAATTCATGCTACTCTACAAGTTTCTTAGATAACCTGAAAAAGTTTAAAACAAAGTGAGGGCTGTCCAGGCGTATTGCAGAATTGGTCCACTCTGTAGTCAGCTGGATGCATCAATCCTTCCTGAATTATGGTCTGAAATCTTCAGTGTAGGATCTGGACCTCCCAGCTTCAAACTCTCATATCAGACAATGCCAGAAAAGTAACGTATGGCTTCTGCCATCCGCTGCGAGCAAAACACGCCAGGGCAGCACACAGCCGCCTTCAGACCTGGCCCAGCCACTCCGCACAAGGGAAGGCAAGCTCCAAGCCGAGCCCAGCTGAGCGACACAGGCTACTAAAATCAAAATCACCGGGATCTTTTTTTGAGATCTGCACTACTATTGCTGAATGCTGTTTGAAGTTTTGAAAACTGTTTGAAGATTTAATTATTTTAAGACATTGGAAATATAAATACTTTACTCCGTTCCCCAGATTTGGACATTGCCGACCAATTAGAGACCACATGCCTTTCCTGATTATAAACTCTCTTTCTGACCGCATGCAAATAGAGAAGGTTGATTTATGCTCTGAATGTTCAGGGATAGCCTCTCTTCTTATAAAAATGCATATACACATGTTTTGACAGCTCCTGATTTTCTTCAGTCCAGCATCTGATTTACTACAGTCCACAAAATCGTAGAAACAATGGGTGGAAGGGCTCTCTGGAGGTCTCGGATCCTACAGATCCTGCTTGGAGAAGGACTATTGCCAGCAGTAGGCCAGGTCAGCCATGGCTGTAGTTCCACAAACACTTTGTCCTGTGCTATGTCCGTACAAGCAGTTATTTCTTAATCAAAGACAGTCATGTTGCTCAAGTATGATTTGCCCTTCATAAACTCATGCTGATTTTTTTGATTGCCACCTTGTCGTTTCAAGCCCATGTTTGAAAATGGGTTGCAAGAAGATATGATCCATGACGTGTAGACTGACTGAGCTAACTGTTGCCTGGGTCCTGCTCATTGCCTTTCTAGCAGACCGGAGTAACATCAGCCTTTTTACAGTCATCAGGGACCTCCCACAGGTCACCGTGATGTTTCATAGACCGCAGCCTCACAATCACATTGGCTGACTTTCATCACCTTCAGGTGAATTCCATCAGACTCCATAAATTCAACTACATCCAACTTCTCTGAGAAGTCCCTAAATAGTTGTTCCTCCACTGCTGGCTGCCCCTTTCCTTCCCATGTTGATTTTGACAAGAACGTCATGTACCTTTTCTTTGGTTTCACAACACTGCTGTAATACATACTCCTGCTGAAACACAGTATTTTCAAAATTTAAGTTGAAACAAATGAACATCCCCTTAGATAAACATTGCCAAGTCTGAGTCCCGCTGCCACTGTTTTACATTTTCAGGTCTCCCCGTGGAATGAAAATTTTTAATTGTGGTTTTGGGGGCTTCCCCCTCCCTGTCCTTCATTCACAATTGTGGGATGCAAGTTAGACATGTTTATGTTGAAAACTTTGGTAGGAGTTCTCAGAGCCTAATTATTCCCTATCAAAGTATAATAAATCCTATATAGCTTGCATAGGCTTCAGGAGATCGTAGATTATTATTATCCCTTTTTGACCTCGACAGTTAGGCAAAAACTGTTGGTACTTGCATGTTTTTTCTAGTCTAAAGGGAAAATAACTGAAGGTAGAGTCAATGAGCAGACCCTGTTTGTTTACAAAGGACATAAAAAGTCCCAGCCTTCCTTCCATGGCATAAATTGTGAGAAACTTTGTTCTACAGAGCTGCTCGCACCATTGCCTTTCTGACCAGCACTCAGCCCAAAAATCTGTCTTTAGGTTTTCTTGACATTATTTTCACAATGTAGTTTGCACTGCTGTCTCTCAATTTTCATGGTCTTTCTATGAATGTGTTTTACAAAACACTCCAGAGCTTTAGCATATATTCCACATGTGCCTGTTCCATACACAGACACATGTTTGGGTTTGGGCTGGTGGCTGCTATCACTTAAGCTGTGTGGTTTCAAGAATGTCTTCTTACAACTATCCTAGTAAAGGAGTGGCACTTCTACTTAGCCCATAAAGTTACACGACTGGAATTCATTATATGCTTTTCTCTGCTTTGTTTTAGCCTGTGAAAGAATGCATTTGCTACACAGTGCCCCAGGCAGTTCATCAGCAACAGGGCTCAAGCCCAGCATGACAGACATTACAGAATTGTGGAATATACAGAGATCATATTAAAGTTACAAACACAATGTGTATATCCTTCTCCATCCTAGTGATAGTTCTCCTGGCTCCATGAGTGAAATATAAAGTGCTTCCTGCAAAAAAATGAAGCCATTAGTGGGTAATTAATGCAAGCCTTGAATGCTAACGCGGTGTGAGTAATATGTCTTTTGAAGTTTGGCCACAAGAGAAACGCGGGGAAGATCTCACATATCAGTTTGACCTGATTCAAAGCTTTAACCAAGCAAAGGTCTGAAATAACATAAAATAAAGGTCCTTGCCTGGAGGAAATGGTCACTTGTGTTCAAGGTTTCATAGGCACAAAACCAGGCATAGGAGCATTCCTTCCCCATTCCCAGTCTATCAGGGCATATGCAGACCCCAACGTCCTCACTGTATTATGGAAACCAGTAGAATGAAAATACAATTAAGCTGCTTGTTTTTAAAGATAGATTTTCCTTGAAGTACTCTTGTTCCCAACAAATAGCCCTCTGCTGCCTGACAATGGAGTGATCCATGTCCCTCCGTTCTATGGACCCTGTAAAAACAGGACATCAGCTGTTGGTCTGCGAAAGGACAGTAAATTTCAGGAGCTTGAGGAGAAAGATGTGGCTCAAGACTAAAGTTTTGCCTAAGTAGGGTGTCTTTAAGTAAGGTCAAAAAGTGTCAAAAGAAAGGTAAGGTCACAACCTGAAGAGCGAGTTTCTGATACTTAAAGCTGGAAGACT
Organism: Burhinus oedicnemus; assembly: GCA_008921705.1. Lineage (NCBI taxonomy): Eukaryota > Metazoa > Chordata > Aves > Charadriiformes > Burhinidae > Burhinus > Burhinus oedicnemus. The sequence continues at coordinate 312,399 of VFFE01007566.1, forward strand.
ATCTGCCATAAGTGGTGAGAAGATTCAGACCTCTCCGTAGTCCACAAAGCCAGAGAAAGCAAGCATGGGTTACACCACAGCTTTCAAACTGAATGTAAAAAGGATAAAACTTCAATAGACATAATCCCATGGTCTGTTATTCTGAAGTAAATCCAGCAGCTCTTTGGAAATCTGGAGTGGGTTACTCCTAGTTTAACTGAAAGAGAAGTTTTGCCTGATGCTCTTAATAGTTGCAGCAGAACACAAACATCTGGGTCCAATTCCCCACTGATCCAAGCCCTTAGTACCACAACTGTAAAATACCTATTTCACAAGAAAGTAGAAAGCCAGCATGAAATGCCTTTTTGTGCTGACAAACGCCATTACAATGAAGTATCACCTAGACTCAAGTCTAGCCAATTCCCTTTGTTTCCAATTTTCACACGCACCAAAGACTTATCCTCACTTAAGCAAAACAAGTCAGTAACGTGACAATGGAAGATAAATGTATAATGCACGAACACCAGAGGAAAAGAGTTAGAATGCGATTACAAGTACAACGATAGGTCCATTCCAGAGTGGGAATAATTAGCCCTTTAATTAAACTTATCTTACTGCTAGACAAGAGCAATGCTCAGCAACACCTGGCCTGGAACGTTCCCGTCTCTGCAGGCAGCAGATGGAGCGCACAGACACCATCCACCTCCCTCCTACCAGGTCCACAGTTGCCTGTGCCAGTAATTAGGGTCTGGGATAATGTCTGAATTATTGTGAACATCGCCAGACATTTCCTTATCTGATTCGCCCTCAGTAGGTAAAGCTGGACTTTTCTTTTTGCTGATTTTCCCCTCGTCCTTCCCCCCCTTTCTGCCATCCTAATGTTACACTCCTCATCTCATTCCTGTCCAGGGCAATGCAGAAATAAACTCAGATTTTGCAGCAACTGGCATGCGAGTATTTCTTAGGGACTTCAGCAGGGCTTTGCTGAAACAAATTCATCCAGGTGACAGCCAGTACAGGCCTGAAAGTGTTAGCCTCCAAGTTAACTGCTTCTTTGACCCCTTTTTGGTGCCCTGAAGGGGAATTAATTTAGATGTCAGGCCTTCGGGATCCTTTTCACATCCCTCCTGAAATCATTACAACATAATGACAGAACAGGGGCAGGTTAAAATCCTAGCTGCTCCTGTAACCCTCCTCCAACAGCAGCCTGCTTGGGAAAAACAAAATGTAGGAACAAGTCAAGTAGAATTAGCAATGCAAAATATATAACAATATATTCAGTATCTAGTGATTATATTTTTCCATGAATTACACTATTTGAACCTAGGTAAACTTCACACATCCCATTATCCCATAGCAAGTAGCTCCATAGTATAACTATATATCATATGGAAAAGTAACTGCTTTTGTTTATATTAAACCTGTGACCTGATAAATTATTTTGATGTTCCTTATTTTATCTTGTGAGAAACACAGTGATCAGCTGTTCTTTACTTACTTTCTCCTCGCAGCTCAGGCTTTTATGCATCTCTAACACAGCAGGGTTTCCTTTTCCATGCAGAATAATCCAAAGTTAACATCTCTGTATGGACTGACTAATTGTATCACACATTTAAGCATCTTTATTGCCCTTTGTTGCACCTTTGCTGTTCTAAACATGCACTTGAGGTAGGAGGACAAACACTTCACAGCCTATTCAGACTGCGGGCCCACCGCAGATACCTACAGCAAGTTGATAAGTGAGACAGTTCTATGGAAATGACTCCCAGATCTCTTTCCTGAGTAATAATGTCTTGCTCAAAGCCCATTACTGAGCATACAAAGTTAGGACTAATTTTCCCCACTTCTTTTCCTTTGCATTTAACAACATGAAATTTTATCCACTGCATCACCCACTCATCATCAAGAGATTTCCTAAATCTTTGCCCATTGTAATGCAATAGTTAATCTCGGTTCTTTCCATCTTAACCATTTCACTGGGAGATGGCAGGACTAACCACTAAGAAAACAGCTTTCACAAAATAAAACTCTCACCTGACCAGAAACAGGTCACGTTTTAACTTAAAACCCTCCTTTAATGATCTTAAATTAAGAGGTGTTGGCCTTGTGTTCACTGTGCTGTGGAGCATACTGAAATGTGGTAACATGTGAATTTTAACCTTAAATCACTTGAATTCTAGGCCATGACTTTCCTTGAACAAGGTAAAACCAATCCACTTTTCTCCCCTTAAAACATGCAACTTGGAAAGGTTTCCTAGTCTGCTTGCGGTGAAAATTTGCCTGAATTATCCATCCAGGTTTTGATAAGTAATGTTCTTTATCTGAACCATTTAGTCAAGAACACAATCATCAACCAAATAAAGAAGATACATCCAATACTCGTGGTATAATAGTTTTGCTTATCCCGTGTGTCCAGTGTCCCTCACAGCGGGGCTTAGCAAGAGGGACACAAGTTTCAGTGGCACGAGGAAAGCAGTATCTATGGTTTCTATAGTGCCATCAGCACACAGGGGACTCTTAATCTTGAAAAGCCTGTCTACTGTCCTTAAAATTTAGATTGTAAAGCCAAGGAAAAAAAGTAATTTATAAGGACAGAGAAGCTGGGAAAGATAAGGCTTACACTAAGGTGTTAGAGTTGGTTGAATAATAATAAAACTAGACTCATTAATATATTCACAAATACGCATGCCAGATTTCTGGGGTGACATTAATCATGGCTTGCAATTATTCACTTGAAAAATCAGCATGAAAAAATGAAGCATGATGTTTCATCCATTTTAGTACACATTCTTTGTGTGAAAATTCATACCAGAACTTAGTGATTATTATTCTCTTGTTAGGAAAAGTTCTCTCATCCCATGGAGCAACACAGATTTGGAGTCCATTAACACTAACCAAAAGAGAAAAATAATTTTCTAAGGTGAGCTGATCCAATTCCCAGAAAAAAACAACTCACAAAAAGCACTTACCAAAAAATGAGTACATTCTAATAAATTAGAATATTTTTTACTAAACAGAAAAAGGAGGATGAGTTTGTAACTGATTCTTTACAAGGAGCATTTGACTTGGACTAATTTACATTTTTCAGCTGTGAGAGTATCGTTGAACATAAGCAAGAGTGTAACGGCCAATGAAGTGATCCATAAGTTAGTTTTGTCTGTCCATTTGTTATAATATCCTGCTCTGTTACATCCATAATTTAAAAGAAGAAAAAGACAGTTAAGGTAAAAGTAGAGAAGGGATCTGTTGAAATTAACATGTTTATTTTTCTGCAGAGGTGAGAAGTGAGACTTTACTGTATATTGCATCTAGACAAAAATTCCAGATATAAGAGAGTGGAAGGAGATAATGAAGCAAGAAGTTACGGTAGGTTGCCCAGCTCTAAATTAGGCCCTAGTTTCTATCAGAGTGCAAAAACGGTAACGCAGCAGGAATCTACAACAGACCTAAGCAGGAGTAGCATTTAGATCTCAGTGGATCTGTTTGGGTGAGCAAAGGAGAAATACAGCTTGTGTCTCCGCATAGAAATGCTGAAATATCTGGATTATTTTGTTTTGTTTTAAATAAAGGATGAGGATGGCCAAAAAAACTGCAACCATGGACCAGGGGGGTGGATTTAGGGAGTACTCTCCCCTACTTTGCAGCTCAGCTCCTTTCCCGTTTGCACAGAGCAAACTGATTTGTAGGCAGCCTCGAAGGCAGCTGATCCACACGAACTGGGCAGCTGGAGGGATAACAGGCCTCATTTGCATATGCAAAGTGGAATCAGAGTTGATCCTTGCTAAAATCTGACTTCGGATGTACATTACATTCAATTAGAATTTTAAGTAGTTACCTTAACAGAATCCTTTCAAAGGCGTGTGTCCAGACGAACATAAGCAGACAGAGTCAAATTCTCTGTCCCCCACACCGGTGTGGAGATGGCACTGGAGCATCCCCCACTCCGTTACAGGAGCCTGGAACTATTTGTAGCATCCCATCTCCTTCGTTGCAGTTGATTTTTATATTTAAATTTACTGATTTGTTACTGGGATAGACAGGTGCATTTTAGATGACATCTGTGCACTGGCAACTGCTAGTATTTGCATCCCAAAGCCCATGAGCCCCAACATTTTCAATTCTCCAACAACCTTGGCACCTGAAATGTGGTGTAGTTGGGATCAGAAGTTAATTTGAAAGGAGAAAGGTATTTTTTAAAGAGTTAGCCAAAGGCAACTTTATTCACTAATAGGGGGGGAAAACTCAAAATCGAAATCTTTCTTCCAAATATTTTTGACAGTTTCCTTGAACCATGACTCCTGGCAGTAGTGCATGACTTTCCTATTGACTGATGTTCCTCAGGACACAAAGGGAGAGCTAGGTCTGTATTCTACAAGTATTATGTCCAAACACCAGTCATGGTTCTGGAAAATCAAGAGTAAAAAGCTAAGGCTGATCACTAAACAATAAGGAGACCATGGAGTACAGATGAGAAGATGGTTCTGTCTGACAATAGGACAGAGCTCCTACAGAAGGCTTTGCCAGAATATCACCATTTCTGTTACACAGCAGGACTCCACAGCCTCCCAAAGAGATGTTGTGTAAGAAGTAAAGGGAACATCTCAGTGCCTGAGAATAGCTGCTCAAAAAGCAGCAGAAGGCCATCAGCAGAAGAAAAGATGCCCCCAGTTGTAGAGAAGTTACAACAGATCCATTCCCAGTTTAGACTTAGCTTCCAGTCCTAGTCTCCTTGCAGTGATTTACAAGAATAGCCGTGCAAAAAACCCCAACAGAAAAGGAGAATAAGCATACGGGACCAAACATAGAGCTGGTGTGAATGTAAGCAGAACAGCTTTGATTCGGCAAAAGGTCGCTCGTTGACACCAACAACGGGTTTGCCCCTGTACCCACAGGTGAAACGGGGCATTGCTCCTTCTCCGTGCTATGTCTTGCTACCTGGGCTTCTGCTGCAAGGGCTTTGTTTCATGCAGCTTTCAGCAGGACCCAGCAGCCCAAAGAGACATTCTGCCCATAGCATCCACAATCTGGGCACAATTAGAAACACAAATTGACCATTACGTCCCTTATTAATCTACTCCAGTTTTTATGCTGTGAAAACACCTAATTCCTCTGCTTTGGCTACTGGCCCCTAACATAACAAGTTACATGGGACTTGTCTCATCAAAATATCATCATGTCTAAATAGAGGATCTGTCTGAACCACAGTGAAAATGAGTAATGATCACAATTATGGGCCGTATAACAGTCCAATAAAACCTAATTAAAATGATCCACATCCCATCTGCCAACAGCACATAAGCAACACCAGCCATGGTGGGGTGGGCAAGGGAAGAGAGTAAATAACACTGTCTTAATTTTTAAAATATCAAATATTTCACAGGGAAAAAGCTATTTGTATTTTATAACTAGCTCCAAACTGCATTGCCAATGAACTTCTGTGATTTTTGGAGACTCTTCACCCTTAACTTAGGAGAAGTTTTGGGGGCTGCTCTCTCAGAGAAAATCCCAGGAAGAAGTTCTCTCAAAGTAAACTTTTCAGAAGAGCCTGTGCAGTTTGAATCCCTAAGCCTATTTCCAACCTGATTTAAGAATTGAGTATCCTGGGTTCCAGTGACTTTTAATGATGTAAACACATTTGTACAAAAAAAAAAAAAAAAAAAAAGACTTTTGGGTGTTATTCTATTAGTTGGTCCTTTCTCAGGATAGCAGCCAAATAAAAATATCATCATGTGGTCTTACTTTTCATACTTAGTGCACCTCCAAACTTGGACACTTTTTGGGCTTTCTACAGGCAGCAACAAATACAGTTCAAATGACTTTCTATCACCTATCCTGTGACCTGTTCTCATTTTTAAGATGGTGAAGCTAGTAATTTGCTTTCTGATGACATTGAATATGAGGTTATCAACAAATTTCCAAGAAGCAAAATAGTACCATCCCACTCTACCCTAAAACAGAAAACATTTGAAATAACGCCACGTTCCCCTCATCTGATTGACCATTGAAGGGAACCAAAAATCAAAGGACAAGATACAAAAGATTAGGAAAAAAGTTGCTGAAGTCTGGTTTGAAGAAAAGAAACACTTGGTGATGGAAACTAGAATATGTTTTCTCACCTGAAGGTGCCATGAAGTGCACTGCAAAGCCATGCCTGGAAAGAAAATAAGATGAGAGCAAAGAGAGAGCAAGTTGAAGAGCAGGAAGAGTGCACACATCAGTCTGCTTGAGATGGCTTTACAAATGTTAAAGATTGCACTCAAGGCAACAGTCAGGGGCTGAATAGTTTTCTGTATTGAAGAGAAATGAAGTAAAGCTAGAGACAGCCTGTCCTAAACTCCAGGCATCAAAAGCTCATACTAAGTTTCAGCATGTTCATCTGGCTGTAGCTGGAGCTTTGTTTCAAGAAACCCACCATGATTTCAGAGGGAGAGTTCAACTTTGGATCCAACTTCCATCTGGAAGCCACCCAGGGAACAGCAGCAAATGTGCACTGCTTCAACAGAGGTATTCACCAAGGCAAAAAGGGTCACTCTTTTAATACTTGGTTGAATTGCCTTTGTGTTCTACAGGTGATAGCTCGGTGAAAGGATGAAAACTTCTCCATCATTTCTCCATAACATGGCTAGTCTTTATGGTTGGCTCTCCAGTGCTTTGGCCTTACAGGAGAGATGATTCCTGATGGTTTGAACTACATCCTTGCCCTGTTGCTGGTACCAGCTTTCATCCAAGCATTGCTCACTTGAAATTAAAGCAGTCTGAGCAGTCCTTTCTGCACCTACAAAAACAGATGCAAGAGAACAGATGTGATCCTCTCTCCCAGCCTAGAAGCTGTGGGGCCATTTTTCAGTGGGAACTCAGCCTTCACCCCATCTCTGGTGTTTTCATTTGGAAGAAGTGCTCCCCGTTACTCATAGAATCTTCCTAAATGTATCTTGCTCCCTCAGCCTGTTAGCACATAATTCTTGAACTGCATCCTCGAAAAGCTCCCTGACTCTGCACCTCTCGGGCTGTATCTCTCTTGAGGGGTGCACGTGCCTTTCCTCATCCTCTGTTCTTCCTTCACATCGACAAAAAGTGTGCTCTAGCTGCCAAGTCCAAAGTACTGATTTCTAATCGAAGTTAAGAATGTTACCTCTTTGAAATTTTATCTAGTGATCAATTTTTATGTATAAATTTGTGAACATTTCTATGCCAAGGTACCAAAATCATCCAAAATTTTAAGTTTCCGGAATGGGAAGGGACCGAGAATGAAAGTGAATTTTCTTCTAACAGAATACACCCAGGACGGTGTCTGTTTTTGCAATTTTTGTGATTAGTCTCCATCCCTCTGCAAAATGATTGTCACAGTTTCAGTCTCAGCTGTCCCCTTACTGCAGAGTTTTAATCATAGAATCGTCTAGGTTGTAAGGGACCTTTAAGATCATCGAGTCCAACCACCAACCTAGCACTGCCAAAACCACCACTAAACCATGGCCCTCAGTACCACGTCTACCCAGCTTTTGAATACCTCCAGGGATAGTGATCCCAGCACTTCCCTGGGCAGCCTGTTCCAATGTCTGATGGCTCTTTCAGTGAAGAAATTTTTCCTAATATCCATCCGAAACCTCCCCTGGCACAACTTGAGGCCATTTCCTCTTGTCCTATCGCTTGTTACTTGGGAGAAGAGACTGACCCCCACCTTGCCACAACCTCCTTTCAGGTGGTTGTAGAGAGCCATAAGGTCTCCCCTCAGCCTCCTTTTCTCCAGGCTGAACAACCCCAGGTCCCTCAGCCGCTCCTCACAAGACTTGTGCTCCAGACCCCTCACCAGCTTTGTTGCCCTTCTCTGGACACACTCCAGCCCCTCAATGTCTTTTTTGGAGTGAGGGGACCGAAAGTGAACACAGTATTCGAGGTGGGGCCTCACCAGTGCTGAATACAGGGGGACGTCACTGCCTCAGTCCTGCTGGCCACACTATTCCTGATACAAGCCAGGAGGTTGTTGGCCTTCTTGGCCACCTGGACACACTGCTGGCTCATTTTCAGCCGGCTGTCAACCAACACCCCCAGGTGCTTTTCTGCCAGGCAGCTTTCCAGCCACTCTTCCACAAGCCTGTAGCGCTGCATGGGGTTTTTGTGACCAAAGTGTATGACTCGACACTTGGCCTTGTTGAGCCTCATACCATTGGCCTTGGGCCATCAATCCAGCCTGTCCAGGTCCCTCTGTAGGGCTGTCCTACCTTCAAGCAGATCAACACTCCCACCCAACTTGGTGTCATGTGCAAACTTAGTGAGGGTCCACCTGATTCCCGCGTCCAGGTCATTGATAAAGATATTAAACAGAACTGGCCCCAATACCGAGCCCTGGGGAACACTTGTGACAGGCCACCAACCGAATTTAACTCCATTCACCACCACCTTTGGGCCCAGCCTCCCAGCCAGTTTTTTACCCAGCAAAAAGTACACCCATCCAAGCCATGAACTTCCAGTTTCTCCAGGAGAATGCTGTGAGAAATGGCGTCAAAGGCTTTACCATAGTCCAGGTAAACAACGTCCACAGCTGTTTGCTCATCCACTAAGCAGGTCACCTTGTCATAGAAGATCAGGTTAGTCAAGCAGGACCTGCCTTTCATGAACCCATGCTGACTGTGCCTGATCACCTGGTTGTCCTGTATGTGCCGTATGATGGCACTCAGGCTGATCTGCTCCATAACCTTCCCCGGCATCGAGGTCAGACTGACAGGCCTGTAGTTCTCCGGATCCTCCTTCCGACCCTTCTTGTGGATGGGCATCACATCTGCTAACCCCCAGACAGCTGGGACCTTCCCGATTAGCCAGGACTGCTGATAAATGACGGACCTCACTGTTTGTTTATCATATGGCTGCGGCCCGTTTTCATACTGTTGGGCCAAGCTAAGCAGTGCAATTTTGCCATTAAAGGAAGCAGAAGGCTCCACAACTTTGCTTTGACTGTAGTTGCTCAAATCACTCTAACCTTTGACTGAGGAAGAAGTTTGGGAATGCAGAGACACAGCAACAGTCTCCAGCATAAGTGTTATGATAAAATGAAAGAGGGAAAATACATATTATACACATCACCTCTGGGAAACAGTAATCACAAAAGTTATTAAACATTCTGTCAAAGACTCTGCAGACTCCTTTTCTCTCCTGCCCAGTTTTGTTAGCAATAAAGGCAGGTTGCTAATATTTGTCACTTTCAAATTCATAATTTACTACTCAAAAGGCAGCAAAGATACATTATATTTTCATAAAAGACTATGAAGTTGTCCAATTTTCCAGAGCCGCAGGAGGACTGAAGCCTGTGCTATGGCATAGGTCCTTTCATGCATTATGGATATAGTGATTTTACAATTCAAAGCAACAGTTCTCACCTTTCCCGTTGGCCCAGCATCGTTGGATGATGCTGTAGGAGATGTAGCAGTTTTCAAGACTGACAAACACACTCCCTTTATGAATGCAAAAGGACAGATGAGAGTCTGGTCGAGGCACCCCAAATGCTACCACTGTATTTAGGGCAGGGATTTGGCCCTCTTGTCCCAGAGTCACTTCTAGTACTTCAGTGGTCTAAAAAAGTATGTTGGAAATCATTGGGAACCATGTTTTCATCGCTAATTCTGAGTGCGTAACCTACAAGAGAAACAGGTAGATTTTAGAAACCCGATTGATATAAATATCCAGCGAGGACATACAGGACTTTGACTTGCAAGGCCACAGCATCCTATCTTCAAAGCAAGTTGTTCCACTGGTTATCGTACCTTACAGATTAACATCACATCTTTGGATTCCCTCCTATAATGGGGCTCCAATTAGGTTTCGGGTAAGCATATTCCTATTGACTTGCTCTTGTGGATTCTCTGGAGTCTAACAAGGCATTGTACTCATTAATACTTTTTTTTTTTCTGTAGCTAGAATCCTTTAACACTGGCCACCCTATTTTAATGAAACTTGTAGAAACAATCTTTCAGCTCTACAACAGTATAAGCTTAAAACAAGCTAAAGAGGATTGCCAGTTTGTCTGCCTGTAATCAAGCTTCAGTCTTTTCCAGTTCTCAAAATGAAATCTTGCCTCTGCACATTCTCTGAAGCCAGCTTTGCCTGACACATTAGAGCAGAGAACAGCATTTCATTTTTTCCAAGTTTAATATAGACATAGAGCACAGTCTTACTATACAGTTAACTCCAATTGGCTTGGGAAAGGTTTACTTAAATTCTTCTAGGGAAATTAGAGCCCATAGACACAGAGCTTGATACATGCCAAGAGACATGCCAAGCCTCATCACATCCAGCAAAAGAACTCCCATTTGAAAATTAAAGACAGGTTTCAAACGCTCTGTCTTCCTGAAGCACAGATTTTGCTACGTAGTTAATTTTGCAAGATTTGAAATTTTACTCTATATATCCTCCTTTTTCTAATCCGTTGAGAATGTCCATTGACAAAATTTTTTGATGCTCCTTTTCACTTTAAATCGAATCTTACTCCCAGTTCTCTTCCCTCCCCCAAAATCTTCAGATTATCTCCAAAACTATACTTCATACACGGGAGAAACATAAAATAATTTCAGATCTTCAGTCTGCTCAATATAAATATTTCATTACGACCAAGTTCACTGTAAATGGGTCCGACTACAGAGACCAACAAGCAAACAGCATACCTATAGAACGGGCCACGTGCCATATATGCGTAAAGGGAGGGAAAGAGGAAGGGGTTATATTTGCAAAACAAGAATCTGCATTTCCAAAGGAGGATGAAGGTCCCCACGTTGCCGTTTAAAGAGGGCAGTGCATTATGTATCCTTCTACGGCCAAAGCTATGGGGGAGCTACTAATGCCTGAAAAAGACTGGAAAGACTGAGCAGGCAAGGGAGAAGGGAGGTTTATTAAATCAAATGAGATTCAATACTAACGTAGCTCACTGCTATAGATCCTGAATCCAATATCCTACATGAGACGGATAATGATATAGTCAGTGGGAGGTCATTCCAAAGGGGGAAAAAAATACAGCTATATTTTTATTTTATTCTTTTTTTTTTTTTTTTATCCCTTTCTGTCTTGAACCCTTGCAGAAGGGAGGGGAAGTTTGTCTTGTTTCTACTTTTTCTCTGCTTAGAAAGAAGAAATCCAATTTCATCACATATACGTACAAGAGACCAAAGCCAGAAATTCACAAGAAAGTGGCATTCAATCAGGAGTTTGAGAATTAGGCTAGGAAGAGTAAGAGATGAAGTGTTCTGGGTTGTGGAGGCTTCTGAATTAATTTGCTGAAACTCCATATTCAAGCAAAAGGGGCCAACTTCCCAGCTTCTGAAAATGAAACCAAAATAACTGAAGTCAAATTAATTCCACTGATTTACCCCAAAATCCCCTGGCTTATTTCTGGCCCATTCACAACCAGCATTACTGAATACATCCACTCTGCGCACATACCTTTAAGTAGGAATAACAAATTCCCATTTTGTAAGAATCCTGGTAGCCGAGAGCTGATATTCTTCAGTTCCCAATAAGCAGTGGTGATGTAGGAGATTTTTAACAGACATGAAAAGAGGGTCTGTCCTACACAGTCCCACGGGTACAGGTTCCATACCTGCTTCTTGTGCATAAAGCAAAGGCAAAGTCCGGTTGCACGGCTCTGATCGTCAGTGTGAGCTCAGCAACAGAAAGACTCGGTCACCTTGTAGAGCAGATCCAGTAGTACGGTAAATATGAGCATACGGTATAAATTACATAGCTATTTCCTTGATTTACCCAAGCATGCTAACGTTAGGAACTGATACAAGAACAAAGCAGACACATTCAAGTCCTGAAGCTACTGATCCCAGATGCGCTATACAAAAAGACTCTAACAGATACGCAGTGACTCACAGAAACCAGCAGAAATCTTCTGAACACCGAAAGTCCAGTAACAAGCGTATCTAGCAGGTTGTCAGATAAACCAGCCAAAATGCAAGGCTTGTGTACACATTACTCTGTGGGTATCTGGATGCAGGATGGGGCCCACTTAACTCTGAAAAAAATGACGCTTTTAGAGATGTTTTACAGAAGTATTCCAGGTGAAGACAGTAAGATTTCTGTAAACTATATTGAATGTTTTTCCCTACCCTGCAAACAAGGGGTCAATAGTCTGATAGTACCTTTAGGGTTAGATTTTAGCTTTAGACTTCGGACAGACACAAGCTCTCTGGCCAGCAGAAGCAAGAGGAGCTCTTAAATCTTTTCAACGAGAAAAAAACAAGCTGAAAGTGCCAGGCTACTTTTGCTGACTTTTACAGAAAAGCTGAGGCTTCTCAACCTGCCCCTCTTCATCTTTTCCCCAGCCCCACAGAGATCCTGGCTCCGTGGCTGGCTTTGGAGCCACCCCCCCACCCCCAAACTCTGCAACTTGTGGTTTAAAATTACTGAGAACTTGCAGAATTCCTGAAACAGCCAGAGGAGGAACGAGCAGCCCGGCTGTGCGACGTGGGACCGCAGCTGGGGTGATCATGTCGTTCCCTCTTGTCAGCTGACCAAAACTGATCATTTAACTTGTTTAATGAGTTCTTTCTCTATATGGCCATCTCTGTAAATTAACTGAAACAATGTTTTAACAATTAATTTGCAGAATGTGTGAATATATAAGCATACAGTAGGAGCTAAGTCTTAAAAACAACAGAGAAATGACTAATTTTTAAAATACCTTGAAGATCAACTGTATCATTGTAAAGACGACTCTACATATTATATGACCTGTAGCCAGAGATGATCTCAGACCCCTCATATTGCATTATTATGGGCTTGTTTTTAATTCAACATACTCAATGTTTCTATTAATATTGCCTGTTTACGTTTTGTCTTCCCAAAAAGCTCTATTAGGATTGATACTGCAGTAGGTTATATCAGCACAAACAAGTCTGTCCAATGTCACATCGATACTAATAGGAGTTTTAGTGCTGGCTGCTGTTTTATGGGAATTTTCAGACACTATTGTGCACAGAGTATAAATATTTATATATGATGTGTTTGTGAATACATGTACATACACAGGACCAGACAGACCCAGTTAATCAGCCAGTTTGAAAACTTCATTGCTTTCAGATGAAAAAGAAAATTATATTAACATATCAATAGCATATACATGCTGAGAGAGTGATTACCCTTTACATCTTCAGGATATCCAAGCACCCAGACAGGCCCGGTTACATTAACACCCTATCTGAAATAGTCTGTCTCGGTATCTCTCATTTCTCCCTGACTCTTTCTTCAGATTTTCTTCTTTCTTATCTGCTTTTCCTCTTTACCCTTTTCCCTCTGTCTCATTTCTCTTTCCATTTCCTTTGTTCATCCATCTTTCTCCCCTCCCTTTTGTGATTCATCCCTCCCTTCTCTGGTTTTTTCCTCTTCCCCCTTTTTTTCCCCCCTCTTCCCCTCCTGTTCTCCTTCTCCCACCGCCGTTCCTCGCTGCCTGTTTCGCTTGAAGTTTCCACCTTGTGGGTGCGTACTGCTGACTTCACATTTGCTGTGGTGTGAACTTCACATCTGTGAACGGATGACAGGAAAGATTAATAACCCCGCGTTCCCCTTCTCCTTGACTGTGGGCCTATCTAATGAATAAATATATAAATAAATAACAGAGCTTAAAATCACCTAAATAGAGACCCAGAGCCTGGGAGAAAACAATATTTTGCTGAATCTAATATTTAAAAAAAAAATAAAAATAAAAAAAACCCAACCACACAACAAACCAGCAACAAAACCCCCCCACAACCTCTAATGATCTCTAGTTTACATACTCGGCGATTTTTTTCCTAAATGCTGTATGGGAAAAAAAGAAAAGTTAGAGGCAAAGGAATGAGCGCTTTCTCATGAGCCAATTAAAGGAAGAGTGATTTAAAAGCAATAACACAGAAGACACGGGAAACGTGTGGGAAAGAAATTGAGCTGCCCTACAAAAAGCATAGCTGTCAGATGGTGGTATCGGCGCAAGATCCCTGTCAGTAACGTCTCTCACACGGCCGTGTAGAAATTACACTGCAGAGCCGTAACGCTAAAACAAGGAAGATATCTTGGGCTAATTCCAGCTTTTCCATGCAGTGAAAATCTCTGCCTTTGGCTCCAGACCTGATTACACCATCCACAGCAACTTATCCAAATAGGTGTTTCCCGTCATAATTTTGGTTCAAGTACTTTTTGGCCAATTCCTCATTTGTAAGTTTATCATTTGATTTAATTAAGTGAAAGCAGAGACAAATAGAGCAGGAAGCTCCACACAGGATGCATCTTCAGCGTCTTTGGAGAAGGAAGAGGGGAGTTTTGCACCTACTTCATTCTCACTTTAATCCTTCATCTCTCAGTCTAAAGAAGATCTTAACAAGATCTGTTATTATTAAGGGAAGAGGAGACCCATCAGTGGATAACTACAGGAGGAGACATTTCACCTAGTGAACACAGCAGTCTGCCTAGCCTGCGGCCATGGGTCAAACCTGATGGAGGTCATAACGGTGACAAGTCTTGGGGTCTCAAGTCATTACCCCCAGGAAATCACATGTAAAGCGCTGTTACAAATACTGCAGTTCGATCCAAAGGCGTTCAGCAAAAATTGATGCACAAAAACATAAACATCCAGGGGAAGAGGGGGAGAAACAATTAAATCAGGAACTCAGCTCCACTTTCTGCTCTTGGGCAAAGTTGTCACCAGCTTCACTGAGTCCTTTGCACAGGCACAAATAGAGGAGTAATCACACTCACTCACATGCTTTGGTGCATTTCTGTTAAACGCTAGAATCTGCCCAAGAGAAAATGTCCCGTATCTTTCCTCACCTGCTGCCCCCCAGCCCCAGTGCAGACCAAGGGAATCCCCATATGAGCATCCTTTGACCACACTTTTTTCCAGAGTAATCTTTTCAGAGCTGTTGGGGAAGGAGACCAGAGATAGGAACCGCCCTGTTTATATGTGACCTCAAGAAACGGAAAGCCATAGCACAAAAATCCTAACACAGCTCATTTAACCTCTGCTACATTTCCGGTCCTGGCCACCTTCACTGGTCTAGAGGAAGAATATCTCCTTCTGCGTTTTCATCCAGCTGGGACAGAGATCTCCAGAGCACCCAGTTACGGCTGCCCTGTGCTAACATCCCTGGCAGTGACAGCAGCTGGACGTGGAGCTGAGTGGGCCCAAGGACAAGACGACTACTGCAGTCGGGACAGCTGAAAGGCACCATTGGTGACGTCCACTTGTCCCCAAACACCTGCTTGCTCCGCCGGGTCCGAGGCTAGGACCACAAACCAGGCATTCTGCATTGGCAGAGCATTTCTTCCCGACACAGAAAGCGATAAATCTGTCCCTTGCAGAACGGGACTAAGATTACCCTTTGTTTGCCTCCACACCCTCTGCCACCACCGCCCTACCTGCCCCATGCTGAGCCCCCGCAGCGGCAGGCTTGGGGAGGCAGCAGCGCTCCTTCTCACGAGCGCTTCCTTCTGCTGCTCTCATTCCAACTTTCAGCAATGTTTCTCGCTCCTCTGCCCCGAGCAAGGGAAAAAGAGAGCAGCAGGATGAACCCACTCCTCTGCTGCCCTTCAAAACCTTCAACTCCCCCTGTCCCTTCGCCGCGGAGGAGACTTCTGACCTGCAGGAGCCAAATTAAGCATCTCCTAAAGCAGGCAAATCCCCAGTTTCCCCCTTCTGTCTTTGAAACACCTGAAACCAAACGTGGCAGGAAGGTCCTGGGCTCAACAAGGGTTTGGGGATGGCGGCGTAGCAAAACCTGCGTGCTCTTCCTGAGGTCCTCCGTGCAGCTAACAGGGTTATTGCAATAGAGAAAAACCTTTTAAACCTTCTCTAAAAAATACCTTCTTAAAAAAATCATCAATGTAAGAAATATAAGCTACTCCAAATTGGTTTATTAGGTTAAATAGGTCTGCAGCTGCAGGTAACATCTGGCCTTTAAAAAAACCAAACAAAGAAAACCGGACACAGCGCACGTCCCTGCTAACTCTTGTACACGGGGTGATTTTACTCATGCGAATTCACTGGAGAAGGCCCCTAAAATCATGTGGGAAAACCTTTAGAAAAAAGATAGATATTCTGTCATCTTTTCATAAATATGTATGTTGCACACACACATTTTTTAAATAGTAATTTTTAAATCACTGTTATTAATGAAGAAAAATATTGGGCCTAATCCTGCAGTTTTTGTTTAGCAAAACAGCTACTATAATTTACTGCAGGATCAGGCCCAGCGCAGCCAATTTTACAATTCTTTTCTTGCATTCCAATTTTAAAATAAAGCAATTTTTCTCCCTGGAAATTTTGCGATATCCATGAATAATAAACTGCGTTAAAATGATAGTGACCTTCAGGTTTTAAATTTGAAAAGAATTCTAGATGGAAGAAATAAATGCAGTGTAAATAACCACTGGGTAATTAAATTTATTTTTAAATAGCATCAAAGTTCAGAAGAAAGAGAATAACAAAGAATATCTCATATAGACATGCATAAAGGCTGTGTCTGTATAATTAGTTATCTAGCAGCAACTGAAGTCTTTTTTATATGGATTGATTATTTCTGAGATTGCATCTCACAAATCTGAACTAGAAATGCTTTTTGTGCAGTGTTCAAACATGAAGATGCCTTTGGTAACACTGCAGGCTGAGGATCCCAAATAGATATTTAATTTAGATTGAACAGGACACTTATGCCACGGTAAATAAATCAGTTTATTAATGAAAGTATTTTCATTGATGTTTAATGGCTATCGTATCTATGGAATTGCTGTTAAGCCAAAATAAATGTGTTTAATAATCAATTGATATTTGTTTATAATGCAATAATTGTCTTATTAAATCAGAATTAAATGCCTATTAGGAAATGTTAACTTAAAGCTTTACTAAGACTGCTGAATAAGGGTATAATTAATAATTCTCTTACTTCTTGAAACGGAGTAACAAATTAATTGTCAAAATATTGTAATGTATGTTGTGAAACCCCATAAATGAGAACTTTGAATTGTTCAGTCCAAAGAAGAGACAACTGTTCCTAAGAGCAGATTAAAAATTCTACATTATAATTATTACATTTAGTAGGATTTCTTTTACTGGGTTCTAATAGTGCTAAAGTCTTTTTTTTAAATCAAATTGTTTGATGACTGGGAGAAGAAAAAGAGAGGAGGGATATCTTAATTTCCTTATTTCCTTACAGCTACTTGCAAAATAGCTGCTCTCAGTTCGACAGATTTTCCTTTCCAAAAGCAATTCTGTACTATTGAAAATTCCAAAGTTCTCTTTCTTTTTGATTCCTTTTAAATGTGTGTTTTCTTTTTAAAAAAAAAGGAGGGGGGGGGAAGATTACAGTTAACTCATTGGCTTTAATTGCAAACATATCCCTTCCCATCAGCACGGCACTTGATCAAAATGCCAGAAATAAATATATGAAGACATCCATCAGTTTCCCGGCCCCGCTGTCACTTTTGTTTTTTAAAGAAGTTGCGAAGCGTCTGTTATTCCCATCCTAAGGGCTGGGCTGAGTTACGCTGGGGTTTCTGCCGCTTTTCGAGGACCGAAGAATTATTTGTTTCCGTGGTGTCAGCCTTGCGCCCACCAGGGAACGTCAAGAGCAGATGCAGGAGAACCACGAGCTCCAGCTGCCTGTGCCCAGCAGCAGCTGGGGAACATCACGCCGGGGAACGGGCTCCCGAGGCACCGCGGGGACGGGGGAGGGAGAGAAAGAGGCTCTGATCCTTCAGGTAAAAGTGGAATAATAGACGCTTGTAAGTCAGAAGTCCATCAATGGTCTTAAAGTGAAGCTGTTTAAGAGGGGAAGCTGGGTACCACTGAAGATGCTCTGGGCAATTCAGGGCTTGCCCCAGCTTTGCTCAGCCCATTTAGCCACATCAATATTTTTTATAAATAGGTTGCAGTGAGGAGGTTGTAAGAGCAGTTCAGTTCTAGTTAAGGAGTAGTGATCTTTTTACAAAGGAACTGAAAAGGTTTGAACAAAGTGACACCTCGTTTTTCTTTTGGTCACCATTCAGGAAGCTGCAGCCTTGTCCGCTTCTGACAATTATCTCTATTAATGACCCAAAGCATAGGCAGACCTTCGAATTGTACTTTTCCTAACATTTTAAAAAAGAAAAGAAAAAAAGGAATTCAGTGTGTTTCCAAGTCCTTTCAGACAGCTATTTGAGTTACAAAGAGAAATAATGCCCGCTATTAAATGCCCAGTAAAAAAAAATAAATCCCCTCTTTCCTTGAGTTAGCGAATGGAGCTGAAACAAGCAGCGCTCGCGCGCCTTCTTTTTGCTGTTTGCGATGACTTTTAGCACAGGAGTCTCCTGGCACAAATATTTATAGGAATCACCACTTCAGGGAAGCTGGATTTAGAACACAAAAATCCACATTGCATCTGTCTTGTCAAGACAGGAAAGCACCATCGGGCGATCCATCCCTCAGTCAGACTGGAGGGACGGGTCAAAAATTCGCAGAAAAAAGGATTAGTCACAAAGTATCCAGCACATAATGAATAGAGGAGCACATATAAAAACCAGGCTGCTCGGACGGTTTGCAAATAGAAAGGGAATAAATTCTCTTAATGAATTATTCAGAACGCGGTCAGCTCTACCGTGGGCCAAATTTATCTTCCGCAGGAGCAAATGCAACTGCCCATAAAGTTCACGGCGCTGTTAACAGGGGCTTTGCTGCGCTGCCCGTGGGCCGCTCTCAGAGGCTTACACCGGAGGCTCATTTCCCTGGAAGCCTCTGTCAAGTGGTTCACATTCCTAATAAAAATGTTACCTTCCATAAAGGAGGAAAGTACATTTTCAGTGACTGATATTGCACACAGCAGCCCAGAAATGTTTCGTAAACCTGTTATAAAATGGTTGCTTGTGTCGGTTAAGTAATTAACAATATTCCGGGACACCATCAGCTACCAGAATCTCCTTGTCCTCTCTGCATGTGAGCTGCAGTGTATAAATATATTTAAAAAAAAAAATAAATTTCTTGTCACTTGAAGCTGCGTGTGTGCACAGCTATGACAACCAAACTCCGGCGAGCCAAAAGAATCACCCCCTCTATGCAATACAAGCGTAATTAAACACTCAAGCCCTGTCATAACAGCAGTCAGCGCTGAAAAGCTCTGACATCCGTAGCACCAGTTCACTTGGAAAAGCAGCACGTTGCAGAAAAGAGCTCACCCCCTCTGAAGGGAAAAAGAAAGAGAAAGAAGGACGGAGAGAAAAAGAACGAGAGAAAGGAGGAAGAAAAGCTATTACTTTGCACAGCAGAATATGGAATTCTTTCATTTCTTTATAATTTCTATATAGTTTAGGGTCTAAAATGCTTTCATTTTAATTGAAGAATCTACTTTTCTTAATTCACTGCACTGGTTTAAATTTTACCAGCTAAGTGTTCATTGCTTACAAGGGAAGAGGAGTGCTTCAAAATATCATTTATTCCCTTACACGCTCGGCAAGACCAGTGCTTAATATTTGCATATAGACCTGGGCAGGTTTGAGGGCTTCCTCAACATAGTCAGGGTGTCATTTAGAAGAATGATATGGTCTAACAGCGTCTCCGAGATGCCAGCCTCCCAGAGGATTGGAAAATGTTACCCTGTTACAATCATAAAAATAAAAATAAAATTTCCAAGCTTAAAAAGGAAAAAAATAAACACATTCGACTAGCAACAATAAATTACCTTTTACAATTATAACATCTATAACATTTACCATTTTAAAATGAATGTAAGAATTAAACTGAGTGAAAAATTATTAAAAACCATAATTTCAAGGTCTCCAAACGGCTTTTTACCCGTGAATCCAGCCCAGCTCCAATGGAAAGCCCCAGAGCTCCATCTTGTGGCTCTTCTGTTCCGAGGAAGGGAGAAGAATTAAAAACAAAAGTAATTTTGTTATTAAATCACTCTAAAATGCAATTTCTTTTGCTGGCATCATACGTAGAAGCAAGGCAGAGAAAAACAGCCAACAAACTATTTTTTGCTCTATTTTGCTGTGCAATGTCATCTCCTTTTTTGCTTAAGGAAAAATTCTCCGCTTTTTCCTAACCCACAGCCCATTGCAAAACCATTGCCAACAGTAGGACCTAAATTAAATAAATCTGCGGTCTGGAAGAGAAAGTTGCTGGGCTGGAGAAGGGCACAGCACAGAGCGGAGAGGCCACACAGCTCCCAATTGAAACCAGTTTGCAGTTGTTCGGCGTGATGACTTCTCTCCCCACAAGCGCCCTCCTTAATCCCGAAAGAAAAGGGATATTTGGGCCAGACCTCTTGCATCCCGGGCCCTGCAGTTATTTTCTTTTTTTTTTTTTTTTTTTTAATTTACCGTTTCACAACCTTCGCGGTAGGACGCCGGAGAAGTTTCTGAACCAACTGTTCTCGCCTTGTAGGAGAGCGGCGCCGGGCCCTCTGCCTCCCGCCTGCAGCTTCTGCTGCGCGGACAGGCACGCTCTGCTGCCCGCCCGAAGCTCCAGGGTGAATTCGTAGGTGCTGGGGGAAAAAGAGAGGGATGATAAAAGATAAATACATATTCAAAAGGCACAACTCGCTTATGGGATGGAGAAAAGCTTCTAGCTCTGTCGTAAAATGGGGCTGGTTCAATATTGGGACATGCAGTTTTGCTGCATTTGGAGATGCAAGATTCTGCTTAGACTTTACTCAGCCACAGATAAAGCAGACGAGTCTGCTCCCGTAGACTTTTGTAACATGATTTTTTACTTTTTTCTTTTAATCCTGAATCAGTAACAGATAAATCCCAACTTAACTGTTGTTTCCCTGCTCTGAAATGGGATCCTCCTTAGGAGGCTATTGATCCGTTTCCCACAGGAAACCATGCTCAAAATGCAGATTTCCACTCTGTGTTCCATCCAATCCAGGGGCATCCCTGAAGATATATTTTTGGGAGGCTCATAAATCTTTGAACCTCATTAATTTAAAATCAAGCCGGGTGGGGTGGGGAGTGAAAAAGTAGTGAGTTCTTGTAGAAACATCTCCATTACGTGACAAAACGGGCAGCACCAGACCTATATTCCATGTGCATCTTATCAAAATACCCTCCATGGAGAAGCAAATGGCTCTCTGAATTTGCAGTGAAGCAAAGTGTCTGTTGCCTCCAGGTGACCCGTTTGAAACCGGCCTGGTTGCCACCCAGGCTCGCTGTCATCGGGCAAGCCACGCAAAGCCAGCCCTGCTCCAGCCATGGCTAATTCCCACTCTGGGACGGGGCTGTGGCAGGCATGGATGTAGCCCAGGTAATTTGAATCGAGCTAAACGGGGGACTGACTGCAGAGAAACCGAGGAAGGAACGGAAGTAATGAACCACAAGGAATCGCTCAGCAGTGAAACCTCTCCAATAACACTTTATTACCTGCACTGGTTATGCCGAAACTAAGAATGAGATCCTGAGAGTCAGCCGGATCTTATATGTGGATCTGCTGAATTAGGTCAAGGTGCTGGAGAGAAGGGAACCATCCCACGAGGTCTGGCGGTGAGCAGCACATGTAGAGGAGAAGAGGGTTCCTGCTGGCAGGCACAGCTGGGGGTTCATTCCCTCCTCACCTCCGTCGTGCAGAGCCCGGCCATCGCCCGCTGCGGTCCCACGGAGGGCTGAGCAGAAGCAGGAACATTTCTGCTGTCCTCAGGAGGGCTGGAGGTCGGCCTGGGAACAGCTGGCTCACCCACAGCTAAAAATAATCAGCGTCTTCCTATATGTGATAGGAATCTTAGGAAACACATTGTCAAGTTCAGGGAAGGGCTAATGGCCATTTCCCCAAATCCATTTGTCTTCTGGCGCTAGGTCGTGCAACCTTTACTCGTCCTGGGACAGGACTTTGCTCCTTCAGGACTTCCACTGGGACTAATGTCACTCTCCTGGATTAAAAAGAAAATAATGTATGAAAAGGAGCAGGGAGGAGTAGAGGGATGGGGTGCAGCTCCAGAGGTGTTAGAGGACCTCTGCAGAACAGCCAAGGCTACGTCCCCAGCAACTCGAAGTCCACAATTAAGGAGAATAAAAGCAAAGCCAAGAGGCGGGAGAGCGCAGTATAGATCTAAGGGCAAAAGGCAGTAGCTCTCAGAGAGGGAATTTTTTTTTGGAGGAAACATTTCAGAGCGGCAAGGCAGAGGAGCTGAGGGGTGAGCAGGCAGCCGGGTGGCAGCGGGATGGCGTTTGCCAAGGCTTGGGAGGGTCACGGCAGGGAGAGGAAGGCCACGGAGGGGCTCGAGGTGGGAGCAGCAGGAGGCAGGGTGAGGCGTGGAGGTGCCGTGGGTGCCCCAGCGGGACAGCGGGAGGCTGGGTAGCCGGGTGGCCACTGGGAGGTTTGGTAGCGCTGGGCTGGCTTCTCAAGCCAAACTCCCTTATTGCAGAGAGGGAAGGACTGCAGCTAGGGAGGGTGTTAATAAATAAATCTGAACTTTTCAGCTAACCTTGTGAAGTATGAAAAAAAGAGAAAAAGCATATGTTGGACAGATGTAAATTTGGGGTAAACATGCAAATAGGATAAGTAGACCGTGTATATATTCATATCTCTCTTTTTTCCTAGACTCATTTATACAATGGGCTGTGTTTATATTTCAAAATACTTCCCATCAAAAAAGACTTGAGAGGATACAGGAGCTGACTGACATCTTATTTCTCTGTGTTTGCATTTTTTTGCCATGCAGGGCATAATCTGGTTCTTAGGGAGTTAATGCACCTGCCAGTCCAGTGCTGACAAGCAGTTTTTCAGAGGAACATGGAATTTTATTTATTTATTTATTTATTTATCTAAGGAGCCCTGAAAATTGTACTCAGGAGACTTCTTGAGTACTGCCAATAACTAGCAGGTACCAACACATGTACATTTTTGACTGCACTATGATTGATGGTGCTTATTTGTGGCTTGCTGCCTAAACCTCTCCTTTTCCTTAGCTTTGTGTCTCTCTCTCTCGCTACAGCTTTTTTTTTGTATGTGTGTGTGTTCTTCTTTTTTTAAATAATAAAGACACTTTAGACATTTGGGTTGGGGGGGAGCGTGGAGAAGCTGGGGAGGAATGATTTATCAGGTACCTCTGTTGTCTTCGAGCTGCTCTATTCCACAGAGGGTTTCAGAGCAGTGAGCGGTCAGTGGAGAGAAACTGAGACCTACGGGCAGGGAGGACTTTGGGCTGATGAACTGGAGCTATGGACACAAACAGGCAAAACCTTGCGGAGGCACAGCTGGGAGGAACCCACCTCCTGGGTTTGGTCCTGTTTCCAGGCCCCATGCTGAACTTCTTCCCTCTCCAAAGTCAAGAGACCCAGCTAATTCCCAAAGGGGAATCAACCCTCATTTCTCTACCCCTCCTTACCTGTCTTCACCTCCTTGAAGCTGGGAGTCTGGGGATGAGAAGTCCATCTAGGAGACACAAGGCTCTAGAAAACAGCAGAAGCCTGTAAAATCCACCCAGTACAAACATTTGTTTGCCCCTCCACCCTCTACAAGCCTCCATCCAACGACTGAGTCGATCTTAATAGGCTTACAGTGAACCCGGACAAACCTCTGAGCCGGATGGTATTTCTCCTTCAATTCCACAGATGACTAATTGCTTTTATCACTTTTTCTAAGCCCCTTTGCACCTGCACAGCACATTGGGGAGAGGCAGAGGCGTGTTTTCCATTTCCCTTGCACACAGGTTAACCTGCTACTTTTCTTTCAAGGGAAGAAGATTGATCTGATGGAAGCTTAAGCATGAAGTGTCTGGCAACAAGACAGAAACAGCAATAGGTCTACCAGGAGATCATTTTGACTTTGCATAGCTGAATCCAGCCAGAAGTCGCTGCTTTGCTCCGTGCAGCCATATGGGAGCTATTCACGCCGGCGCGGTCGAAGCAGGGCGCGTGGCGCAGCCTCTGCACCGAATGAGACGAGCCACGAATGAAGACCCAAAGCCTCCAACCTGGAGAAGTTCAAAGCTCTTCACACCTCATCCAGAAGGTGAGCCTGCAAGGAAATCAAAAGCCAAATGAATTTCAGCCAGATACAGGGATGCCTGTTTCTGGCACTTTTTACAAAGACATCGCTGTGCGAATGGGCACATGCGGTACACATGGGCTACACATGGTGCCGCCAATGCTCGCTGCCACCTCACCTAAACATGGGGCAAACCAGCTGTACTTGATGCCACGCTGCCGTCTGCCGCTGGTTTCATTTTTACCCTGAGCAGCGAACGCTGGCAGGGTGGTGTAGGGCTCCCTGGTGAGCTGGGAGGTGCCCAAGTGATGCACACGAGCGTGTGTCAGCTGAGAGGGCAGCTCATTGCTGCCCTGAGCATCCGTAGCACAGTAGGAGAAGACAAATAGCTCCTTATCTAGGTTACAGCTAAATTCAGCCTTCAGTATCTGCCCTTTCCTTGGGGCTGAAGTAACACCGCAGGCCAGGTCCGAAGGGAGAAGGTGAAGGAGAGGTAATTTCCCACATCACTGACTTTAAAGGGGCACTGTGATTTCAGGACTGAAATGCGGCTACACGCAGAGAAAAGGGAAAACAGAGCTGAGTGTCTCCCAGCGATGAGCTGCGCACCGCTGACTCTGTACAGCATCATTCCCAGAGCAGAGGAAAACTGCAGCGGACACAGCAGACCGCTGGTACGGATATACAAGAATTTAAGCCCAGGACAAACAAGATGTTCTTCCCACACCTTTGTAAGGCACGAGCGACTCCAGGGCTAGCATAGTGCCTCTAATGCAGGTTCGTGAACAAGCAAAACATCGAGTGACATATCACAAAAACCTAACCGAAAGCATGAAATTTATATATAAGCCCCCTGCCCCCTCTCAGCCTTGTGCTCCACACACCAGCTTCTCCGAAGAAACCAGCATCACCACCCAGAGTCCCCAGAGCCGCTTTTCTCCAGCGCAGCAGCACTGCAGCTTCAGCAGATGAGGAGCTGGTTAAATCACACAAAAACTCTGGCCATCCACCCAGATAAAGCCGCCACATTCCCCGGGGGTGAAGTTATTGCCCCCTGCCCACGGTGACACCGGGCACCCACCACGCTGCTGAGGGCTCTACCTACAAACTGCCTCTCACCCGGCGCCCTGGCACCGCTCAGGAGGGTGCTGGGCTCCCGCTTCCCACGCAGGTGCCCGACCTTCCCAAACCCACCCAGAAATTGGGTATCCCTCGGGTAAGGCGGGAGTTTCGCCCTTGCCCCCCATCCGGGAGCAGGCGAGCGCCGAGCGCTGCCCGGCCGCGGGGCCGGTGGCGGGGCCGGTGGCGGGGCCAGCGGGGGCCGGTGACAGCCACCCCCACCGCTGGCCGGGCACCGCGGGTGCACGGCTGCAACGCGGTCAAACAGTACCATCTGCAGGGAAGAGGAGAAGTTGCAGTAGGTGCCCGGTGGCCAGGAACACGGTGACTGCAGCCAGGGTGGGCTCGGGTGGGCTCCGGCTCTCCCAGCTGAGTTACCCCCTGCCTTTGCTCACTTGGAAACAGGTTAGTGAGAAGGATATTTTAAAAAAAAAATATAAAAGACACGACGACAAAGCAGTTTTTATGACTTGCGAAAGCACCCCGAGGGCAGGACGCCCCGAGGCGCGCTGCCGAGCAGCGAGCGGGGTGCTGCTCCCACTGCAAACCTCAGCCCGGAGCCGGGCAGGTGCCCAGCGCGCTGGGAGACAAGGGCGAGAGCCAAGCTGGGCAGGGATACAGCAGAAGGAGCTCAGAGCCAGGAGGAACAACTGGACACGAGTACAGGATCGAGAGTCTAGTTCCCCGGCCGGCTGCAAAAAAGGAGTTTTCAGAAACCAATGCGTGAGTGACACGCGGATGTCCGCTGTGACCAGTTCATCTGGGCTGCAGACTGGTAGCGAGGGACTCCTAGATTTGTTCGCTACCCATTTATATATTTCTTGGGAAAAGATGTCTCCTGCATAAAGAATTTATAGTATTGAAACAGCCATAGCAAGCTAGTTCATCCCATAGAATGAGATTTATCCCATTAATAAACCATTTCAGAACTGTGGGTGAAAGGCATTGGTAAGCAGCACAGGTTAAGACATCACACTCTCGTCAACCCAGGTTGTGGCAGAGTGACCACAGATCCCCCAGAAGATTAATCAGTTGCTTATCTGGTTTATTTTCTCTCATGGAATAATACATAAGAGGAAGCAGAAAGTAAGCACAGCCAAACCTGATCAGCTCACTCACCTACCAAGGGTCCGAACGGGGCGGATGGGACTCGTCAGTGGTTACCGGTAACCTCGGAACACTACATGTGGCACTGACATCCCACTGATGGTGCACACATGGTCATGGGCAGGTTTTGGGGCAATCCACTTTTTAAGGCTATAGTCACTCTTCCTGGTCTGTACAACATCTACAAGTGATCTGGAAAGGTTCATTCCGGGAGGAGGAAAACTGTGTTTTGTCAGCTTCGCCATATTTTAGCAAAAGAGACTACCTCAAATTAACATTTTAATAGCAGGGTCACTTACTGAATTAAAGGTTGCCAGGTGTCCAGGGAGCCCAGGTTATTTATCCTGGATCCCAGCTGGTGTTTCCCACCCAGCTATTGGTGCTATTTGGTACATCAAGAAACATCTCCATGAGTCACTGGGAAACAGCCCCGCAAGAGATCCATACGTCAAGTCCTTCAGTCTTCCTGCATCTCAGTTCCTGATCTGAAAAACAAAGTAAATGCTTGTTTTCTTTTGCCCTGCTGATTTAAACCGTACGGCTTGTCTAGTGGGGACACTCTCTGGTGGAGTTCTTGATAACACCAAGTCCAGATCTCAGGGGGGGTCTGGGGAGCGGGCTGCGTGTAGTTAGATGGCAATCAGAGCCTGGGATTGTAACCTCAAGAAGGGTTATATTTTCACCATTCTTTGAGCTAATATTAGCATGCTAACGGGAGAGTAAGCCCAAACACTACTCTTCTTCTGGCAAGCCTGTGAAAGTGGAAAAGGTTAATTTTAGAAGGTGAGAAGAAATAGCCACAAGTACGTCAGTGGTAGCTCGCAGCACATGAAGCGTTCTTTAGGGACAGGGCAGCTCAAGAAAAAGGGACGTGTTTCTTTAGCTGTTAATTTGTGGTGCTTCCCCTAGAACCACCACCACAGTAATCCTAAATAGCTGCAGCCACAGCATTTACTGCGCATTACGGCATCTGCAAAAGTGCTGACAGGGACAGCTGACAGCCACTCTGCAATGTAATTCACACCATAACATCATCTCCCAGGCGCTTGGATTTCTCATTGAAAAATTATGTGATGCTTTTTCGGAAATCCAGTGCCAATTTATTGATACACCGCCTGCACCAAATAATGAGGCCTCCAGCAAATTAGCTTAATTTTAAAAAATTTTTTTACTGCTATAAGGTCCGTCTCAACTCTTTCACTCACCATGTTAAAAGTCAATGAATTCTGCAGCTGTAAGAAATGCGTTCATTTTATAATCTACCTCTGTCTCCCCATGTGAGAACTTGCTCTCTGTGTAACGTTCCCCTGACTCCAGCCTCCTCTCTTTCGGATTTCTGTCCTGAGCAGTTTTATTTGCTAAACCCTACGCCAAGCCATAGCAAAGAAAAATTCTAACACTCAATAAACTCTTTTTAGTTTCTTTCACAATATAAAATACATCTAGAGGTCAGAGCCTAGCAGTGATCTACCTCTTTATTGACTAGATCAACCTGAGATATTCCTTACAGCAAATATCTCACGTTACCTACTCTGCAGTCTCTTTGAGTCAGGGACCATTCAGTTGTAAAACGCAAGTGTGTGTTTGTAAGCACCACTGATTTCCCAATATCAAGCCCTATATAGGATTTGCCACATCAAATCAGACGCCTGTCTCACTAGATTTTAAATCCAATGCAGGTGACAAAAATAAAATAAAAATAAAAAATCCCCAAAACACATAAGGCCTTCAAAGCCTAGGCTCTGCTACCAGCTAGTCAAGACTGGATTAGTCCTGGTTGCATCTGGTACCTACCGTCAAGGAAGCAGAGTGACACCCCAGTGCTATGAAGCCACCAGACAGCACAGGACACTGGTGCTGCAGGAGCCAGCGCCCTCCTTGTCCGGCTGTAACTCCAGCGCTCCAATTGACCCAGCTCCAGTGCATCGAGCTATAAATGTGATGATGGTCATAAAGTTATCTAACTCCATTTAAAAAATTAAATAAAAAAAATATTTGAAATACTCTGTTACATTTGTAAGCTGGGCACATTTCTCTATGATGTTTAAATTATGGGGCACAGTAAAACCATGCACAAGGTCGGATGTTTTCACCGCTGCCGCGGCTCAAACACAGTCTTAGTATTGAAAAGGCACCGTGATCCTTGTGCTTTGCTCACGTGCCTGGACGGTACGTTGAGTTTCAGCATGCAATAAGCCACCAGAGACCTTGTGGATGATTGGATCCTCGGCTTGATGCTTTGTTCCTGCCGTGCTCTTCCCACCACGGTTGCATCTCATGTCCGGGAACTGGAAAGGATAAGAACGACACAGAGATCGTCTGCTTGAGGCTGGCTGGGGCGAGCAGGATGTGTTGGGATGGTTCAGAATCCATCCACTGGGACTGAAGCTCAGGCTGAATAACATGTGGGGATGGAGACGGGCCAGAAGGGGAAGGGAAAAGGCGGCTAATCCTGGCATTCAGTGACACCTGCCCAAACAGTCACCCGACCTGAGTATTTTACCTGTGTGCCTACAAAAGGACCAGGAACTTGGACAGTGGGGTCCTTGTTAGACCCAAACTGGTTCCTATTTCCTTTTATTAGACCTCACGTAAAGAGCAAAGGGCATCCCTCAGGCAGCGCCGTGCCAGAGTTCATGAGAGCGCTCCCCTTTTACTTGTCACGGGAGCCATCTCCTCGCGCCCTCTGGGAAATCATGCACAAGAGGCAGGAAACAAAGAAAAATGGATGTTTAATTCACTCACAAATGAATAGACTTCTCCTCCTCCCCAGCTTTGTACCAAAATCTACTCCACTGTCCAGCTGGCAGTTTTGATGTAGTTAAGTTCAACTCTTCCTGGTAAATGTACATTTTTATTGTCCGTAGGAAGGAGGCTGTCTTAAAACAGTATTAGATACTGTATGTTTAGCTACAACTTCGAGTTTTGTCTAAAAGAAGGGTTTGCAAAAGCAGACGAGGGCATATTTTAAAGCTGGAAATCAAACCTGAATGTATTTTCTAGGAACACCTCTAAAAAAAGTAAGTGGAAATTCTCGTGATCAGTTGAAGTCGGCCTCGGTTCCTACGGAAGAAGGCAGCCCCATCCTCTTGCCTCTGCACTCCCCTCCCCTCCAGCTCAGCGCTTAAGGCGAAACCTCACCTTTTTGTGTCCTGATCGGGTCTGTTTCCAGCATCACCCAAATCCCAGCGGAGCCGGCAGGGCTGGCGGGAGCGTGCGGCCAGCGGCGGGAGAGCAGGGAGCTCCCCTTTAGCTCGTCTTGTCCCCGTTACGGAACCGCACTTCCAGGAGGCTCTAAAACCTGTGCCAAATCTGCCTGTGTTCACAAGAGCACCTGTGATACAAGAACGTTGCAAAGCAGATGAAAATCGTGATGCAAAATGGATAAAGAGGGTTTTAATGTTCTAAACACGAAAAACGGCGGCACAGGTGTTTCCCTACGACAGAGCCGGAGCAGAACCCGTGCTTTGCGATCTGTCAGCGCCCGGTAAAACACGCTGCCGGGGCGCTCGGGGCGCCTCCCAGCACTTGCTCCTGAGTTACTGAAGTCAAATAATGCTCCCAGAAAGCGGGTAAGGACTTTCCTCCAACCCAGGACCTACGGAGAGCCGCTCTTGGGAAGGAGCGTGTGCTCAGTGCTGACTTCTGTGGGTTTTTCTTCAATCAGTTCGTATTATTTTGACACAGTGTGCTGTTTGCTGCCGAACACGACAGCTCTCTATATTGACACTGTATAGTATATTTATTCTAGTTCAGCGCAATCGCTGGGCCGCAGCATTTAAAGCTACAGTCCGTGTTCAATCTGTATCAGTTTAACATGCCAGCACCATATGGCATTCTATAATCAGCTGCAGCATTGTACTTCAAACCCACTGCTGCATTTATAATATTATTGTATGCTGCACAAACACCAATATTTAGAAAGAAAAATGTCCTTTTTATTGGACTCCTGCTGATAGCCCAGCTGTTAGCCAAAGCACGCGAAGAGTTTCTTTTTTGCATTCAAAAAAAGAGCCCGAAGCGTTTTTTAAAAAATCTTACATCTGAAAGGTACATTTTGTCCTGCCCCAGTAGGTCTGTATGACTGAGTTAAAATGTGGTTTTTTATTAGATGAATTGCATCATTAAATTACATTATAAAAACTAAAAATGCACCATTAATTTTCAAAAACAATAGTAAATACATCTCATTTCTGATACATGATTCTGCATTTAATTTTTGCCCTGGGCCACATTTTTCTGCCAGGCTCACTGTCTTCCATTATGCAGACTATACAAATGGAGCTAAATTGCTGAAGTTGGGGGGGATCGGTTCGTCGGGGGGAGGGAGATATTGGTCAAATGTCTAATGTGAAAATAAATGAATTTCTAATCGGCTGTTGCAAAAAGAAAAATTACTTTTTGATCTCGGCTCAGCCAAGCAAGAATCTACCTAGCTGGAGTAATAAGATACAACAGCATCGTATAGGATGCAGAGAGAGACAAAAGGCTAGACAGACAGACAGCCATGGCAGTAAATTAGGTTAGTGCATTCAGTTCTGTATGAGTAGCATTTCTTAATTAAATGGGCAGAAGTTCCAGCGAACTCGAGCCTCATTGCTGCAGGGTCTTCGCCATTAATGTAGCTGCGGCTCTGAGCATCCATAGATCACCCCTGTTTGGGAGGGGAAGCCAGCGTTAGAGGGAGCGCGTCCGTCCGCATGGCAGTGGGCGAGCAAGGGCAGGGAAGCAGAAGAGAAAGAACGATCTCAAAACTTTCACATGTGCCACGAAGGGCTAAGCCAAACCTTGGGAAAAGTCTCCGAAGCCTGGCAAAGGCTACGGACGTGCCTGCGTGTTCGATGGCCGTAGCCTGCTATAATGCCGTGCACATGTCCCTCTGCTGAGGAAGCTGCTTGCCAGCGAGCGCTTGTGCTTTCCAAACCAGCCCGCAGCAGAAAGCTATAAACATCTCCTGGTTAAAAATGTCTTTCGGAACGGAGGCCTGCACCCCAAACTGCACCACATCAGGCCGTGAGCAACTCCCATACTCAACCGGATGGCCCCATCAGGTCTCCCGGCCAGGTCCGAACTCAGCAGGTGACGTCCCCCATCCCAAAGGGCCACGTCTGTATTGCCAGGGAATGCAGACCAAGAGAAGAGGAGCTGCAGAGCCAGACTCCCGAGGACCTGACACCCCCACTAGCCACAGCTCAGAGGTTTTTTGCTCCAGATTAGTCCCAGCCTGGTCCCATGGTCTAAATGCCCCTTAGTGGCTGCAGTCACATGCTTGAAGAGCATTTTCCGTTTCACTTGGTTTTAAAGGAATTTAGGTCAGACACTGAGACGGGAAAGCAAACCAAAATGCAGTAAGGGGAGCCAGCCAAGAGGTTTGCTTCAGAAGTGCCTTCTTGGTCCAAAGCACACCCCAACTATAGGTGCACCCAGAAAGCCCCTGGCTGCCACCACCTCTGAGCAACTGAAGACAAAGGAGACATTGCTGAGAGTATGGAGAGATGGAGAATCTAATGTCCTTCAGAAGACAGGCAAGGAAGACTCGAGCCCAGGCTTATACAGCCAAGTCCATCAGAACTCTTTTATGAGTCATTTTCTTCTGCCACCACCTACCCCTATTAAAAATTACTGTGTTTTTTTATGGTAAAAATGAAACCTACCCAGTAAAATTGACAAAAGCTGTGGTGTTTAGGACTATAACTATAGAATAATGTAGAAATATTATAAGGTAGTTACAGTTCAGTATCATTTTACACATAAAGAGGTTGAATCCCGCTTTTTGTAGGAAAAGCACAGAATAACTGCACAGAATTACAGCGCTCTATATTTAATGCTATAGTAAATAGTTTACGATTTATATTATTAATCTTTTTTATTGCAGTAATGATGAGGGGTCAATGCAGAATGAGGCCCTGTACAGGAAAAAATCCTTTTTGGTCTTGACAGGCGGGTCAGGCTGCATGGGAGGAGGGGAGGGAGCATGCGGACCAAGCACTGATGCAGTCTGTGATGCTTCTAATATTTTGTGCTGGTTTTATGGAGCTAGGATAAACAAAAATTTAAGGGAAACTGTCAGAAAGAGAGAACGAGAATCAGAAACAGACAAAGAAAAGAAGAAAAAGGCATATATGGAAAACCCAAATAGATCTGCTGCTTTTTTTGATCCGAATAGTTAGTTTTAATACAAACAGATGTTTGTGCACAAGTCAGATGTTACTGTGAGCCCTCTCTCCTGGATCAGCCAGGTGAGAGATGGTACCTTACCTCTTCAGTTAACAGCCATGCTCCTGCTCTCCGTTCCCCCTCCATGCCAAGCAGCAGTCATGCACCATTTTTATAATCCGCTAACGGATGAAAAATATTTACAACATTACCCGCCAATAACCTTGTCAAACTGCGATAGGAGCCACTTTGCTTCACACATCTCCGTTTGCAAACTTCTGTGCCAAATTAATTAACATGCAACAATTTTACGCAACAAGTCGACGATAGGAGTAGAATAGTGTAGAAACGTGTGCGCTTGCCCTGTCCAAATGTTAAAGGCTAAAAGAAGAAAGCCTTTCCTGCACCTGGGTGAGAAATCTTCAAAAAGAAAGAAAAAGCAACATGTCACAACCCCCCAGCCTCAGCAGAGCGCAAGGGGGGAAGGACCTGCTGCTGCTCGACGGGCACAGTCCAGAGAGGCTTCCCCTGGGTCTCAGCTCTACTTACTGCTGTAATCGATAACCTCAGGATTTTAAATCATGAACTACTTACCATAAAATTCAGAGAAATGTAGAAAGCGGTGCCATTGCCCCAAAACGGTCAGCAGCCTCCAACAGCAGGACTCTGAACACAGCCTGCCCTCATCCCACCCGAGCGTTGGAAATAGCCAGAGCTCCGGCCCCAGGGGTTTATGAGGTGCCTCTCCAGGTTAAGGCAGAAACCTAATTCAATGCAACCCTATATCTAAGAAACCTTCTGATTGAAGGCATTACGCAAATTGATACATTCCTGGAAAAAAAATCCCTGTTACAAATTATCAGCGTTTTCCCCAAAATAGTTTTGACTGAAATATTTCTGACTTGCTCTGGACACGGGAGAGGCTGATGGGCTGTCAAAGGGGGCGATCCAACAGCTGGGACAAATAAAGCAGGGAGATCTGTAGGCAACTTGGAAATTAGCGCCCAAGGTCTTCTCCTTCTCCCACCCTGACACCTCCGTAGGTCACAGCAGCAGGGCTGGGACTGAGGGACACTAATGCTCGTGCAAACCTGATTACTCGGCTCTTTATAGAGGGGGGCACCTGAACCACAGCACCTAAGCCTAATGCAGATGAAAAGCAGCTTCTCTGCTTTGGAAAGTGGCTGTGAAATCATCTCAACCCTTCCCTGCGCACTAGCTGCTCCAGCACACCGCTCCCCAAAAATGCATAACTTAAAATCAATGGCACGTGTTCACAAAGCCATTCGTGTGGCAGCATACATACTGCCCCTCCGATTCAGCGAGTGTGGAAGAATATTAAAGATGTGGAAAAAAATATTAAAAACATTCAAGAAAAACAATTCCACTTGTAACACACTATGGCCCTACAAGCCCGAAAAACACTGTAATAGGATGTGACTGGCTGTAACACAGCAACTAACTCGCAAGCCGTGGTGTCTGGAATTCACTAACACCCCTCGCACCCCTCTGCTAGAAATACTTCTATTGCAAGAACAAAACTCACCCCCAACTCTCCTCCAAAACAGCTGGTTTAATACATACAAAATCATTTACATTGCCTTACCAGCTCACGGCCAGCAAACCAGGGAACGGTAGAACGACCCTGGGTAATAAAAGCACCGGCAAAAACTGACACGACCTGCACGTTCAAGTTAACTGCCCCAGGACAGAAATGACTCCATGTAGACACCGAGATGCAATAGCAGAAGCACGAGCTGAATTTTCTCTTCTTCAGCTCAGGAATCTGTTCTCATTTGGAAGATTTTCCTCAGAACCGCAATAGCTGGAAAACAAAAGCAGGGGGTGGGGGGAAGGTGTGGTGGTTTTGATTTGGGTACCCTGCAAAGACACACAACCGCCCAGCCTGAGCCCCCTCCAGAAGGGGCCACAGAGCTGCTGCCCCCCCCTCCCCAGGCCACAAAACACTTGCCTGCACCCTTAAAAAGCTTAAAGAACTCCCACACAAAGCCAAAAAGCCACAAACTATTGAGTACTACAAAGGGAAGGAGGAAACAGCGGCATCCTAAGTTGCAGGGACTCTGACAGGCAAAAATATGCCCCCGGCGCCAGCAAACACACCCGCCCGTGCCACTGCGGCTCCAGCCCCAAGGGGACACCTTCCCCGTTCCCGACCCAGCTAACAGTTTAACCCGAAGGATGATGCAAGATCTATGAAGGAAGCATCTCAGGTGTTTTCAATATCAGCAAAAGTACCAGAATATGCTGCCAGGCTCCTATTTCTACTAGCTGTCACTATCCTAATATCCAGAGCTCTATTGCTATCAGCTATTTCAACTAACCACGGCCAGGTTTCTACATCTCTCTGTAGAGCAGGCTGAGGGCAGGGAAGAAAAGTCTCCTTCAACACCAAAAGTGGGAGATCAAAGCGATGAGATGAAGCCAGGAGAGCAGAAGACATTTATTCATTGATGAATATTCACGTGGTTCCCGCAGTGATGGGAACAAGATGGATATCCAGAAGTTGACATCACTTGTCCTGTCCTACAGTCCCTTCCGTAGGCTATCAAGGACCTTCTGTGAATTCATAAAGTCTCTTCCCCAAAACCCTTTCTGGAAAAGACATCCCAAAGTTTTACCTTTATCTAACTTCCCACATGAATATATCACCAGCTTACGCATTTTTGATCTTGATAGTTCTCTTTTAGCTTTATCTTATCCTTATACGTTCATAATATCCATCGCTTTTCCTTTCCCAAAGCAACACAAAATTTTTCGATCTTTTTGACATACATTCTTGTAACCTTCCTGGACATTTTTCAATGTATTTGCTCCCATTCAATTTTTATTTTTTTAAAACATAGGTAAACTAATATTGCCATTTCCTTTCATCCAAGCTGGCAATAGGGATAATTGGGGTTAGACTCTTACCGAAATAAAAAGCTACTTTACTTCACTTGGAGGGCACAAACCCTTTCCACAAGCAGCCCACTAGCAGCGAAACCTTCCCTGTAGATCCCCTCCGAGCTGGAGCTGACACAGGGCTGGAGCAAAAGCAGAGGTGGGTCAGCAACGGAGTGCCCGTAAGCCCCACCAAATCTCCTCTCAGCCGGCTCTAAGCAAAGAGGGCTCAGAGCAGCTGAGCACAGCCGTACCAACGCAGCCCTCGGCCAGAGCCTGCTGCCCCGCGCCCATCCCAGAGCACGGCCACGAAGCGGAGCTGACGCTACTGCCTCTACACGTCCTCTCCAGGGACGTGTAACTGGGGTACCCTCAGACAGCCTAAAACCCACTGGGGCGCTGGCCTCTTACACAAGACGGGGCTGCTGATGCACGACCCCTTGCAGAATCAGGCCCTTCCAGCCTGTGGTTGAATGGAGCCTCTCCCAGATTCCCTGCATCATCGTCGCGTTTTAGGATTTCTGTTAACGCAATGCTAACATACGCATACGGCTAATTCTACATCCATTTCCTGATCAGCAGCCTCTAGATCACTAAATGGAAATTTTTTTTTTTTAAAGCAGACTCTCTATTTTTAGAGTGCATATTAATTACCCTTAAGCAGGTGCAAAATCAACCTGTTTATTATTGTTTCTTCGAATCCTTAATGGTAGTTGCAAGCAAATAAATCCAGTTAATGCAATAAAAGGATTTATTGTTACCCAAATTTACGCCAACAGTTTAATCATAACACCTTTTCATCTGACAGACTTTCTCGAGAACAATTTGCCCCACAATTTGTCAGCAAGAAAATGGCCTTGTATAAATGCTGGGAGAAAATAAATGCTAATACGTGGCACAGTCTTTCATTCTTCTAATTGCCCAGGGAGTTTAAGGGAGACAGACTTATTTACTCACAGTGGGAAGTGCGCTGTAATAAATTATCACTATTATGGGCCTAAATAAGCGCCTGACAGTGACAGAACTGAAGGTGGAACGGAAGCGAGGGGAGACGACGGCGTCCTGAAAACGTACATGCTGGTAAGTGGGTGCGTGAAGGCGCGTACATCCCTGTTAGGAATAACAGCACCGAGGTATTAATAGTCAGGATCCATATAGGAATCCTGGAAAACATTCCTTGCATTTTAAAGGGCCTCTCAGTGCTCAGTCGCTTCTAAAGAGGGACGCGGCAGAGTCTATACCACGAGCATCCCCGTCCCTGCCTCACACACTTGCTGGGGGATGTCTGACCGTCTCCGGTGGCCGGATCCACGCATGGGGCTGGGGTGGCAGCACCTTCCCACCCCCACCACCGGCACTCGCTTTGGCCCAGCCTACAGCTCGCTGCTCTCAGGGACAAGGCGGACGTCACCCTCGGCTCAAGACCACCTGCACCAGTGCCCCATTTGCAGCATCTTCCCCCTTCCAGCCCTGGAGGCAGCAGCTGGGGTGGCAACGTGCCCACGGGGAGGGCTTGCCTTCAAGTCGGAGCCTCCAGAGCCGAGCCCGGCACACGGCCGCGCAGGCTTTTGGAGATCAGCAGCCTCGTCACGTGAATCCGGATGCGTGTATGAACTCCTCAACTATCCAGTTTAAGTGAGCGGCTTGAAAAGTTTATCTGCCTGCCCGTACTCAGCGCAGCCATTTGTTAGCTCCTTCAGACGCCCCCCAGATACCATAAATAAC